>JAQFVV010000355.1:291093-738593 GCA_028023455.1 Epiperipatus broadwayi | reverse complement strand
TTATAGAAAAAAAATCTAAATCAGGTCATAATATTTGCAAAATATGTTTGTCTTACTCTCATATAAAAATTTCAGATATCAACCAATTCATATACTGGACATCTGGAGCCAAGCACCAATACCATGCCAAAAATGCAGATAATTAATGATATAAATTTATACAATCACAAGTTATTTTTTGGTCAGTGTACACCTGGGTCTTTTTTGTGTGGATATTTTTAATGCAATTTTGAAATTATGCGATTCATGTTTCTTCTTAATATTTTTTTATGCGGTTTTCTTTTAGGGGATAAAGAAATTTATATTTCACTTAAAATTGGAATTTCCCTGTTTTATATACACTCATTAAATTTTACATACTTTAAATTTATAATAAAAAAATTTAAATTCAAAATTATTTAGTTTACTGCTATTCCAGTGTGATGTAGAAATATTTACAAAAAAATTTGATTGTGCTTATTTCTAATTTTCCTTTCAACTTTATATCTAGATGTGCATACACACATACACACACTACTATGTTGTTGTATGCTATGAAACCCATAGCAGTTTCAATATATGTGTGCTTGGTAAAAAGTTCTGTACAATTTCAAGTGAATATACAATATTTATTCTATTCTAATCAATGTTTATCAACAAAAGATGAGCTAATATACACTACATATGATAGAACATGAAGAATGAGACTTGGAGCAAAATATAGTCCAGTTTGTAGCTTCCTTGTATATTATTCACTTTGTTCTATAATAATTAGAATGGCTTACTTGTTTTATATTGATAATGCTCACTGAAATTATTAAAATAAAGAATTCCATTTGGATAATATTATGATTGCATATTTTATAATTAATTAAAATCATTGCTATTACTACATATTTGAAGAAGACATTGAAATATTAAATATAACCCTAATGCTCTATGGTTGCCTTAGAAAAGAAAACCAACATATAATATGGTAATTTCTTTGATTTATTACATTTTAGAGTTGGAATAATCATAGTATTTATACCATTAATAATTTTACATTTTTCGGAATTGACATTAAATTATTTTTTTTGATGTTATCATGTCGAATGATATTTTTCATGGTTTAATTAATGCTATGTTTTCAAACTTACAGATATTAAAACTGCTTTGGAATATATAGAAACATTTGCCCCCTCCTGAAAGAAAATTTCTTAATAGAGGCTTATCCTATTGTTATACAATTTTATTGCATTTATATTTAGTTTATGTAAATAATTTTTTTTATTTACATTTTCATTATAATACAAAATAGTCAAAGAATTACAAATATTACAATGATTGTGAAATATGAAATATAGGAAACTCATTAATAGTAATTAGAAAAAAAAGAATAATACAATAAAAGAGATTTTAATAAAAATTTAATATGATAGATGTGTTCAAATATTGCTAAACAAAAAAATCAATATCGTATTTTTGACACCGCAATTCTCTGATTTTTTTTCAATGTTTCAGATGATAAGCAAGATCTATGTTTATTTTTAATTAGTAATAATGATGAAAATGCAGTTTTGTAAAATATGAGGAAGCAAACGAAAACAGAATATTTAAGTCTAAGTTTTCCAAATTTAAACAAATCATTATTACAAAATTGGAATTCCGGGATTGAATTTATTATCAAATCAATAAGTTCTTTTTGAGATGACCTATATATTTATTACACTTATCCTAAATCAATAATAAGCATATGTTTTTGATAACATTTATGCATGAACGCATTCATATATGTAAGGATTATAATGCCTTTATATTGGATAAATATATTAATCAAATATATTTAATATATATATATATACATTGAACCAATCTCATTTACATTTTCACCAGTTTTGCCAATGGGTCTTAATGCATTTTTGGTTTAATATATAGAATAGTTTTTATTTTTACAGTATTTTGTTTTATTTATAGATATATGAATTCATTTTTTTTTGTTCTTTTATATTATATTTTAAAATAAATTTTAACATTTACTGTCTTTGGATCTTAAATTTTTTTTTATATGATTATATTTTCGCATGTATCTTTTTTTTTTTTTTTCGAAGATGACCAGAAATTTGAGAAAACATCAGATATTCTTTTTTTTCTCCTTTTTGCCTCTTAGATATATTTTTATTACTTAACTTTTTATATTTTATTATCATGATAAGATATTTTAATATCTATATATACAATAAATATAAATATTAATAATAAATTATACTTTTAACTGTTTTATTCAATTTACGTATATTTATTTAAATTAACTCCATTTTAATAATGTTATAAAGCATTAGCTATTTATTTTTAACACGTAATAGTTTTATTTATTATTATTACAACTATTAGTTTATAATAAGATGTTTTATCTAATTTATATATATACGAATAAATAATAAATTTTCATATGCATGTTGTTAAAAAGTGTATAATTATTCTTTCTTCGATGTTTTGGTTGTTCATTCTGCTTAATATATTTTCAGTGTTGTTTATCATAATCGTAGCTATTTTACTTTATTCAATGAACAACACTGAAAATATGTTAAAATGAACTCGAAACCAAAAATATCGAAGAAAGATTAATTAATTATATACTACTGTAAAACACAGCAACATACATGTGCAAAATTTATTACATATTTTTAACAAATTTTAAAACAAAATTACATATATATATATATTAGTATATGCAAAGGTCCAGAATATAAGTCAGGTATATTTATTGAGTCCATAAAATTGGGTGGTTTAGCTGCTGAAGCCGGATTAACGGTCGGTGATGAAATTATATCTGTGAATGGGCAAATATTAAAAAATTTGGATTTTTCAGAAGTAAGATTATTTATTTTTTATCATATTATGCAAGTGTTTATATTCATCTGATTAAAGAATATAATAATATTATTATTAATTTTAGGTTGTGTGCATAATGAAGGCATCTAAACAATTAGATCTTGTTATTAAAAAGGGAACTGTAAGTATTGATTTCGTTTGAGTTGGATTTCATTTTTAGAGTCAAATTTGTGACTGTTTAAAATTACTGATTTTTAATTTGATTTCAATACTATTTTGATTCATAAATTAATTCTACTTTCTTTTACTGTATTAATGTATATTTAATTCTAATATTCTCACGGATAAATGATGAACTCATAGTAGTATTTCCGGGCGCTTCCCTGTAATGAAAACATAATAGCTAAATAGCTGACATTTCAGTATAATAACAATAATATATATATATATACATACATTAGTTTATGTTTTATTCAAAATATTATTATAATTTAAACATATGTAGTCTCCAATGTGATGATGCCATTTTATATAACTACTTTCCCCAGTATCTATGTTCAAATGAAAAAAAAAAGTTGAACAAATTGGAGAAAGATTTATTTAATATTAAACGTGACATCTAGGATTTTGTGAAATTTTAAAAAGTTGAATAAATATTTAATATAAGAGGAGAATATATACATTACTATAAAACCATTAAAAATCAGTCAACATTTAGACAAACCCAATATCAATAACAATCAAGAATTTCAAACTGTTGTCACGGCAACCTCCTTTTAACAATTGTGTAATATACTTATATAGACACCAAAGATTGCAACTTTTTCAGTGAGAATGAAATTTCTTTGTGTCAATAATTTCAATCTCTGTGGTCACGTTGCTATCTTTAGTATCTGTATAAGTATATTACACCATTAACAAAGGTGGGATTCCACCTGTATTGTTAAAAGGAGGTTGCCTTGACAACAGTTTGAAGTTGTTGGTTGTTATTGATGTTGGGATTGTGTTGACTGCTTTTTAATGATTACTTAAAAGCCAATTTAGCCTTGATAAGTATTACACTTATTATTTAATTACTATAAAAGTACAAATACTGGAAGCACAACTGGAGTGAGGTTCATCATAAATAAACAATTAAAGAACAATATTAGTGGATTTAAAAATGTGCACTTAAGCTAATTATTATTTTGAATTAGTAATACAAAATTTTAATGTTAGAATTGTAAAACAACTGAAAAATAAAAATGGATAATTTTAAATATGGAAATAAAAATGAGAGAAAATGCAGACTATTGGAATTTGCAACAACAAAACATGTATACACCTGGGTCTCGTTTTATGCAGATTATTTTAATGTGATTTTGAAGTTATCCAATTCATGTTTCTTCTTAATATCTTTCATATTTCACTATATTTATTAGATATCAAGAAATTTAAATTATTAATAACTTATTTTGACTTGAAATACTTTTTTTTTTCAAAAAATATAATGTTATATTCGCAGCTAACGTGAATATGGCCTGAAGCTGTATTTAGAACTTAGTTTCTATGTAAATAACCTATTTATACTAATGAGTAAATAATAGTAATAGATTTATACTTACATATAAAAATATCACAATAAATATTCAAAAAATTTAAACTTTTAAAACGTATTTTGTTATATGTAACAGAAATAAATAATCTTTTAGATTTTTAAAATAAAAAATGAAGATTTTATAAACTGAAAATATTTTTTCTAATGATAATGTATAATCCTTTTGTTTTGATTGTGATCTCTTTTTTTTAATATAGAAACAGAAAACCATTAATACAGCATAAGACTAAAAGTGGCACTAGTTGTACATCACATCATGAATAAAAATAAAGTGGCTAACAGCTTTCTCTGGGCATAATTGCTGAGAGATTCTTGACTTCATTTAAGGAGAAGCCACAATACATCAAATCACATCAAATCTCATTTCTTACCAGTTTACAAACAACGCTAGCGGTAATGATTAAAATATGTATGAAAAATGTAAAATTAAATACTGTAGTAATAAAAAAAGTAAAAAAAGTTTGTTTTGTATTAATTTTTTTCAGATATTTGAAATTTTTTATTAGTCATACTTTATTTGCTTATTTTTTTAATGCAAATTTTAAAGTAATTTTTCTTTGTTGCTTTGCTTTTATGCAAATTCTGAAAATTACAGCACCTATCCCCCATTTTTCAAGGTAAATTAAGTCTATTTTTGTGCGATTTTTTTAAATGCAGGTTTTCTGTGGAATCTATCTACCACATAAAATGAGACCCAGGTGTATAATAAATTTCTTTTTTGAAAAAATCTAAGTAATATTAGACATAAATCAAAGAACAACAAAGTTGGATTGCATTTTTCTTACAGACAGTGTACAATTTGAAGTCTGCTATATATAATATATTTAGCACAGAAAGTGATAATCACTTGTGAGATATACGATATCTATAAATGTAAAACTAGATAATCAAAAGCTATTAAGAGAGTATTAACTATTAAAATTTTAATCACTATAAATATTCAAATGAATTTAAATTAGAATATGCAAATTGTTTTAAAATATGAACACACACCAAAAATCATTCAAACTTAAAGCAGAACAATAAAAAAATAATTAATATTTTACTAAAATTACTACATTGATAGCTAATATAATGAAAAGTTTCAGCAATAAACTTTTAATTATTGCAAGAAAACATATTAAGCATATATATATAAAGATTTTAAATTTAATTCATGTATGTTTTTGTTTTAATTGAAAGTGAATTACATCATATACACATGTGGTGTAATGTTGTTTTAATACCTTGACAATGTTTTATTAAGTATGAAGAATACTCACAAATCAAAGCACAAGATAGAGACTCTGAAAAGACTAGATTGATTAAAATTTATTTCTCTGGCTAAAGTTGTTCTGTCAATCATCACTTATAAACAAAGAAATCGTAATAAGTGACAATTTTTTATTATTATATATGTTGTCAAATACTTAATCCAGAGGGTATCATAAAAATAATAATTTCAAAAATTTCATATATATGTAGTATATTGGCTTGCATTAAAAATATATGACTGATATATTAAAGAAGCAATTGCTTTACTGTTAAAATATTTGTAGACTTATACCATTTGAGATCTTACTTATTTCTTTATATAAGTATTGTAAAAGTTATATCAAAGTTTCAATTATAAAAAAATATCCATTTTATCCAATGTTTTGCAAAAACCCTACCAGTTCACATATGGGTGTATATTATTATTACTTTGTCTACCAGAAATATTTATAAAGTAAAAAAAAAAAATTTTTTTTTACTGAACAGTGTTAATTACTTCATTATATATTTAGACAAGAAAGTTTTTCTTAGTAGAAGTTGTGATAAAAACGTTCTCTAGGCTATAGTTTTGCAAATTCTTAGTTGTGTTAAATATACCAAACTAATTATTTAGAATTATATTCTAAGATAATTATTATAGAATAAATAAATTTTCCAAAGTCTCAAAAGCTTTACACATGACTTCGAACCATACTTCATGTTCCTATAAACTTCTCTATCCCAGTTATATAAAACAAACAATGATAGTTATTATACACTTGTTAAAAATTATTGAGGTTTTGAGTATGTTATTTAAAAAATTGCTTACTTTATACTTGGAAGCCTGTAAATAAAGTATTTCCACTTCGTTAAACAATAATAGATAGTTCTAAACTTTAGTTTTAATAAATGGAAATAATTTTAAAACTTTATTATTTCTTTGATTCGCTTGCTCCATAAGTTTTACTATTTCAAATCCTAATTTTTTTATATGAATAACCAAAACTGCACTAATAAAATAGTTATTTTATTTATATCATCCTTTCATGGGGGGAGGGGGGAGCTCATTTTGGAAGATGACTCGCCTTCCTTAAATATATTGATAAATAGAAATTCTTTCACATTCTAAAATATGTATTTATTTAAGGGTCTTGAATTGTTTCCTTCTATAATGGAGACAAAACAACAACAAGAACTGGAAAAAATGGAAGAAGAAAAGATTTTACAATTAAAATTATTAGCTATGGAGCAGAAAGAAAGAGAAAGGTTAGTAAAATAAAAATATATATTTATAGTATGCATATTTTTTTAAAAAGTGTAAATCATCCACAGATGAAATTGCGATTTTTTTTTTTGCAATTGCTTGTATTTGTGTTCATTTATATTTCACTCTTAATTTTTTTTTCACACTTAATATTCATTTTATAATTAAATAATATCGCCTTTAATGGCATTAATGAAATAATAAACAGATTGCTAAAAGTGCTGAAAATTTGTAAATTTCATCTCAAACAATCTCATGTGACCACTCAAATAATTAACTAAATGCTTATGTTTGCCCTTAACACTAGACTAAAAACTTGTGAGCAAAATATACCTATCATTTCTGGTACTTGAAGATTATATATTTTTATATAAAGTTAAATGGACAGAATAATAAAAACATTACTAGAAACTCTGAAAATTATTTGATAATATTTTTAAAAATTAAATTTCTTTAGTTTAAAATATAAATAGTTATACTTACATTAAGCCTGTATATCATTTATTTAAAATTACAGAGCCAAAGAAGAAGAGGAAAGAAGAAGGATAGAGGAAGAAGAAGAAAGGATAAAATTAGAAAAATTAAAAAAATATATGGAAGAAGAAGAGCAAAAGAAAAAAGAAATGGAAGAACGATTAAGGCAGGAAGAAGAAAAGCGAAGAGAAGAAGAACGCTTGTGGAGAGAAGTTGAAGAGAAAAGACGAGCAGAAGAGAAAAAAATGATCGAAGAAGGTATTATAATTTGTGGTCATAAAGTTATTTTGAAATTTAATTTTTAATCTATAATTCTATTTTTAGAACTTGAAAGGCAGAGAAAAACAGAAGAGAAACGTAGAAAACTAGAAGAAGGTAAAGTCAATAAATAGCTTATTAAATAATATAAACATTTGTTGTTGTTTTTTTTAGTAATTTTTTAAAAAAAAGTGTTAACACAAACTGAAAACGATTTTATATTTAAAAATGTGCTTTTATAAAGCAAAGAGCTTTTAGATTAATCTTAAAACTATCAAAAAAATGAAGCCAAAAAAAAAAAGATTTATATTGTCTCTAAATATTTGCTCTAATTAAGTTCTCTTACAACAATGTAAAGAAACACTGTACTTAAAACTTTAATAAATTTTTAATCCTCAAATGGAGTTTTTTTTTTTTTGGTTTTCTTCGAGTTTTTTTTTTTCATATGTCAAATACGTTGACCGGGAAGCGAACCCAGACCAGCTGCTTGGAAGGCAACTATGCTAACTGCTAAGCCATCAACGCTTGACTTGTTTTTTTCAAGTTAATAAAAAAAATTCCAGGTATGATCAGGAATTTTAAATTAGCTATTCTTAACAAAAAAATGTCCTTGATAAATTGATTACCCGAGTACTGTTGTATTACATATAAATATATTCAATTAAAACATATTGCTATCTTTACTTCTAATGTAGTATACACCATATATATAATAATTATGTCAACCTTCGTTAAATTATATGCAAGAAATTGGCACATGTATATGAATAAATGCTTTACAAAATATATAAAGATTAAAATAAACATTTTCTGTTTTTAGTAGAATTTAATACATAATCGATGACAGTGTCATAATCATAGCTAATCTTTTGTGTCTGGAGACAGTTTTATGACTGCATACTGCTTGTTTTTAGTTAATGAAATTATCATTTCTTGTTCGCGATATACGATGCTTCTTTGATTTTTCTTTTTCTCCAAGCAGATCATTTTAACGCTTTGTGGGTCAAAACAGTATCCGTGTTCTCCTCCATGGTCTAAAAATATAGACGTGTGCTAAATTATGTTTTGTCTGCTATATATATATCCTGGCACTAAATACATATTATTTATGTTTACAATTATTGTTGTATATAAATAATATTTTTTTTTGCAATTGCATATATATATATATATTGTATTTAGATTTTTGCGACAATGTGCTTAGCACATTACCATCTACATAATCTAAGCTTTGTGTGTAGGTCAGATAAAAGTTGGAAATTATATCAGTTTCTAAATAAGTTTTACATGTATTGATAGGTACTTAATTATTGGCCGATTTATCTAAACATCTAATTATTAATCAGTAAATGGATGTCTAACAATTTTTAGAAAAGTGGTTGTATTATTTAGTTAAATGAAAAATGGGTGCTAGTATTATAGCCAAAGATACCGCTCGATGGCACCATTTTCACGCTAAAACTATAAAATATGAACATTCCCAGGCCTTTGATTTTAATCATTTTGATGTGTTTTTTTGTAATGCGAAAATAAAAACAAAACAAAATCGTCTTTTTTAAATATTATTTTTTATTAACATATACAAATTAAATGATAACAATAAATGTAAAATAAAATCAAATTACAATTTGATTCATGTTTTTTTATTTTGCTTTATTAGAAAAATCAATTTTCTATCTGATATTTTTTTAGTGGGGTTACAGCTTCTTTTTTTTGTTGTTGTTGTTTAAAAACTCATAATCGGAATAAAAAGTAAAATTTCTTAGTCTTCCTTTTAAATTTTAATTTTTACAGAGAGACAGATATTATTGTGTTACCATTATTTTTTACTTTTTTAGTTTTCGTTTTACATTTTAATTTTTTACAGACAAACAGGTATTACTGCTATTTTTTACTTCAAATAGAATGACAACAAAAAGTAAACATTGTTAGCGTTAGGTTTAGGGTTAGTTTTAGGGATAGGGTTAGTTTTAGGGTTAGGGTTAGGTTTAGGGTTAGTTTTAGGTTAGGTTTAGGGTTAGGGTTAGTTTTAGGGTTAGGTTTAGAGTTAGTGTTCTGTTGTTTGTAATGCTAAAATAAAAAATATCTAAATCGTACTTTTTGTAAATATTTTTTTTTATTAACATATATAAAATAAATGATAACAATAAATGTAAAATATATTCAACAAAGTATAACAGTAGTCGGAGAAAAGAAAAATAGTAAAAGTTTTTTAAACAACAACAAATATATATATAAAATATCTTCTTTACTTATTAATCATGTTTATAATATATGCTTTTTATGAAATTTAAAAAAAAAAGTGTAGAATTGTACTTTTCTTACTGGATATTTTTGTGTTACCACTATTTTTTACTTCAAAAATAAACACATGGTAGAATATTGTTTGTCTCATGGAATGTTATGAACAGTATGTTACTTGACGCGTTACCTAATTCCAACTCACTTTACACATATATCTTGTCAACATTTTCACACTTAAAACTTCAATACAGTACGTTGTAAAAAGTCTGATAATTATTACTTTAGAAAATCTGAACATTTCAATACTTTAAAATAAAAAAAATTCAATCAAAACAACATTTCCATCCAATTCAAATACACACACCCTCTCACCAAGCCATAACAATGGTATAAAGTGTGCGAATTTGCCAAATTTATTTGCTGCGATGCAACATACATGCTGTACTGCGATGCGACATAGTGACCTGCAATCTGTAGCACAACAAAAAAGTTGTATTATAGAAAATGCGGGTTCAAATGTGTCGGCCGTGGAAATGGCATTTTTATGTGTTTTAGCACGAAAAGGGCACCATTGAGCGGTGTCTTTGGCTATAAGACTAGCATCGCAATATGTCTAAAAATGAATGTGTTGGTAAATAATAACTTTTCTTTCAGTGTTCTTCTTTGAAAAGCCATTGGAAAGATTTTTGACCTATAATGGACTAACAAAAATTTGTTTAATTTATTTTTACTTTTTCATCAATGAGAAGAGAGCCATTTGTTGTAGGTAATGGTGCTTGCATTCATTTGATATTTAAAATTGGAACTAAAATGTATATTACATCAATACTGTACAGAAAATCTAATACAAAACAGTCATTAAAGCTGTGAGTGGCAGTTATTTTCATCCCATGCCTGAGGGCACCTGCAAGAGCTCTTATTCTTAGTAATGCTCATTTTTTATTTTGGTAGATTGTATAATTATTTATGATTATTTTGCAAAATATTTGGAACATAGTTATTTTCTTATGATTACACTATATAAGAAAAAAATATTTGTTTATAAAAGAAAACAAATCTAGAGAAATCTATCATGTAAAGCAGAAACTTTACCAAAATCACACTTTTCTTTATTTTGCTGTAATATCCTATAAATACAATTTATCCAAACCACTTTGAACACATTTTAGCAAAACTCTTTATTTATACATATATACATACATCTATGTTTTGACTGTTCTGCAGTCTTCTTCAGAGCTATGATATAATGAATAAAATAAAATAAAATACATAACTATATAATAATACCATAAAAAATATAAACAATAAAAAATTAAAAACAACATAAAATATATAAAAAAACTAATAAAACTGAAATAAATAATCAAACCCAAATAAAATAATCCAGTTAATATAAAATAAAATATACAACATAAATAAAAAATAAATATAAATAATTATACATGTGTATTCCTGTTAATAACCATAAAGTTTAAGTTTATAAAGAATAAAAATAATTAGGATATTGTTAATAATAATAAAAATAGATAGTACATTTAGATTAATAGCTGTCCTTGAATATATATATATATAAAAACAATTCGGAATACGTATGTATAATTTATATTTATTTTTTATTTATGTTGTATATTTTATTTTATATTAACTGGATTATTTTATTTGGGTTTGATTATTTATTTCAGTGTTATTAGATTTTTTTATATATATTTTATGTTGATTTTAGTTTTTTATTGTTTACATTTTTTATGGTATTATTATTATATAGTTGTGTATTTTATTTTGTTTATTATATCTTAGCTTTGAAGAAGACTGCAGGACAGTTGAAACATAGGTGTATGTTTATATGTACAAATAACGAGTTTCGCTAAAAAGTGTTCAAAGTGATTTGGATAAATTGTAAAGCAGAAACTTCTGATTGGCCAAAAAGGAATACACCTATAATCATTCTAGATGTTATTTTTTTATTATTTTTTAATAATTATAAATGGAAGTTTAAAACATGATTTCACTTTTTTATGTGTTGTTGACAAAAATTAATTTGGGTTTTAGAAACAAAGTTCAAATAAATTTTAAACCAATTAAAACACATTTTTATTGTTTATGAAGTAAAAAATCTATTGTTCTGATTGTATTTCAAATCATTACCTTTCTATATTGTTAAAAGTGAAATATTATTTTTTTTTTAAAAAAACCTTTATTTGTAAACTCATATTTCTGAGAAATATTTTGAAAATTATGACAATATAATGAAGAATGAGAATTAATTCACAAAAATATAAAGTTGAAAATTTAACCCAAATGTGTCTGTCAAAAAAAGTGCATAATTAAAAGGATTTAATACATTTTTTTTCAAAATTAAATTGTATAAAATTACAATAATTAATAAAGTTATGTATCTATTAAAAAGCTGTTCACATGGTGGTGTGCTAAATATAATGAGAAGCTATAGCAGTAGTAATAAAATGTATGTAATAGTGATTAATCTTCAACTATTTATGAGGTTTAAACCAAGAATTTTATACTATTTGGTAATATTTTCCAATATTTATTTAGAGTGGTAATTATATTTTTAAATACATCATTAATTCTAAATAGTTGGTAAAAAATATAACCTGCTAAATGTATTCAATATGGTATTTTACAAATTTCATTTTGTTTCACATTTATCATGGTAATATTATTTATTATATCATTATCATCATCATCATCATTATTATATTGTGGAACGACTGCAGAATGTAATGCAGAAGTATTTTAAGTATGTAAGTTTGGAATTATTTTTAGACTGTGAAACATATCTTATGAAAAGAATAATGTTGAATGATATAATATTTTTATGAAAAATTGCTTTATATGAATTTGATGTATGGGAATTTGTTCATAATATATATTACAGAATTTTTAGTATAAGTAGAAATAGTAATTTATTTTATATTAAAAAATATAATCATAATGTTTATTAGAATTCTGTTATGATTAGAATGCCCATATGATATAACAAGATATTTTTGAATGTTGATATATTTAATTTGAATTGTCATGGTTTTATAAACAATGTAAACTAATTCTTGGTTTGTTGATAAATTGGATTGTCACTAGTCTGTTGTTACATGCTTAATAAATTGAATTATTATCATCATCATCATCATCATCATCATTATTATTATAATTAATTGATGATAAATAATCCTTACTAAAAGTTAAAAAGAAATTAAAATATAGAATAATGGGGATGTAATTTAATAAAAATAAGTCTTTTTAAAAAAAATGTTAAAAAGAAAGATTTATATATATATATTTGTATTATTTTAGAGGAAAAAGCTAGATTGTTACAAATAAAATTGATGGAAGAAGCAAAACTATTACAAGAAGAAATGAAAAGAAAAAAAGAAAGAGAATGGATAGAAGAACTCAGAAGAAAAGAAGAGGTTATATTTTTAAATTATCATTATAAATTTTACTATAGATAAAAAAATTTAACAAGTTTATACATTTAAATTTTATAAATATAATGGGGATTCTCTGTGTGTTTTCAAAAATAATTTTTAGCCATAATATAATGGAAGAAAATATCAATTAAAATCAGTCATTGACATGTACTTGGAATACTTTAAACCAAAAACGAATAGTTTTTACTTTAGATCCAGTTTATATAAGTGCAATAATATTTTGTTTGTTAAAAATTGAAATTATGATAACTTTTCAAATATTTTCACAATTTACTAACACTTTATGTATTACATTCAAAGATCAGCCTTTCACGCTAATTGTGCATGCGTCTTTTGCGAGTGAAGTATTCATTTATTATTTAACACTCGCAAAAGATGCATGCGCAATTAGCCTGAAAGGCTGATCTTTGAATGTAATACAATTGTACACATAGCATCATATAAAATAAATGCTTATTTACTTATAACACTTTATGTAACAATATGTAGTTTTTAGATAGAAATTTTTTACAAGTTTGTGGATTTAATTGTCAAAAATAAATTAGTAATTTGTTTCATTACATCATATTTGAAAATTATTTATACAAAAATACAAAGATAATTCCCATTAATTTTGTAATTTTTAAATATATAAACCTCTGAAAATTTTCTATTTAAAATTTATAACAGGTTATGAGGGTTTTATTTGATTATGAAAACATTTGGAAAGTTGTTATATTTCCAATTTTTACATACATATTATTTTTGTCTGATCAACAATCCCTATTTAAAGTTGGATTCTAAGCTAAAAGCAGATTCATCTTTTGGATTATAATATTTTGCACAAATATCATTTCTGAAGAGCTAATTACAATTTGCAATGTTGATTTCAATTAACAATTTGCTTTCTTAGATTATAGCTGATAATTGCTTTAAAAAATGTACAAAGAATTGCCATTGAATTTTTAATATTAATCTCTGAAAGTCTTCTATTTAAAATTTATAACATGTTATGAGAGTTTCATTTTATTGTGAAAGTATTTGGGAAGTTGTTATATTTTCAATTTTCATATACATAAAGTATTATTAATTGATGATTTGTACATAAACTTGAATAATAAGCAAAAAAAACAAATTCATTTTCAGATTAAAATATTTCAGTCAAAAGTAATTTCTAAATGGTTAATTCAGATACTATCTTATTACATGAAAGCTAAAAATTATTTATAAAAAATACATTGGAAATTATTGTTAATTTTTTAACATTTAAATACATAAATAATTTAATCTATAAAAATTCCATATAAACTTATATATATATGTTCAACAGATGGCGTTTTACCAAAACCACCGAACAAGTTTAAAAATTGTTTACATAAACGAAAAAAGAGTCAGAATTAACTACCTCTTTCATTTGCTCACCCCCAGATCAGCTGATTTCAAGCTGGTTTGCTCTCATCAGTGAGGGATAGAGTATAGAAACTAGATCTAAACACTGACTCTCAAGTGTTTATGCAAAACGTTTCTATCAGTTTGCAAGCGTGATCAGCTGATTTGGGGGTGAGCAAATGAAAGAGATAGTTAATTCTGACTCTTTTTTCGTTTATGTAAATAAATTTTACACTTGTTCGGTGGTTTTGGTAAAACGCCATCTGTTGAACATAAATAACAAGTGATAGCAAGTTACGTGAATAACTTGTTTTTGTTTTTCATAAATTTACCTTTAAAGTTTTCTTGCAATGATATATATTGCAGAGACTTTGATTATGTGGTGATACTGAACTGAGATCAGATCCATATAAATATCTGGCTTGCTAGGCTGAGTTTGAAGACTTTACCAGTCTGAAAAATTCACACTTGCAAACTGATAGAAACGTTTTGCATAAACACTTGAGAGTCAGTGTTTAGATCTAGTTTCTATACTCTATCCCTCACTGATGAGAGCAAACCAGCTTGAAATCAGCTGATCTGGGGGTGAGCAAATGAAAGAGGTAGTTAATTCTGACTCTTTTTTCGTTTATGTAAACAAATTTTACACTTGTTCGGTGGTTTTGGTAAAACGCCATCTGTTGAACATAAATAACAAGTGATAGCAAGTTACGTGAATAACTTGTTTTTGTTTATATATATATATGTATTAAATATTGTCTAATACTATAGTAGCAATTAAAAATAAAATAGAAATTAATATAACACTATAATATTAGCCAAAACAACTAAATTTTTATTAAAATTCTTACACAACCATGGTTCCATCTATTAACTTGAGAAGATCTATTTGTTAATTGATGAAACCATGGTTGTGTAAGAATTTTAGTAAAATTTTGTTGTTTTTACTAGTATTGTAGTGTTGTATGATTTCTATTTTATGTATATATATATATTGTAAGTTTATCTGAAGTTTTTATATATTTTCTGAATTAATATCTTTTATATTATATAGCTAATGAGCAGCACTGTTTGCAATTTTTAAGATAAATCAAAATGTACAAATATTCAAAAATAAAATAAAAATTTTCATAAATAACGCAAGAAGTTTTAAACTTGATTAATAAATAATAAAATCAATAAGTTGTCTGTGAATAACTGAATTAAAATATCTCATTTGAAAAAAAGGAAAAATCTAAAAAAAACTTTAAAGAGTTATTCATATAAATGTCATTTATCAGTAAAAGTTACAACTAATTAATTAAAAGGGAGTAAAAAATATAACTTAGAAAAGCTAAAAGTAGTTGAATTTCAAGTAATTAAAAGTATTCTCTCTTTTTGTTTAAAATATTAAAGAAAATTCAACTTAGAAAAGTTAAAACTAAAAGCTTAAAATATAAATGTTTTACATAAAATTAAAAATATATCTTTTCATTTAATTTAAACATAAAAGGGTCTTTTCCCATTATTTAAAAAAAATAAAATATATGTCCATAAATAGTGAAATAGTAAACCTAAAGGAATAATAAAATGTGTGCGTGTTAATAGAAAGAAATATGTAAGTTAAAAAATTAAAAAAACGAATGAAAGCATATAATTGGAATTTCCCTCAAAAATTGTATACACTCATAAGTAATATAAAAACAGAATTAGCAATGGCTACTAAGTAAAAGTCCATAAACAACAGAATTTGCAATGGCTACTAATTAAAAACAGAATTAATTAATTAAGATCTATCAAAAATTTAATCAAAAGCAGTGGGAAAATTTTCAATAATGGGTATATCTGGCGGGTTATCTAATTAAAAAAATGACAACAGGTCTTCACATAAATGGACAGTTTTTCATCATTCAATCAGTTTACAATCAGTTTTTACAGTCAGCCTTGTCACATATCCAGAGTCAGTATTTTTATGACAATGCAGTGTCAACAATCATCTGAAGCATACAGCCAGACTCCAGCCTTAGTCTGATGGAACATCAGCAATCTGCCCAATAAAAGTGATGCCTGCCTAATAACTTGAAACCACCAGATATCTAACTGTCTTCCATAATAGTATCATGAAATAGAAATCATAGGAACCTCCACAAAAACCTCAAATCGAACCGGTTGGATAAACTCACATGAAGCAGGAAACAGCAAGAATTCATCATCCAAAATCCTATAGGTAATGAATAACATTTCTTATTCCATTTCTGATATTAATGTAGCCATTGCAATAATTTGAAGCATCCAGAGTCAGTAAAGCAAATGAACTCTATAGCATGAATAAATGAACTATTGATGTGCATGTTTTTAAATGTTGTGTATTTATTTAATGCTTTATGATATCTTATATTAATTTTGTGTATTTATTTAATGCTTTGTGATATCTTATATCTTATTGTATGAATTAAGAGTGTGCATGGGGTCATTATATAAAATACCATTGTTAGATTAATTAAGAAGTTATAAAATTAATTTAAAAATTGTAATAGCAATCATTTAATTAAAATAAATTGTCTTTAAAACTTAATGTCTGTCGGTCAATTCTTTTACCACTAATTAAAGCAATAATGTATTATATTATCCTTTTGATTGAGCTGGGATTTGTTAGGCACTGAATTAGTTTGCCATCATTTAGAGCACCCTAGTTCTTGTAGCTAACTGGCACCTGGAGTTTACTCTGAAACAAAAAAGTGCTTTGAATGATAGGTGTTGAATTCTGCAGCTGAGAAGATCTATGTCCTTCAAACATGATCATAGTTATATATATAGCTCTGGATTAGGCATGGGTACCCTCTGGGTATTATGATTCTCTGCCTAAGGAACCGTGATGGTGCAATAATTAAATTTCATTGGTGTAGATCAAATTAATAAGTAAGTGTATTATATTTTGTATGCATAAAAGTAAGTCTTATAATTTTGCTTTTACAAATTTAAATTTTATTAAATTTCACCAAAGACTTCATCAAGAAGATGCACAAGATGTGTACTGATCTGATTAGAGGGGAAAAAAGTGCAACCATCAGCTTGAGAGGCCTGCAGAAACATACAAAGCTCAATGAATTATCCCTACATTCCATAGATACATTTATATTTCAACATTCCTACAACTCTTTTTACAGAATGTTCCTGCAATATCCCAACTCCTTGCCCTTTAAGGAGATCACTCCCACAGAAACCTCCCTCCCATTAGCACTGGTTGGCTGTCAACCCTCACATCTCTTATCTCCAAGTTTACTACTATTCCTAACAAGCCATCTTCAATAAGATTACTATATCCTTAATCCTGATGTTTCTGCAGGATCAGCTCTTCCCTGTCTCAATAACCATCTGCTTATCAAGAAATTTAAGTGATGATTCCTTGAGCCCAAATTCTTTGATTTTCTGTTAAAGATAAACCTCAAAGCCTTGCCTACTAAACACTTTCTTATATATCGCCAAGGATTCTCAAACATAGATTCCACTTGCACCCTATGCCTCAGAGAAGACAAATTTCTCTTCACCTCCTCTGACACTGTGCATTCCTTCAACCCTATATAAACATTATAGCCTCCATGCTAAATGACAAAATGCCTTCCTTATCTACTCATTGACAATATACTGTGTGGATACATCCCAGAGATACATTAATCAGCATTCTTATTGTTTTCACTATGGTACAGTTGGTGCTAGCTCATCTTTAATCATATACTGGCATGTATGCTTGATTTATATATTGACACAATTGGAAAAAATTCAGAAGTGGGACCAGAATTTGGCCCCCTCCTACATCTACGATATGACATGGAAGCTAATTGATTTGCCTCCCAAAAGCTGATCCCTTTCATACATGATTAGAAATTACCTTTCCTGGAAATGACTAGGGGATGATTTGCATGCATTTTTTTAGGGTTGATTATGATTTAATGTCTTACTCCTCAAGCTTATTGCCCAGACCCTGAGTATTATGACATTAAATTCCATTCTGAAAGGTCAGTTTACCTATATAAAGTTGTGACTTTGCATGGACAAAAATTTAGAAATATCTTTGTACATTTTGAGACATGCAAGCTTAGTCACCTACCACCAAGACACTAAATTCCAGGCTCTTTCCTTTGCCTCTATGCATCATATTAGTCCTTATAGGCTGTGCCATGAAAGATGTGTCAATATAGAACTTCTAGCTCTCTGAATACCATTTAATGTATCCTATGTCTAATTTTATCATAAGCTGTAACCAAATTTTAGAATAAAATATTCTATATTTTTATAAAATAAAAGAGTAAAATTTCATGTTAGATTGAGTTGCCCAAGTGATCTACAAAACACCACCCCATTCAATATATATATATATTTGTATGGATTACTTTGCTTATTATAAAATAATATATATAATAGCACAGCAAAGGTACATCCACCTTTTCTTTTAAAATATATATGTTCTACAATAATATCAACAAATAAAAAATCATTCTCCTTTTTCTTTTCAAAAACTTTATTTTTATATCTCAATACTGAACATATATATACATTTATATAATACAAAACTCCAATGTTTCAACTGTTTTTATCTCATACAGTCATTTTCAAGGATCTGCAACAACAATATTAAATACATATCAATAAATAAACTTCAATTACATAAAAACTTCCTCTTACATTAACATAAACAGTAATATGTTTGTTACTGTTTATGTTAATGTAAGAGGAAGTTTTTATGTAATTGAAGTTTATTTATTCATATGTATTTAATATTGTTGTTGCAGATCCTTGAAAATGACTGTATGAGATAAAAACAGCTGAAACGTTGGAATTTTGTATTATATAAATGTATATATATGTTCAGTATTGAGATATAAAAATAAAGTTTTTGAAAAGAAAAAGGAGAAGGATTTTTTATTTGTTGATATTATAAAATAATATTATCATACAGTTTTATTCTCTTGTAATTATGCATATTTTATATGATGTTATCATAAATAATTGAATTTACAATTTTTGAAGAGAGATAGAGTAGTTATTGTTGTTTTTTTTTTTTGCTTTAATTTTTCTCTAAAAACAGGAAAATATCCACCTACCAAACAATTTGAATAATTGGGTTGGATGACAAAAAGAAAAGACTTCAGTATGATTCAAATCTAATAAAATAAATAAATAAAATATTATGTAAAAATTATTTTTTTTTAAATAATGCTTTTATATAAACATTATTATTTAGACAAATAAAAAATAGAAAAATAACAAAATAATCTGACTAAAAAGTGTAAAAATAACTGGATCTTGTTTAATTTACCATTCTTGGAAGTATTAGACATCTTAAAAATCTAGACTTGTTACAAAGCAATTGGAAATTGCAGGAATATTGTCATTTCCAAAAGGCATTTAAGGCTCAAATAAATCATAAATATCAAAAATACCTCAAATGCTTTTATGGAACAACAATATTTCTACTTTTCCAACTGTTTTATAACAAGTCTAAATTTTTAAAATTTTTGATGTTTTTAAAGAATAGCAAATTAAATGAGTTTCAGTTTTTTTTAATGGAATTACTTTATTTTTCAAATTTTTTTTCAGCTAGTACTGATTACAAAAATGCATTATTTTTTTAAAAACACTTTTTTACCTATTATTTTATTTTTTACTTATTAATTATAAACTTTAAAAAATCTGATAAAAATTACGATTTAATAATATGTGAAAAAGACCAATTAAGATAACAATGTAGATATGATGTAGAAACTCCTGAACAAAAATAACTTTTATTTATTAAATCTTTTGTCAATCTTTTTTCATTAAAAATATAAAAAAATTTAAAAGTAGAAAAAGCTTTTAATTTAATTACTTTATATTTGACATACTACTATTTATCCTCTAAAATTAAATTATGATTATTGGCAAAATGTAAAAAAAGTCTGATAAAGAAAACAAACTAGATTTGATGTTGAAACTCCGGAACAAAAATAATTTATTTATTAAATCTTTTATCTTATCAAACTTTTTTTTATTAAAAACAAAAAATAGTTAAAACTAAAAAGAAAATCTCACATGAAGCAAAATTCAAAAATGTAAACATCAGATAGAATCATACACAGACAGGAATCTTCAAAAATCTTTTTTAGAGAAATAGTGGAGAAGACATTATTCAATAATTCTGCCAATTGCACAGTAGCATGATTTTTTTTAAAACCTAGTTCATAAGCATGAAAAGATGAAGGGCTACCACTGGATAAGGTTTTTCTGTTGATATATGTATAACACTTGGGGAGATAATTCTCAGAAGTGCTAGTTTAAAAGATATAATCTTCTCTAGTACCAAAGTGCTTTACACTTACATGAAAAACAAATGTATTTTCATTTTGGTATTTTAAGATCTTAAATAGCTTGAAGAATAAACAATATTAGTTATAAGTTTGAGTTTCACATCAGTCATGATATTCATGTAGATTCACTTGAATGAAATTTTATTTAAATTAAAAGATAGATTTAATTTCTATTCATTTCAATAACCCTGCAAATAAATCATCAAACATTAAATATATAATAATACATAATTACAGCACTGATAATAAATATGTAAAATTTGATAAACCAAACATTTGAGGCCTCGTTATATAAATGCAATATTTCCTATTATATATCCGTATATATTTAGAATTTGGTGGATTATTTATAATGTTAGTAAAATGAGTAGAAATTAAACACACCTTGTAAATATACATGCAACTCAATTTATATAAAACTTACAAAACAACTTGGCTGATTTGAAAAATTTCTTATAGTTATTATTATTTAATCTACACATCTATACAGTACAATATCTTAGATGGCAAGATAAAAATGGATTGTTTTATATGAGTACAATAGTTGTTTATAGTAGGGGGTTTGTATTTGCATAACTAGTGCCTGGAGATTCATTTCTCTAATTATTATATTATATATATATATCTTAATTCATTTCTCTAATTATTATATTATATATATATCTTAATGCTATATATATATATTGTAGCGTTTACCGTTTTACTAGACCACTATACGCCCCAAATGTATATTTGAGCGTGAGTTGATCAAGCTGTATCAAGGAAAAAAAAAAAGAAAGTTGTATTTCTATTCTTAACACAGCTATTTTTCCTGATCAACTCCAGCCTATTAATTGTTACGAATTTGTGCTATTGACAAAAATCAACTTTTAATTTTATTTACTATGGGCGCCAGGACTCCTAAGAATCCGCTGAAATATGTCGCCAGCACCTCTCGCAAGTTGTAAGACAAAGAAAAATAAAAAGATTATTTTATAATATTTTTTTTTTTTCAAGGGACGGTAATTCTACCGTAATGAGAATTAATGATTTTTTTACGATTATTAGCCCTGGCGTATTGAAACATATTGGCAAAGGTAACTTACGTTTAAATCTTATTTCACTAAAAACAAATTTAATAATAAAAAATAATAACTACTATTAATGACGCACAATAAAAAAAAGTTTGATAAAAGTATAATCTCTTTTATTCTAACAAACTAAAATATTTATCAGTTAAATAGCTATTTAATACTTTGGAGAGAACACATTTAATTCAGGTGGGAAATACCCGGAAAATATAAATATCGGTTAAAATAAACAAAAAAGTTCTTGGTTAAATAAGAGTCTCTCATATAGAAAAATTAAAGTCACTATCAGGATTCTTTATACGTATATTTTTACGAGTAGTTTTTTTTAACTAGTTAACTTTGTCACAATCAGGATAATTATTCTTACCGGTAAGTTTCATGAATTCATTAGTAGATAACTATGCATAGTTTTTTGGTAATAATGAGCTCGGCCTTTTGGTTCTTGCTTGTTCTTGTGGTCCATTTCCCAGTCGGTCACGAAGGCTTTTCCTGGTGTACATCATTAGGTCCGATGTTTTCAGGAGCTCCGGTTCACTGCGACATGCCGAATTCCTTCAGCGACGAGCGATCTTGGATATATTAAATGTTATCCAAGACCAACTAGAGAAACAAAACGAACAAGACGTTCCTTCAACCGGATCCCTCCTTTTTATATCCAGTTTTCAGGACTTCTGCGCATGCTCGTACCATGCCTTTTTAATTTTATCCAGTCTTTAAAAATTTTATGTACTAAAGTCTTTATTTTCTTCAAGTTTTCGGCCATCTTTAATTAATTTGAGTATTTCTACTTTCAGCTTATCTTTTTTTCTTACTTTTGGAATTCTTTTGTTCTCTCCAATTACTGTTATTACTAATCACATAAAAAAAATACCGAAAGAATAATTTAACTTTCATTGTACGTTTTTAACAAAAATTATACTAATCAAAAAAAAATCTAAATTTACTTTTTTTAGCTTTTACCAAAATGCCAATATATTTGTAACGTATATAAATAAACGTCACAATATATATATATATTGTACCTATGAGTAAAATGAGTCATTTTTGACCATTTTATCTCTGAATATATATATATATAAAATCTCAGATATATAGAAGCACTTTCCCCTTGTTAAAATCAAATACAGTACAACTAATCATTAATCTAAAAATATCAACTATTTTCACTTATTATACATTTATTTCAAGAACAATTTCCTATTATCAGTAATCTATAGGCTTGAATCATCTCAAATTGTGATGTAATGATATCACAATCTTTATTTTTTTAATTAGGTTTTTAGGTTAATTCTTGATTAGTTTTATATTATCTAGTTTTAATTTTTGTATCTGAGATGTGACATGATTAACAATTATCACAATATATCTATCATAATCATCATTTTTAATCACTATCATTTCAATGCAGGTATAAGAACTTTTCAAGTTTAATTCACTTTTTTTAACCCCTAGAATCTCTTTTCCATATCATATCAACAAAGTATTTTATTTATCTATATCATAGATTGTTTTTCTCTGGGTCTTTTACAAACTCATGGAATTCAATTTAAAACATTATAACTAACAATCTTTTTTTTTTCAAGTGTCATAGCATCGGCCGGGACATGAACGCGCAAACCAGGCAACTGCTTGTAAGGCAGTCACGCTGACCTCTCGACCACCAATGAAGACAACTAACAATCTATTTTCATTTCTTCTAAAAACATACCCAACCAGTTTCATTTCAGTTTCTTAATTGTTTCAATATCAGCAATACCTGTTTGTTCTTTCACTCGTATATTTCATTTTCAATCTCTTATTATTATTCATGATGTCTTTGACCTGATCTTCTGTTAAGTATTCAACTCTCAAATTCATAAATAGGAATTAATAAAACATGTATATTGAAATATTCTCTTCCAAAACCATACACTTATTTTCTTTTAATAATAAATTATTATCAAAATCATTCTATTTTAGTTTAATTCTACAATTAAAATCATCTGTTAAGTTTATGTAATAATAATCTGACCAACGTATGTGTGGTTATTATGCTCTTCTAATTCATTTTCATCAATCTCTATTTTATCTTTTGTGTTAGACTTTTCAGCAATTATCTTTAGTCCTAGTTTCTTATATTTATCTTTTTGAAGTTCTAAGGCATTATTGACAAAAACATTTACAGAATTGGCAAATTGTAAATGAGTTAAATAATATCCATTTACTTTTATTGCCTTATATTTGTATTTTAATCTATCAACTACTTATAAATACATACTTTTCAATATTAATCATCTTATTATCACATGTAATCTAATCATTGTTGATGCATTTTGATAAATATTCATTAATGTATGACATTTTTCTCGACCTATATCTTGATGATTTTAAATTTTTATCACTATGGGAATGTCTATAGAATCAAATGCCTTTGCATAACCTACAAATCCAAAGCATAATCATGATTCATATTCATTGGTTATTTCCATAACTCTCAATACATAGATGTGATCCACTATGCACAAACCTATTTTAAGTCCAGTTTGTTCTTTTGATTAGTTAGAATCCAAATTTTGCTATAAACAAGTTGCAATCATCTTGATAAAGGTTTTGTAAAAAACTGATAAAGGTCTGTAATTTTTAATATGCTCTTTATCATCTTTCTTCAAAATCAACATTATTACTGTTTTCTTCCAATCACGTAGTACAATTTTATAATTTATACATTTGACAACAATTTTTTTAATTTTTTCATCCCTTTCTGTATCTTTCCCCCTTTTTATAATTTAATTGCATGTCTCACTTTTTTTTATCATTTTACAAAACTCCATATATTTACTTCTTAATGAACCATTTAAAAATAATTATATTCCTTCATTTTTTCATACTTTATTTTATCTCAGCCATCTATCTTTCTCGCAATTCTTAATAGAATATTATCTTCTTATTGATTTCAATCAATTTTGAACTATGATTAAAGTCTGCAGATTAGGATTTTTTATGCTAGTACTGCCTTTTTCAATAGCTTTCTTATCTCTAGTTTTGCATTAGCATATACTGTACATCTTATTAATCAATGAACATTTTCTGTGCTGAATCTATTAAGAATGTTACAATATTTAAATACATACTTATGTTAGTCAAACCACAATCCAATTCAATTGACTTTCTTTGTATGCTTCAATGTCCATTTCTGTTTAGAATTTTTAAAAAAGATAAAATTTATATTACACATTTCCCCCCTGAAAAATCCATAAATCTATTTCCTCTCTCATTTCTGTCAATCATTGTCAACATATTGAACATTTTTTCAAGTTTAATATATGTTGTTCTGACCATAAATTTTCTCTGCTATGTCACTCAACAACTTTTTTATGTCACCTATTGATCATAAACATGTTTTCTTAAGTTATTTTACTTAAACTTTTGCAACCCAGTTTAAACTTGTATCTATCTATACATTGTTATCACTTGTATTGATTTGGTCAGATCTATTTCATTCATTCTTTTATTTTTTTAATAACATCAGTGATACGTATTTGTATTTTTACTATGTATTTAAATGATTTCTTTAAATTCCAATATACATCTATCCATTCTTAACTGTGTAATCTGAAATCTTTGCATTTCTTTACCATCAAATGTATAATCTCAGTTTTAATTAAAGAAGATTTGAACCCAGACATTCAAGCTGCCTTCACTCATTCACTCTATCTTATACAACCAATACACATGACCATATACAAGTGGAAAAAATAAATGATCTAGAAAATTTGTATTTCATGCTGAATCAGAACTCATCAGTTGGTCTGGATCATCATCTCCCAAATATATATGTATATAATCAGTGCTTGATTTATGTTAAGATAGCAAATCTTCAAACTTTAATGGACAGCCTTCAATATTTTCCACTCTCCAACTTTTCAGCCATCAATGACATTGAAATCTGATGATAGCAAAGCCAAACCCTGATTATATACGTGTGTGGAAAATGGTAATCCCGACAAACTGATGAGTGTTGGTTGGTTCATCATAATATATATATATATTGAATATCATTTATATTTTTAATAAGTATGTGGTCATGTGTATGGGTTGTATAAGGTAGAGTGGATGAGTGAAGGAAGTTCGCAAGTCTGAGTTCAAATATCCTCTAATTACATCCAGATTAAATATATATATATTTATACATTATATTTGTATTTAAATCTCAGATTTATAAAATAAAATTCTCAAGCTAATCAAAAGTACTCTACTCAAGTGTAATTCTATAATATTTAATATGGCCAAGCTATTTAGATTATTGATTTCATTTATTTAATTGATATTAATCTTTAATTTTTTGAAAATTCATAGAACAATATTTCAGAATTTTTCCATGCACATTTGATTTTACATTTTGCTTTTATCTGATAGCTCTTGAAACATTTCCTGTCACTATCAATCATTATTTGCAAAAAAAAAACACCATGGCTGAATTCATTTTTATTTATTTTACTTCCTTGGTTTTCCTTTTTACTTTGTAAAAACACTTTTTGCAATATTGCTATAAAATAGAATCATTCTCTTTATATCCTTATTAATGGTAATTTCTTTGAAATATCATGTTATCAAATTATATCTATTGAATTTTGATCATCATCATCATCATCAATCATTATCAATCCACTGCAGGATGAACATCTCTCCAACTTTAATCCATCTTCACTGATCTTTTGCTTCTCTTCTCCACATCTCCCCTGCACATTTTTTATTTCATCCATCTATCTCACATGTGGTCTCTTTCTGGGTCTTTTACTCTCTCTTGGAATCCAGTTTAATATTTAAATTGGCCATTTATTATTGTCTTTTTTAGCAATATGTCCAGCCCAAATCCACTTCAATCTTTTAATTTTTTCAATGAGATCAATAGTACCTGTTTGTTCTCTTACCCATATATTATATTGCGTTTTTGATTTCTTCTTGTTACTCCCAACATGCATATCTCCATACGTCTTTTGATAAATATTTTAATATAATTTTTCAATAATCAGCATATATATCTCAATAGTTCAAAACTTTAAGCTTTGTAAAAAGATAAAAATTAAATATCATATTACAATCAACAAATCCAAGTCATCTGATTTGTTGACATATTTGTATACAATTTTTTTTTGTAGATGAGTTGCAATAATCTTTGTGAAGTTCTTATATGCAACTAATGGAAGACTTATAGGTCTGTAATTTCTCATATTTTCTTTTTGGCATTTCTTAAATATTATTATCCCTATTGTATTCTTGCAATTATTTGATAATTTTTCATTAGTAAACATTACCAATAATTTCTTTGTTCATAATTTCCCAAAGATTTTTTATTCAACCGAAATTAAAGTACAGATCTCTTTTTTTTTCTTTTAAAATAATTATTTTTGTTTACTTGTTTTTTATTAATATATATATATGATGAGCCTTTCTATTCAGTTGATGTTGTTATTTTTTTAAGTAATATTTTTAACTTTTCTTTTTTGTGAAAAACAATTTTTCGTCCTTATTAACTTTTGACACTTCTTTTTTTTTTTTGGCGGCGGGGATTTTTTTTTTTATATTTTTAATTATGTTTTTTATGTCATTATTATTATTTTTTTTTCATATGTCATATCATCGTCCGGGAGGCGAACCCCAACCGTCTGCAACCAACTACTTGGCGGTTGCGATAACCTCTCGGCTAACAACGCTTGACGTCATTATTATTTTTTACTACAATTTTATAACATTCTGAATAAATAATTCGTTCTAATTATCTAAAAATAAATTTAAAAAGTGAATATTAAAATATCTAAAAATCATTCATTCTTTTTATAACTTGTTTTCATTGAAAATTTACCAGAGGGTTGTTTATTTTACCACAATAAAGGTAGACTACTATCTCATTATATCATTACAAGACTGCATTTAAAAAAACAATTTCCACTCATTAGAATGTCAATTTTCATCACATATTCAATCTGGTATGCGAGATGCAAAAAAATGTATTTGCAGCCTTCTCCTGATGAAAGATTGTGCTTTATACAATCAATGCACAAGATAGAACAAAGAGATAAACTACTATCATCAAAATTTATTTATGAGGAGACATGGAAGCTATTCCATACACCTATGAACTTTATATCACAAGGACTATCTCTACATTAATCAGCTTCAAACCATATGAACTATACAAGATTTATCTAATACGCAATTATAATGCATGGTGATCTATGTATGTTTTGAGACAATGTAACCTTGTTTAGCCTAAACAAAATTATTATTTACAATAAGTGTAGCGTATTATATTTCTTAGCAATTTTTTTCAGGTGTGAGCCATTTTTAAAAATCTTTAGGTTTTTAATATGATTTAAAAGTTTTGATGTTTGTTTTACATTAATTTTTAGACAATTTCTAAAGATCAGAATTATTAATTGTCAATATGTTTTTTTTTTTTTTAATTAGAATTTATCTTTCTCATTGTCTCCCATATTTTGCATATGTTAATTGAAAATTACTTCCTTATTAAATCTATAAAATACATAACTATTTCTGCTGTGAGATTTCTATTTTTATATCTAAACTTACACATATCACTTTTATTCTTCTAACGTTTTTCCAATTGTAACATTAAAATTTTTCATGATAATTTTAAAATGTTGAATAGTCTAATCAAAATCATTTTGTATATTTACATAAAAATCATTTATTTCTTTATCAGAATAAGAATTTATTGGGACATATCCCTTAATTATTTGCTCTTAATATCTTTTATTAAGTTTAAAAACTAATTTTGCCATTCTGATTAATATTTCATTAATCTCCTTGTTATTTTTTTTTTTTATTTATAATCTATCCCATTAATTATTAAACCAGGTAAATTGTCACTGAGGCATTCTTCCTTCACTTAAAAGTGATCTATAAATAAATAAATAAAAAATCATCATTAAAGGTGTTTTTAGATTCACAATCTAGTGATTCATAGTAATCTTTGTTTTATTCTTAGCATGGACTTTTCTGATTAATTTATAGCCCCTGATAGTACACAAATCAATTAGTGGCACTACAGTATGGGGAGTTTTGCATGTTTTATTTTTGCTTATGATAACTGAAACCTTAAAAGAGAATTGGCATTCATTTCCACACTCACATATTCTATCTTCAAAAAACATAAGTGATATCTGAGTTATTAATTATCAGACATCTGAGAAGATTGGTTATGATATTTAGTAGTCTTAAACTAAGAGGTAAAAGTAATTATATCAGCCAAGCTGAATGAGTACTTTTAGTAAGAAGTACATTCATATTCTTTATGAAAATGAATACATAGTAATAGTAACTGCAATGATAATTCAAATGGAGTGGATTTAAGACATTAAAAATTTGTTCATTTGGTTAATGGAGAATAAATGGGTATTCTTTTTGATAAGACAAATTATTTCCATATATATATATATAGTTAGAAATTGTTGATTATCTATGTTGGGATTGTCTGAGTGTTGATTGGTTTCCAATAGTTATATATATATATATATATATATAACTATTGGAAAGTATTATATATATATATATATATATATATATATATAATACTTAAACAATATGAATATGAGTAACAATTGACAATCTTAATCGTTGTCAAGGCAACTTCTTTAATCAATAAAGATGGAAATCCACCTTTATTTATGGTCTAATATTTTATATAGTCACTAAAGTTTGCAATTTGAGATAGAGTGAAATCATTAGTACAAAGAAGTTTAAATAAACCTCATTAAACAGGTGAATATGACCTGTTCTGAAAGCAGACTAACAAATAGTCAATTATAACTTTCATATTGCACTCCAAACTCATATTACCTAAATCATATAAGTAATAATGCTCAAGGCTAGGTAGTTAGTCAGTGTAAATACGTGAAAGCAGTCAACATTTCATTAACACTCCCAATCTATTTACTGGGAATTGATTTCTTTTTTAATATTTCATGTGGATATTTATTTATTTACTTTTTGTTCTTAATAAAAGTAAATTTAAAATAGTATTCAAAAACTCAGCAGGACAAAGACATCTTTTGTATATTAATTGAATCAATACCCTGCATGGGGCATCAAATAGAAAAATGGTGATCTTAAGAGTTAAAGGAACTTGTATCATTCTCATTGGACTAAAATTAAAAACAAAAGCCTTTAATAGAATTATTGCATTCATTCTAAAATTTAATCTACTGATAAATTTTTTATAGCATTATATATATTAAATCATTTTTCTCACTATTTTCCTCTCTAATTGCTTGCTTTTAATGATTGTCACATTTTCTAAATAGTAAAATTTTATTCCAACGCATCGCGTTTGTATATTTCTAAATCTAATTAAAAAAAAAAAAAAATTGAAAAGAAATGTCTATAATTTATAAATGCATCTTTTCTCTTGTACTTAGGAAAAAGAACTGATGAGATTAAAAAGAGTGCAGAAAGAAAAACTTTTGCTAGAAAATATTAAGAAACATCAAATGGAAGATCAAGAAAAGGAAATACAGCTGAAGGTGGAACGGATTAATCAAGAAACCCAAGAAACTAAGCGGGAAATTCAGCGAGCACATGATCAAGGAGAGCCGCCAATCACGTTTGTTGTAAGTTGATTATAAATTAATTTACTGAAAGAGTGAAAAGTCATTAGATACAGAAATTTTAGATTCAGATCCTCAATTTTAATTAAAAACAATTCGTAATAATAATAATAATAATAAAGTATCAAGTAATTCTAAAGTTAATTTGTTATGTTATATTTTAGACAGTTGCACTATTTTTTTTTTTTTTCAGAACAAAAATATAAAATTGTAATTAATTGCAATATAACAATTTAAAGACAATAACTTGTAAATTATATATATATACTTAACCTACACATATTAAAAAACAAATATGTCTTCATTCATATGTTTTAAAAAAAATGTTGTGGTGTAGAAGTTATTAAGTACATATATAAGATATCATACAGGAGAAAAGATAAATGAAGTTGAATTACTTCATGAGTATGTGTTTAATTACAAAAACAGATATACCGGCATTAATCTTTAACTGAGATTTAAAATTTATATCCAGACTAGTGATAATCTCTAGTTTAATAAATTATTAGCGATAATCATTATTATAATTATGTAGAGTGGATCATGTCAAAGTTTTGGATAGAATAAGTTTGACAGTAGTAATTCAAAATATAGTACAATAATACATATATTACCATAGAAATATAAATATAAAGATAAGATAAAGTATGCATGCTAACCATTCAGGATTGTCTTAAAACCATGAATTTTATTGTAATCATGGTTTTGCTTCATAATCACTATAAAGATACTTTTATGACTATACCTGAATATTTTGAGGCTATTACTGTTTAATCAAAAATAGTGAGATCTTTATTGGCTGAAATTGCAATATTAAATGACCAACTGACTTTATAATAAACAATTCAAGAATTTTCTTAAAAGGTTTTTAACTGTATTTAATAAAAATATTTCCAGATTATATTCTGATCTTGAACCTGAGATCATAATGGATGTGGTACTATTGTTACATTAATTAAAAAATTAATGTAATATTTTTTTAAATATTATAAAAGATATAAGAAAACTTTTTTCTATAGGAGTTACAATTAAACTAAATAAAACTTCCATTCAGCCAATCAAAATATCAACAATATACTTTATTTTATTTTAACCACATCAGTGAAAAAAAAATAGCTTGGATTTTAGAAACTTCAGACACTAACAGATTAAAACAGTTTATTCCCACAAGGTGGTCATATTTAATAAAGACTCATTCCAGCTGACAAATTTTTTGAAAATAGTAAATGCATAGAGGTATTGTGAAATTATTGAACAACATTCATCTTATAAGCACACAATCATCTTTCACATGAATCTACAAGCTATGACCTAAATTATTACAAAATTGAATATTTTATGAAAATATTATTTTAATTTAAACACTATAAAATAAACTTCTACATTAAAACAGTAGGCATGTGCATTAAAACCCCTTTCTAATGCCTATTCATACAGATCTGAACCCAGTTCAGTATCAATACATTTTGATGTATTTGGTTTTTAATAATCACAGTCACCATTACCCTATAGTCAGGATTGCTCTAAGACCACCAAAACATAATATGATTACCATTTTCTATGCTTACACAAGCTATTAAAACAGTAACAACTTACCAGACTTTAGTGCCACCCACTGCAAGCCATAGTAATAAATGGATGCTAGTAGGATTATGCATAAAAATCCTATCTAGTGCCTATTCATCCAATATTCCCAGACTAATTTCTAGCTTGTAGGCTTCATTTATGAAGAGCATTAGATGTAAAAGCACTGGACTTATACTTTTGGATCCAATGCAAACCTGTAGAAGACACCTTTTATCTCTTTTAATTAACTACAAAGCTATGAGCCAAAAATGAAAGCAATAATAGTTTTAGTCCAAGTTCATTCACCTGTATAATCATGCAGATCTGAAACTAGTTAAATATCTATACATTTTTGGTGTGTTTATTTTTTAATAACTCTAGTCACTATTTTCTTCTAGCCAGGATTGATGTTAAACCACCATTTCTTATGCCTACACAAGTTGTTAAAACAGTAGCAAATCTCTCAATACAGTAGTGCCACCCAATACTGAACTGAGTTCAGATTTATATGACTGCAGTTGAATGAGCTTGAACTGAAAACATTATTGTGTTTCCATTTGGATTCACAGGTTTATACTTAACTAAAAAGTAAATGTAGCTGATGGAGGACTGCATTAGATCCAAATATCTAAGTGCTATGCTTTCATATCCAAGACTCCTTGCTGATGAAGGCCACAATCTAAAACCTAGTCTGCATATATTGGATGAGTAGTCACTAGATAGCGATTTTGATGCACAAACCTTTCAGCAGTCATTGATTACTAAGGCTTGCAATAGGTGTCACTACTGTATAAAAAGAGTTGCTACTATTTTAACAACTTATGTAAGCATTAGAATTAATGATTAAGTGATGTTTTAGTGATTTATACTTTACATTATTAATAACAAACTTGAAATACAATCATTCATCAGCACTTAGAAAACCTTTTGCATAAAAAAAAAAACATCATGGCATGTGTTTGACTATTTTAATAAATATCTTGAATTCACAAAATTACTGAAAGTGTTTAAACTATAGATCTGTGCCCTAATGCTTTTAACAATTGATAACATACATAGTATAATATCTTCAAGATATTTTTTACACTTAATTATAAAAACAGTGTTATGACAATGATGATATTAATAAATGGTTTGTTATTTTAAAGATCATAAATAGATTTGGGTTCCACTATTAATCGAGCTTTAGTCCCAGGGATTTTAGCTCGAATTTGTCACCTATCTATTACTGCTGGAGGCAAAGAACTTAAAATAACATATTAAAAAAATCAAGATGAAAACCTAATAATTCACTATATCTATATTAAATTTTAAGTAGTTTTCTTTTCTAAAATAGTTATTTAACAATTAAACCCCTTTTAAAATATGTAGCAGAAACAGTACTATCTCTAATTAGAAATTAAATTCTACTGAACTTATTTCTATCAAAAGTAAAACAACACAAGATAATTAATTATTCTTCAATTTGTATTGTCGACAAGATTATATATTCGTAGAACGTATTACAAGATTATAAAGAGTAAAATAATACCATATTAAAAATATTATAATAAATTTAGATATAGTCATACCTTGAAGTCATATCTAAAGTGTAATAAAAGAGTACTGGAAAAAAAAGAGAACAGGAGTCTTTGCAAACATCTGGAATATTAATGAAGGAATTATTCTTCACACATATGCTAGAATTGGCACGCATTCTCTCCCGTCAATAATTGTTTAAAACCATGCAATTAGTGTCGGGAGGTAGAGGATTTCTAGTTCTTATGTAAAGAGTATTTTCATCCGTAATATTACAGATTTATAAATCTCTATGTTATTAAGTATTTCATCTATATAAACACCTGGGGTTTTAATAATGATGAATTTTAGTTTCAGCAGTAAATTTAATTTTAACTTAAACAATTATAACACTTTACATGAAAATGAAATGACAACAAATTAAGTAAATAAAAATTACTTATATTAATTAAATGTATAAAAATTAAAAGTGCTAAAAATAACTGTATTAAAAAGATTATCAACAATGTCACTCAGTAGGTCGAAGTATTTTATTTTTCTATTTTCATTTCAGAAAAATACCAACCCGGTACTTGTTAGTTCATAAGTATTTGCGGCAAAGTAAAGTTAATTCAATAAAACACTGCCATTATTATCTATAGTCAACTCATTCAAGTACCATCTAATTATTGGTCAGTAAATTGGTAGTTAGCATTCTTAGATAGAAGATAAAACATGTTTCATAGGTAGTGTTTATTCTTCAATGATTTTTTTCTGGAGGTTTAATAGAACAAAGGTTTTTAAATATATATATTTTTTATCTTTGCATTGATGTTCACTGTAAACCATGTATGCACATTCTTATAAGTAAATTTTGATTTTATGATAATTGAAATATACATTTTAATTTCGTTTTATTCTAATATAATCCATATCATTTTTTTTTTATCTTTTGCGGCTTAGAATGAGACTCCACCTCCAGTAAGTTATTTTGAAGCACATTTTGCACGATTTTTACCTTATTTGATATAAATTTTAGACTATTTGCACCATTTAATTTTTTAAAAAATTTACTCTATAAAATATTATGTTTGAATTTTGTTGTTTTTATTTATTATTTGGATGGAGTTTATTTTAATGATTATAACTATAGCTATCTAAAAAATAGTAGAATGGTAATCAGTATAAATATGTTTGCTCTTAATCAAAAGAATATGTTTTAAATTCTTTTTTGGATCTTCAAGCAATCAAGAAAGATATATTTTTAAATATATATTTTGCTGCATCAACACTCCACCCCATCAACACCTACAGGGAAATCTCCAGAAGAACTGTTGATTGGAAGAAAACTGGGAATAAAATTATCACTTTTACTTCCAAGTACTTCTGATAAAATAGAGAGCAAAAAAATGAAAAAATGCAAATATCAAAAAAGAGAAAAAATATATATAATAGGCAACAGAGTTTATATTCCAGACATAATTTGGAAGAAATGAGTTAAAGGAATAATCATGAAAATGTTATCAAAAACAATAGCAATCATTCATGTACAGGATGGAACAGCATACAGAAGATATGTAAATCATGTCTGGTGATTTGAAGATCGGACAATTGCAGTGCCCATGACAAAAATGAAAATCAAGAAATACAAGACACTGCTGAACCAATACCACATTGAATTCAGATTCCACTGAGGTGAGGCATAAGCTTGAAACCAATTGGTCTGGAAATAGGAACTTTCTAATAGAGATTTTGAATTCTTTCTCTTTTGGCACTTATCAAATAAAGCTTGATTAGAGCTATTGGTAAGCTCATCTAGTGATCATATATATATATATATATATATATATATATATATATATATATATATATATATATATATATATATATAAAACGAGATTCATGGAATTTGAATTGATGATGTTTGATTCTGCTTTTGTTTTTGAATTTATTGGGAGTTGAGGCAGGTTTAAGAAATTAACTTAAAGTACTTCTGTGGATTTAAGGATTGTTTGTAGTAATTTGTAAACCGTTAAATTTATTATTTCAATTATAATTACAATTTTGTTTTTAATTAATGGACATTTTATTTATTTTATATATATATAATTATATAATTTTCAAAAATTATCAATCCACTGCAGAATGAAGATCTCTCCAAATTTAATCTCTCTTCTCTGATCTCTAAATTTTTTTCTCTACATCACTCCTATGCACTTCCTTATTTCATCCATCAAACTCACATAGACTTTCTCTAGATCTTTTACAATCCCTTGGAATCAACTTTTGTCATCTCTTTTAGAAATATGTCCAGCTCTATTCCACTTTAGTCTCTTAATTTTTTCAATGATGTCCAATAACATTGTTTGTTTTATTGTTATCCCTAATATGTATCTTTCTATACTTTGTTGAATGATCTGGATGGTCTCTGTATTGCTCTTCTGTTAAGTATCCAAATCCCAAATCTATAAGAAACAACTGGTAAAATACATTTATTAAAAATCTTCCTTTTCAAATGCATAGAATATTTCATTTTAATATTAAGTTGTTTCTACCTAAAACACTCTAACCAACTTTAATTCTATGATTAATTTCATCCATTATGTTTCCATCTGTAGTAATAATCTGATCAAGGTATTTGTAGTTGTTAACTTCTTTTAACTATCATTATCAATCATTATTTTCTTAGTTTGAGAAAAACCATTGAACATTACTTTAGTCTTTTTAATATTTACTTTTAGCCTCTACATTTTTATTTTCATCTGATAACTCTTGGAATATTCTAACAAAAACAATTACATCATCTCCAAAATCTAGATGACTTAAATTATCTCCATTTATTCTTAGCCTTTTAGCTTTCAATTTTAATCCACAAAATGCTTCTTCCAAAACTGCTGTGAAAAATGAGAAGGATTTACTCTTCTTAATATTAACCTTTCTAATATCATTATGTAATTTAATTATCATTGTAGCATTTTTGTGAATATTCTTCAGAATATGACAATATCATAGGATCTATATCTTGATAATCTCATACTTTAATTACTAAAGAAATGCTTATACAATCAAATGTCTTTTCATAATCTATAAATCAAAAACAATAAAATTAGCTTAAAAAGAAAAAAAAATTATTAGTATATAATATAGTATATAATATAGCAATTTAAAGAAAAAACTATATGCATTAAAATCATACTTGTGGGTTTTTTAAAAGTTAATTTTATTTTTTATTTCCTCTTACAGTGATTTTCTATTAACTATGATTTAAAATACTTAAATACAAGTACAGTGTATATACTTTTCAGCTATGTAATTATAGGGAATTTGAACCCAGACTTTCAAATTTCCTTGTGTCATTCACTCTATCGTATACAACCAATCACACAAGCATACATGAGAAAAAGATAAATGGTATCTAATATATATATATATATCTTTCATGCTGAACCAGCACTCATCAGTTGGTGCAGATCATCTTCTCCCATGCACATATATAATCAGTGCTTAGTTTCTATTAAGATAGCAAATCTTCAACTTTTAATGAACATATTTCAACTCCTCCACTCTCCAACTCTTCAGCTAATCATATCACTGAAAATCTGATTATGGCATGTTCAAAGCCCTGGATTGTCAATTTTGTTGTCATACCTATGTTAATCATAAGTCATCCTGATGCTTCATATGCATGACAACAAAATTGGCAAACAGTGGCTTTGAACAAGCCATCATAAGATATTCAATGATGGGTGGCTGAAAAGTTGGAGAGTAGAGATTAAAATTTGTTCATTAAAGTTTGAAGATTTGCCAACTTGTGTGTGTGTGTATGTGTGTGTGGAATCTGGACCAATCGATGAGCACTGGTTCAGCATGAAATGCATATATTGGAGATCATTTGTCTTTGTTACACATATGTATCATGTGTATCAGTTGTATAGTTGGAGTGAATGATAAACAAAGTTTGAAAGTATGGTTCAAATCCCCTATAATTATATCTAATTTAAAGGTGTATACAATATACTTGTATTTAAATATTATATATTCAGCCTGTATTCTGCCTATGTATTCAGATGGTCTTGCATATGAGGGGTAAAAATTATTACAGTCAACATAGATAAGACAATAAAGTTGGCAAACAAGTCTTTCAACATGCCATCATCAAATTTTCAATGTTATGAATGGCTGAAGAGTTGGAGAGTGGAGAAGACTGAAGTCTGTCCTGTAAAGTTTGAAGATTTGCTATCTCAATATAAACCAAGCACTGATTACATATGTGTGTGGGAGATGATGATCTAGACCAACTTGGTTTAGCAGAAAATACTTATATTGTATTGGAGATCATTATTCTTTTTTGTATATATGTGGTAATATATATTGTTTGTATAGGATGGAGTGAATGACAAAAGGATTTTGAAAGTCTGGGTTCAAATCCCCCATAATTATAACTATAATTTTAAAAAAACTATATGCGTTGAAAGTATATATTTTTTAAAATATATATCGGAATAGGAAGTAACTGAAACTTTCAACGTGATAATTATACAACATAAATAAACTCTCCGAAAGACAAATGATACACCTGTTTCTTAGCAGTTGTTGTTATATATGCTTAGTTTATTTACATAATTTTAAACGAGGGAATGGATTTGATCTATTGACTATGTGTATTAAAAGGATAAATGATAAGAATCATTATTTAAATATTCAAAGAATCATTGCCGAGCTTCAGTTTAAAAAACCTCCAAAAATAAATTGAATATTGAGTTTTTAATAACTGAAAATACTGTAATAACTAACTCAGATTATATGTAACTGAACAGGAAATAACTGAAGCTTCCAATGAATTATATAACGTAAATAATATATATATATACAGTTAGTATAAAAATATTGCAGCAAAGAATAAAGAATAAATTTAACTTTAAAAAAGTATTCTTTCGATGCAAATAGTTTTTCTTTTTAAATCAATTTTATTGTTTATTTCTATTATAGAGTTTTTACATTATTTATAATAATGACAGAAATATAATATATGTTATAAATTATCCAAGAAGTTAAAAAAATGTTTGAAAATCCTAATGGTAGATTGAGCATTAGAATAAATATTTATTTATTGACACTTAACCTGAACGGATTTTGCTTAGATGAAAAATTGTTACAGGCTTACTATTCTTTATGCATACACAAGCTGTTTACACAGAGGCAAAACTCTCCATACAATAGTGCCATTCAGTGCAAGTATAGTAATCAATGGATGTACAAACCTTCCTGCATCCATTGATTACTCTGGCTTGCAATGAGTGGCGCTACTGTATAAAGAGTTTTGCCTCTGGGTATGAAAAATTGTATTGTTATTTTTTTCTCCCATCACTTTACAACTTTAGAATACAGAGGGCAGTAATAAAGTATTGGTTCAAGTGTTAAATATTTCAGGATTGAAATTTAATGTATTATTTCCCGTGTTGAGCACCATTTGACTCTAAAAGATACTAACTATTTGATTTTTGTGTATAATTTATATGTAATATTACAAAATTGAAATTAATATGTATAAAATTTAATATGCAGCGCCTATATAAATATAAATATGGAATTTATGATTATCTTTATTACTCATATTATATTTCTATATATATATATTATTGGATGAATGCACATCTTGGGGATTATATATCTTTTTTACATGTCTTTAATCACATGTGACAGAAATGTGTAATAGAATAGAAATTTAAGATATATTTAAAAATATAAACATAACATTAGATTTAAATATATCTAAAAAACGTATATATGGAGTTAAATTATAACACCTGCTATGTATGTCTTGCTCACTTGAAAATATGAAGTGGGTGTTTGAGTAACATATCCATAGTTCTGGGCTGATGAATGGTTAGATAGGATTAAGGTAAGATGAAAGACGCACTGATGAAACTTTAAAAAAACCTGAAAATATTACGTTATGTTCATTGATCCAACAAATTAACATATTATTAATATTTTTCACTTATGTAAATATATTGTCATATTCTGAGAGTACAAATTGACGGTTGAACTATATAGTTTTTTTATAAATCGTAGTCATTGTCTAAAATGAAGTGATATTATACATGTAGAACTTAATTTAGAATTTTGTTTGATCGTCGTTATATCATTCTGAAGATGTTCATTATCATTGCAGTTTTTGTTAATTTAATTATTCTGTTTTTAAATCAGTTTACACGTAGTTTGTCGCTGCCTGCCATTCAACCTCTGATTGAAAAACCTAAGCAAGCTCGCCGGACTTCTCAGCAATTGTATCAACCTGTGCCACCGAGTGAAAAAATCAGAGTAAGTTGATTATAGATTATTGATTGGCATAATATAATAAAACTAATAATTATTCTTACTATAATAAGCTCACTAATATTAGATTATGTTTGATGTGTATTATTATAATTGTTTTGTTAGAAATTATATATATATTATATTTTTACTAAGGCTGTAATGTCAATAATATGCATGTAAAAATGCGATATTAGCGACCTCTACAGGTCTTAACCACAAGCTTACGCTTTGGAAGAAAAGAGGGGAATAGAATTTAAAAAAATATGTAATTGTCTACTGAAATTTATTTATATGTCATCCATGTATATATTTTTGTATTATGGGCAGTTTTAATGATATCGAAAAATCTTTATTTATCTTTCATTCATACCAAACGAAACTACTGCTCTAACATTCCTATATAGTTGTCCTAAAAAGTAGAAAAATTGAATGAATTATTTTTTTTAATGAACAAGTTTAAAATAAGGAAATACTTATGACTTTTAGTTTGTGATATATTTAAAAAAGTTATATAAAATTAATGACATTAAATATACAATTACCGAAGTATTGTCATTTTACTGCGATGATGAAGATGCTGTGACATCAGTTGCAATTCTTTAGGGATCATTTTAACACTGGAATGTTTTTTTCATTGGCTCTGCTGTGGGTATAGATAAATGGATATTTCTGCTTTTAATATAAATTTCAGCATTTTTACTTTGTGCTTTTATTTGAATTCAGCAACAACATAGGTGAATAATAGGATTCAAAGCCTTCTTTGGACTTTGGAAATTAGCCAGATGATGCTATTTCTTATTTCCAGTTTAGATTTTAATTCTCCTGATGCACAATATGATTCTTTTGGATCAGTCATTGGGATTCTCCAACAAAATATCTATTTTATCCCTCTGTTATTTGTAGATACCTTCAAATATAAAAAGAATGATGCAGCTTCTAAGAGGCAATATGACTTATTCTGCTCTTCTCTGCTCTTTTCTGAAACTGTTTTATTTTTCAGATTATATATGTGTGCTGGTCTTTTGATGACATTGCACACATGTTATTACTGAAACACCCACTTATCCATAAATTATACTTTATCAGTGCAGCTGCAGTCCAAATGATCTGGTATCTCTCTGTAATTTTAATAGCTTATTAATGAGTTATTGTTCTCATTTCCCCAAATTTCACACATTGAGGTTAAGTTAAAATTAACCCCATATTTCTCATTCAACATGGACATTCCTTTCTTAACTCTTTCAAATAAAAAAAAAAAAATTAAACTTAAATAATATCTAAAAGAAAAACAATTTTTTACATAGAAAATACAAAATTATTTAAAAACTCAATATATTTGTAAATGTTTATGCTTTAGTGTTTGTACACACACATATATATCTATTCATATCTGTAAAAACTTGTCTATCAAAAATAATCCAAATGATTTGACAGCTATAGGTTATTAATATCATTACTATTAAAGTCATGGAATAAATTAGTAATAACAAAGTATTAAAATACTGTTAACAAAAAATGAACACTATAATTTGTTAGATATACATTAAATATAAAAAGTTAATAAGTAGACTTAGAAATATAATACCCTATGGAGTTTATGTCTACAGACCACTATTTATATGTGCTTTAAAAATTTTAATTCCTAAATATAACTATCAAACTATTCAAAAACACACATATTGTCTTCTTTCACTAATAAAATCATTTGGGTGTAAAAAAATATTTTTTCCAACTTTTCTTCCGAGGCTTTTGGGATTTGTAATGTAGAGTTTGAACTTAATACCCTACAATATATATATTCACACAATCTGCTATAATATTTGTCTGAAGGATTGTAATGATGGTATATTATAACATGTGATATGTTGGACTGCTTCCATCATTTATGAGTGAATGTTGAATGTATAGAAAGTTTTTAAATTTTATTTAAACTTTTCAAATACAAACAACTTGTTAGTAATAACACACAAATAGACAATAAGGTTAGGAATTACACAATGTTTCAAGTAGTATTATTCTCTACTCTTCTTCAGGTGTTGCTGGCCTATATGCATAGTGACAATATTCATTTAGAAGTTGAACTCACAGCTTTAGGTTTAGTTGGTAGAGTGTTTGTCTTAAAATTCAATATTCAAGGATCTAAAGATGTGAGTTCAACCTCTAAGTGAATATTGTCACTGTCCATATAGGCCAGCAATGCCTGAAGAAGAGTAGAGAATAATGCTTCTCAAAATATTGTGCAATTACTAACCTGTATTGTCTACTTGTGTGTTATTACTAACAAATTGTTTGTATTTGAAAAGTTTAAATAAAGTTTAAAAACTTTCTATACATTCAACATTCACTCATAAATGATGGAAGTAGTCCAACATATCACATCTTATCTGATATAATCTTTTGGTTATATATATCACCTGTACTTATACCTTATGATTTTCAAGAATTATTGGAACTATGATATCTTTAATTGATCTACATCTTATTTATCAATTGTTTATAAACCTGGGTGCTTGTTGAAATTTTGCTGTATTTACTTTTGGCTGCTATTTATAAACTAAACCAAATGGCAATCAATATGCAATTGAATAAAATAAATAAAATTAATGATATGTCATAATATGTGTAAATGCAACATATATTTACATATTTAAATGTATAATCTCATAACAAACTAGTTCATGTTTATTTAGTTGATTAAGTATAACTGTAATTATAATTTGATGGTTAAATTTTATTTTGCTAATAAAAAATTAAATAATCAAATTATCTTAGTATTATCTTTTATATTCTTGGTATCTTTGTATTGGAGAACTAGATTTTTTTTTTTTACATATAATCACATTATGAATACTTGTATTTGTAGGCTAAGAAAAACTTTTATTGCTGGTTATTGTTATGCAATGCATTTGAAGGAATTAATAATTTATATAAATTATGTTTAAAAAATATCTTTTTTTATAATTTGATTTTTTTTATTTTAATCTATTTTATGTATCTTTATATCCCATTCATGTATCTTATTGATAATCTAAAATTAAAACGTACTAACTGATGTGTTTAGAATCATATTGAGCTAAGGCAGCTGTATACTCATTAAATTATTTAGGAAATAGTACCAAGAATGAGTTTATTACTCAGAATATATAATATTAACAGCTTATTAGTATTTTCAACTAGTGGATTGCTGTTTGAATTTCATAAATTAAACTCAGTATTTCCCATGCATGCACAGTTCTTTATAGTTTTGAACTATAATCTTGCTTTTTTTTTTTTATTACAGCTCTATATTTCACTCTATTAACTGTTCTGTAATAATTTTTCATTATAACACTTTCTTCAGAATATTTCATTGAGCACATAATGCTTATTTGCTTTTCTACTGCTCTATTCACTGCTGCTCTAGTTAATCAGTTTTGTTTTTGAGACCTAATTTGCATAAATAGTTTTATTAGTATCTTCTTGCAAATTAGCATATTCAGGTTAATTTGATAATTTGCATAACTTCAATTATTAAGCATTTTCATTGTTTTTAGGGTGACTATTAATTGCCTTATATATTGACTTGTTATGCACATACACATGTAACTTTGTTTGATATTTACATAATTTAGTCAACAGGCAACACTAACTACGTAAGTAAAAAGAAAATAAACAAAATGATGTCCATTATTAGTTAAGATTCCACTCCAGAATTATTATAATTATAGAACTCTTTATGATTTTTTAAATTTTATATTAACAGTCAACTTCCTACTGTTCAAAGTCTGAGCTAGCATTTAATGACTTCTGATTTAATGTTCTGCTTCATAGATTTGCTTTATTCTTAATCTCATAAAAGATTATTCTATAACCTTTCAAAGCCATTCCATGGTCAATTGAGTAGTTTCTGTCTGTATTACTTTGACCCCTTTTTCTTTTAGACTGTGTAAACATATTTTACATTTTAATATTTAATTCTTAAATTGTATATCATTTTCAGTTTATATCATGATAATAAAGACTGAAATTGATTTTACATTCAGAGAAAAGGAGTTTAAATTCTGCATGCGATAGAGTGCAGTTGACCTATGTTATTTTAGAATAGTTGAGAAATAGTTAGAGAATTTAATGATTATAAATAATTGACTAACTGGATATTGTTCATTCATTACTGAATCTCAACTAAATTTAGATTTGATTTTTAATTATCTCTTTATAATCTTTTTATCAAGTAATAGATCAAAACACAAAATAAAAACAATTCCCTTTTTCGTTAAGTTTCAATTTGATTCTGTAATACATTAATTATAACATTTTTTTAATTAACTTTCTTATTATCTTAATCAGAACATGTTTTTTTTCTGTATCAATCTTTTTCTTTTTCAAGCTAGCTTAGTAAAAAACAAACAAACAAAAAAAAAAAAAACAGCACATTTTAACTTTTATTACAAATTTCTTTTTTTTTAAAAAAACAAACAATTATTTGCACTTTTTTGAATATTAATGTTGTATATAAAAATAGCTAAACTTATAACTAACAAATTAGTCTTTGCAATATTTATTATTTCTTTTTTTTTTCTATTACTTTATTAAAAATTGTAGATGCAATATTACTATTGTTAATCAAATATGCTGTTACTTTTTTTAAAATAGAACAGTATTGTGGGGAATTTACCGAGATAGCTTATCTATTTATTGAAATATGAAACTAAAATTACTAAAGTAATGATTCCTTTTATTCTGGGGATACTTAGGCAAATAATTTAGTCTCAACAATCACACTTTTCTCATTCATACATTCAATTTTTTATATAATCATACATCTTGCTTAATGAAATTTTAACTGCATCGATCCTATTGACCAGTTTATTATTAATGTAAATATGCGAATATAAGATTACTATATATATATATATTCTACCCTTATTGTTAAAAGAAGGTTGCCTTGACACAGTTTGAAATTATTGATATTAGGATTGTCTAAGTATTTATTGATTATATATATTAAGTGTGATAATATTCAAAGCCAAATGGGTTTATAAGTAATCTTTAAAACAAATCAATATTTAAACCGTCCCAACATCTATGATAATCAACAATCTCAAACTGTTGTCAGAGCAACATTCTTTTATTGTTAAAAGAATGTTGCCATGTTATCTATTTGAGATTATTGATTGTTATTGATATTGAGATTGTCTATGTATTGGCTGATTTTAATGATATATATATATTAATTCTTGTACACAGTTTATCCCAGTGAATAATTGATAAATGGTTCTCTCCAAATTCTTTTCAGTGTAGTAAGTGTAAGTGATTCTCTCCAAATTCTTTTCAGTGCAATCTCTCATTCAATTCATGTACTGTATTGTGATGTAGTTTAACCATTCTCTACAAAAAAATTTAAAATGATAACGTATATGCATTTTAAGTTATAACACTAAATGTGACAATATGTTTTGTATTTCAACTCACAATGGAACAATGCTCCAAACATTAAATTTTGTTTTAAATTGGGAAAAACTGCTACTAAAATATATGAAGTGACTCAAATTGTGTGTGTTAAGGAAACACAAACTGCAAGAAGGCTTTCAAGTCATTTTCAAGATTTTGTAATAATAAGGAGAACATTAAATATAATCAATGATAGTATGAAACTCTCTGCCTCATTTTATATTGTAACTCATAATCCAGACTTTCTAACATTTAAAAATTATTATAGTGAATAACTAATCTATACCCCTACGTAAACATGTGTTGATTCAGTAATGGCAAAGCAAGAAGTTTGAAAAAATGCTAGTCATCGTTTCATTCAAACATGCGTGGGAATTTTTCACCCTTCTTTCTAAGATTAATCCTGGCTTTTTTTTTATCTTGCTCACTGTCAACATTTTACGTAATACAAGTAAATGAGTTGTTATAAGCAATGGTTCAGGCCTTCTGAAACATAACCAAATCAGGTTAAATTTGTGGATTCATTAATCATAACATTGATATAATGAATGATCTGTGGTAGCTTATTGACACATTGCCTATGGTTTTGTTCAAGATAAACTCTAAATAATCTCCCTAATTCTCACATTATCAACTCACAAGGCTTTGATTGTGGATTTCTAATGAAACTCATAATATATTTGATATTTTGTTTGTGAGTCCACCTTTTTCAATTGCCAGATATAAATGTGGTAGTATGATTAGTTAAGATGAAGGCTAGTTTGCATACCAAATAAATTTGGAGAATATCAAAACACCTTATTACATTTTTAGTGCCAGTCTTGGAAACTGCATATGCCAACATGTATTTAGTAAAGACATCATACATGACTAGTATGAATTACTTTTAACATTTTAAAAAAGTAACTTATATTGTAAGAGCAGACTTTTATTTTAATCTGTACATTTCTTTTGACAAGTTATTCACAAAAGTAATGAAAAGCACATTTTTGTAATATTGTTTATTTCTGTAAAATGTAAACATAATTTATAAATTATATATATATTAAACTGGGTGGGGGTTGATCGAATCGGAAAAAAAAATATCTAGAATAAAAAAAATTTTTTTTCTTTAATAAAAAAACAAAATTGTGAAACATTATAAACAAATTGTTGACTTCTTTTTACAGTTTCAATGACAATATTATGAAATTATTTATTATAAATTTGATCTATTCCAGCTGCAATTTAAGTATTGCACCAAACTATCCCCTCAGGCAGAGAAGCATAATACCCAGAGGGTACCTGTAACCAAACTAAGGTTAGACAAGGTATAACCTACAGTGATATTTCCAGGTTACAGAACTTCTTGGCTGCTGAATTCAAACCCTGTCATTCAAAGCTCTTATTTTTTTGAAGTAAACTTCAGGCAACAGCTAATTACAAAAAGTAACTAACATGCCCTGAATAATAACTACCAATTCAACACCTGATAAATCTCAAACTAGCTCTGTCATAAAAAAAAAAGTAATACAACATAAAGTATTAATTATTGGATTGACAACCTCAAAAACCATTAAATACTAATTAGCAGACACTTTAAATAAATTTATTATTAGAAATTTAAAATTATTCTACACACATCCTTTCAATAAGCAAATAATAAAAAAATGGTATACATACTATAAACAAATATTTTCACTAAAGATATGCAATAATAATGTCATATAATTAACATACATATAATTGTGTACACACATTTGGAGTTATAAGCAGTACTTATTTAGAAAAGCTTTGTGAACATTTGGCTAATACAATGATAAGCGGATATCTACACACATGCAATAGTTTATCTATGCTGAATATCAAGGGTCACTCAAAGATTGCTACTGCTACTTATTGTTCATAAAGTTAATACTAGTCTAAGAATGGGTATAAGATTTTATATTACCTAGGATTTTGAAAGTTTCTCTGAGATGGGTGGCTTCTCACTTTCTCCTGCTGAATGTAGACCAACAGGTTGGATTTTGGTTTTTTGATGGTTTTAGTTGTGGTTCCTTATTGCTTATGTTCAGGCAGATAGATAGTTTTTGATGGTTCAGATAGGCATAATTTCTAATGGGCGGATTGCTGTTGTTCTGTCAGACTGAGGCTGGAATCTGCCTGCATGCTCCTACAACTGCTTAGTATGGAATGATCTTAATATGATAACAAGTTGAAAATATAAGAGTTTGTGGTAAGAAAACCAAAACTAATATATAACTGAGCACGTCAAATTTTTGGTCATATTTATATGTTGACAGCTCATTGTTGTTATCTTTTTTTTTCTTTAATTAAAAATTCCTGAATCAATTAAATTCTATTACTTATTTTTCCATTGTATATTAACCAATCCTTAAATAAGATAGTTTTTAATTATTCCCGTTGTCATGTTTGTAGTAGATTATAATTACTGACTTCCATTCTTTACTTATCAGAATAGTGATCTTTGAGTGAATTTTTTAAATTTAATTATAAGCTTTTCTTTATTTTTTAAATTTACTCTCATATTTTATTTACATACATACTTTTATTTTCTTTGTATTTAAAATCAATCTTTATTCATGCCTCCCTTATTCTTAAAATAAATGAAAAGAGAGATTTTTAATTTTTACATTTCCTATTTTTTTTAATAGTTTTAATTTTTGCTAAGTTAATTTCCTCCTTTCTTCGAATTACTCATTAATTAATTTGTAAAACTTTACAAATGACCATTTAATTTCTCCTCCTCCTCCTCTTCTTCTTCTTCTTCTTCTTCTTCTTCTTCTTCTTCTTCTTCTTCTTCTTCTTCTTCTTCTTCTTCTTCTTCTTCTTCTTCTTCTTCTTCTTCTTCTTCTTCTTCTTCTTCTTCTTCTTCTTCTTCTTCTTCTTCTTCTTCTTCTTCTTCTTCTTCTTCTTCTTCTTCTTCTTCTTTCTTTCTTCTTCTTCTTCTTCTTCTTCTTCTTCTTCTTCTTCTTCTTCTTCTTTCTTCTTCTTCTTTCTTCTTCTTTCTTCTTCTTCTTCTTCTTCTTCTTCTTCTTCTTCCTTCTTCTTCTTCTTCTTCTTCTTCTTCTTCTTTCTTCTTCTTCTTCTTCTTCTTCTTCTTCTTCTTCTTTCTTTCTTTCTTTCTTTCTTCTTCTTCTTCTTCTTCTTCTTTCTTCTTTCTTTCTTCTTCTTCTTCTTCTTCTTCTCTCTTTCTTCTTTCTCTCTTCTTCTTTCTTCTTCTTCTTCTTCTTCTTCTTCTTCTTCTTTCTTTTTCTTTTTCTTCTTCTTCTTCTTCTTCTTCTTCTTCCTCCTCCTCCTCCTCCTCCTCCTCCTCCTATTCTTCTTCTTCTTTTTCTTATTATTATTATTTTTTTTCTTCTTCTTCTTCCTCTTCTTTTTCTTCTTCTTCTTCTTACTCCTCTTCTTCTTCTTCAAAGCAAAACTTTATTGAGTCTAAAAAGTTACAGAGTCACATGTAGTACTATATTGATTTGTTACAAATGCAAAACAAATTACAACAACTTTCAGTATAAAAGTCTTTATCATTTCTGCATACTTTCTTTCTTGGTTTTTAAATTTGGTCTTTTATTTAGTTCAGTTTATGTTTGCATCTCTTTGAAGTTGGAAAAAATGCTGATGTTGAAAATGTCATCATCTATCATATTGGACTTTATATTTTATAAACTGGATCTTTGTTTCAAGTGTGACCATGTGGCTGCAAACATATCTGGTTGAGTTAGGATGCTGTCTCTTTTTCTGAAGAGTTCTAGTTTTATTGAATATATTGCTGGATGGTGTCAAGGGCTATTAGAAAGTGCAAAAGTGCATCTGGTATACCAGTAGGCATAAAGGCTATATGTTGCTGCACAAATAGCAGGGATGTTGCCTTTTTTAAATGTATTTATTATTTCATCAATTGAAATGATAGCCTTTCTGTATGTGGTAAACATTGTGTGATGTATTGTTTCTAGAGTACTGCAGGAATGAAGAAAATGATCTTGTGTCTCTTCTTCTCTATGACATAGCCCACACATGGGGTCTATATTTGTATAGAATCTACGAAATCTAAGGAAATGTGTTGTGGGTAGAACATTAAGATTAAGCTTAAGTAGAAAATCAAATAATTTTGGTTCTAATGACTATTTTCTGAATTGTTGCAGTAGTTGCCTGATGTCTATCCCAAGAACTGATGGATGTAGATTAGGTGTCTGGTTTGGGTATATTATATTATAAATGTCCCAGTATGTATACTTGTTGTTATTGAGTGATATTTTGTTGTATATTGGCTTGAGTTCTCCAATCACTGTGGATAGATATCCATATGAAGGGGGTGGTCTGTCTGTGGGTATTATACTGATTACACACTCCAGGTCTGGAAATCTTTTTATGGTTGCTGTTATTAGATTTACTGATTTCTGTGTGTAAAAAACCTTGATTGTATGGAGTCCAAGTCCATTGCTATGTGGTGGTCTGCTCAAATTTTTTAAAGAGATTGCCACTGTCTTTCTCTTCCATATTAGTTTGTTACAGATTGATGGGATTTTAGATATTAATGGTTTTGCAAATTTGATTATAGGTGTGTAGTAGGTAATTTTTGTAATTATAAGTTGATTAAATAGTGCTACCTTTGCGTATATTGACAGGTATGACTTTTCAAGTCAAGCTGTGATTTTTTCAGCATCTTTTTTTAATTTATTTTGATTTTTTTGCCTCATTCCATTAGTTCCAAGGTAGAATGGGAAACCAAGGAAAACAGATGGTTTATCATTAAACATCTCTGTACAGTGCTTGCCTATGTATATTGACCATGCAGCAGTTTTATTTGTTTTAATTTTTAAATTAAAATTTGAAATATAATTCTTGATTATCTCTTGCAATATTATTATTATTATCATCATCATCATCATCATAATTATTATCATCATCATCATCATCATCACTATCATCATTATTATCATTATTATTATTATTATTATTATTATTATTATTATTATTATTATTATTATTATTATTATTATTATTATTATTATTATTATTATTATTATTATTATTATTATTATTATTATTATTATTATTATTATTATTATTATTATTATTATTATTATTATTATTATTATTATTATTATTATTATTATTATTATTATTATTATTATTATTATTATTATTATTATTATTATTATTATTATTATTATTATTATTATTATTATTATTATTATTATTATTATTATTATTATTATTATTATTATTATTATTATTATTATTATTATTATTATTATTATTATTATATAGACGTGTTTTTTTTCCTCTTAAGACTATTGGAATTTTTACTTTTGTTAAGAAGTCTCTCGTTATTTATCAGATTTGTTGGATATTGTACTTAATTCAATATTATGTTTATGTTAGACATAGTTTAATTTGGTACTATGTTTATAAGACATACATTTTATAAACTTTTAATCAAGAATTAATATGAGCTTATTTTCTGTAACATTGAATTGGATCAAAATGTTTTTTTAACGATTTTTAGCATTTCTATTGTTCTAATATAATTCATCATTGAAAACTGCTTTGACCTTAAAATTATTTAATGGAATACCTTCTTTTAATAGATTGTTAACTGAGATATAATTACGCCTTTGGAATTTTAGAAGTAAATGGATTTTTTAGTGTTTTTTTTTTTTTTAAAGTGATCTGCATTTAGAACTAAAGCGTCTGGAGAATTTTATTACTGAAACTTATATTTTCTGTAACATTGAATTGGATCAAAATGTGTTTTAACATTTCTATTGTTCTAATATAATTCATCATTGAAAACTGCGTTGACCTTAAAATTATTTAATGAAATACCTTCTTTTAATAGATTGTTTACTGAGATATAATTACTCCTTTGGAATTTTAGAAGTAAATGGATTTTTTAGTGTTTTTTTTTTTTAAAGTGATCTGCATTTAGAACTAATACGCCTGAAGAATTTTATTACTGAAACTTATATTTTCTGTAACATTGAATTGGATCAAAATGTGTTTTAGCATTTCTATTGTTCTAATATAATTCATCATTGAAAACTGCTTTGACCTTAAAATTATTTAATGGAATACCTTCTTTTAATAGATTGTTTACTGAGATATAATTAAGCCTTTGGAATTTTAGAAGTAAATGGATTTTTTAGTGTTTTTTTTTAAAGTGATCTGCATTTAGAACTAATACGCCTGGAGAATTTTATTACTGAAGCTTATTTTTATTTTTGGAAACTATTATCATGGTTTAATTTATATGACTCAAGTTTTTTTTTTTTTTTTTTAACATGGTTTTTTTTTTTTTTTTAATATGTATGTGTTTTTATTTGAAACATAATCAATGGGATTTCTAATGTCTATTATTTTATTTTTAAATAACAGAAACATAAAATTTCATTTTATTAATAATTAAGTACATAGTGACTTTGATATTTTCAATAATTTTTATTTTGGACATTGTTTATTTATATTGGTGAATCTGAGAATAGTGAAGGAGAGAAAAGTAGAAGTTGCTCTCTTTAATATATTACAGATTTATATATGTTGTATGTGAATTTTTTTTTTTTTTTTTAAAGTTTTGTGTATATATGATTTGTATATGTTACTGGAAAATTTGTATATTTTATAGTTATATTTTTTTATTTTTGTATTATAATTAATGGCACCTTTTGCTGTCAGATGTCCTCTCTGCTTATGTAATATTTATGGCAGACAAAAATATTTAAAGTGCGCTGGTTTTTGTGGGCTAAAGTATCATTTGGATTGTTATAAATTAAGTGATTTTAAAATCTTTAATGATAATGATCCGGAATTCATATGTGAATTTTGTAATCATTATTATAATACTGAGCACAAAATAGATAATTCAGATAATCTTACTACACCATTTGCTGATATTAGTATTGGTAATGATCCTGATGTTTTAGTAATGGATTCTTCTACATATGGTTTGGGTTTAAATGTAGTTGGGGTTAAATGTACTTATTGTAATGTAGAATTGTCAGATGCAGATAATGGAATTAAGTGCTCTGGTTCTTGTCAAGGGTATTTTCATATATCTTGTTTGAATTTGTCCAGGTCTGATGCAAAAATTTTTGATTCTGTTGGTTTGGGTTTTTTCCATTGTATGGAATGTAATCAATTGTCTGTGGATAAAATGAGGAATATTGGAAATGTTAGGTCAACAGATAATAATGATCTTATAGATGTGGAATCTGATATACATATTGAAAATATTTCTGAAAGAGAGAGATATAATGGAGATAGTGTTGAAGATAATAGTGATAATAATTTAGGTATTGATAGGAATTTAAATTCTAGTTCTAATGTGGATATAGTTAATATTAATGATCTTATAGATGTGGAATCAGATATACATATTGAAAATATTTCTGAAAGGGATAATTATAATAGAGATAGTGTTAAAGATAAAAGTGATAATAATTTAGGTATTGATAGGAGTTTAAATTCTAGTTCTAATGTGGATATAGTTAATTTGCTTCAAGATAAGGAAAGTAGAAAAGTAGACTTGGCTGGTTTTACTTTTGAATTATTAAAATCTATGTCTCTTCAGGAAGTTTATAGTATGATTATGAATATGGCAAAATTTGGTGTGAAGGAATCTAAAGCTATTGGTGATGGTGTTATTTCTGGTGATGTAGGTATACAATGTGATTTATTGGAAACACAAGTTTTTGGGGATATTGCTGAGGTTGATTGTACTGGTGATGTTAATTCATCTTTTAAGGGTAATAATACCTTAGAAAAGTTGCCCAAGTCCTCATTCTTTATTAGAGATAAAGGTAAAAACAGTTTTGGGAAAAAAGATAAAAATAAAAACAATAGCATTTATAATGTTGATTATAAAGGTAATAATAAGATATTAGATCAGGATTTTCATTCACGTGATGAATATATTGGATGTGGAATTGATAATAGTACAAGATACAATAAAGGAAAAGTTTATAAAACTAAAATTTATAGGCAGTCTGATAAATATCAAAAACAATTTTCTAGACTTAATGATGATGAAAAATTTAACAAGTTTTCTGGCTTTTCTGTTAATAATTCATCACTGGGATATTATGATAATTTTCCTGATAAAAAGTATATATTGAAGGATGGATATTCACATTCTGTTCCAAAAAAGTATAGTAGTAATTTTTCTGGTGACTTTTCTAAATCAAATTTCAGAAGAAAAAATTGTCTAGCGAATGCTGATAGAGGTTTTTTTACTCATAGAGCAAATTATTCGCATTTCTCTAAATATAACAATTATATTGATAATGAGGTTAATGTGGGAAATGGTTTGGGATGCTCTTTTTCAACTTCTGGTAAAAAAGGTAGACTACCTGTGGAAAGGGGGTTTGGTATTTCTAAAATTCATAATAATATTATTAATAATATTAATACAAAATTTAATAAATATTTTGTTTCTAATATGCCAGTGAGTCTTAATTCATATAATATTAAGGTCTTTCTTGAAAAACATTTAAGAACTAGGATCATATGTCATGAAATTAATATGTATAACTTGAAATCTTCTTGCTTTTATATATCTGCTCCTGCTCATAAACATAGTGATTTAATCTCTTCCAATTTATGGCCTCGTGGTGCTTCCATTCGTTTTTTTTATGGAACTTTGGCTAATTCTTTAAAACTTTAGTGGTATTTATTTATTTATTTTCTTTGTTTTCTTTGATTTCTTATTTTCTTTATTTTCTTTTATTTCTTATTTTCTTTATTCACTATACTTACTTACATTTTTCTTTACTTGATTTCATTTATTTATTTGTTTTGATTTATTTTTAATTTAATATGGTAGGGCTGTCTTGCTTTTATATGAATGTTAGAGGGATGAGAACTAAGTGTGTGGAAATTAAACAATTCTTCGAAACAGAGCATTTTGATTTGATATTTTTTACAGAGACTTGGTTAAATCAACAATTTTCTGATTGTTCTTTCCTTGATAATAGGTATAATATTTTACGTACGGATAGATCTTTAGAATATGCAGCTAGAGGAGGTGGTACTCTTATTGCTATCAACAAAAATGTTTTATATAAAGATCTATGTTTTACTTCTTCTGTATGTGAATCTACATGGTGTGAAGTTTACATGGATCATAATTTTAAATGTATATTGGGAAATATTTATTTTAAACCTAATATCTCACTTTTAGAGCTTGATTACTTCTTGACAGCACTTGAAGATTTTTTGATTAGATATAATAATATTATCATTGTTGGTGATTTGAATATGCCTGATTTATTTAAGGGTAAGATTATTACGCATTATTCTTTATTATCTCAGAAAGCTTTAAGAATGCTTAGATTTTGCACATTTTTGGGCTTCGACAATATAACCCTGTTGTTAATCATTTTCAGCGTACTTTAGATTGTGTTCTTTGTAATGTGTCAATAGTTAATAATTTTCACTTTGTCTCTGTTTCTTTTCCAATTGATGTTCATCATCCACCTATCGAATTTTATATTAAGATGTGTTATTCTAAAATTACTTGTTTTAATGTTGTGAAAAGGGATTATGGGAGGGGTAATTATGTTGATCTTTGTAGAAAATTTTCTGAAGTTGATTGGAATAATATGTACTCAATTAATGATGTGAATTTTTGCTTGGATTATTTTTTGAAAATTTTTAATGGTTTTATTGATGTATATATTCCTAATAAATTATCGTTTAACAAAGGTTATCCTCTGTGGTTTTCATATACTCTTATTAAGATTATTAAAAGGAAATCTTACCATCATAGACTCTATTTTAAGACACAGAATATAATTTATTATAATAATTTTATCAATTTTAGAAGATTGGCTAAATATATCTATAAACGAGATTTACAAGAGTATATAAAACAAATTGAAATTAATATTTCTTCTAATCCTAGAGAATTCTGGAATTTTGTTAATAATTCAGGCTTGGGTAAGAAAAAGGTTCAAATGACTCATGGTTCTGCATTAAATGCAGATGAATTTTCTAAACATTTTGCAGAGTTATACTTTTCACAACATGGAATTGATTCTAAAATTACATTTCCTGGCAATTTGTCTAGTGCTAAATGTACAATTGATCATATCTCTAGGGAAGATGTTATTGTAGCTATTAGGAGGCTTAAGACTCACTCTAGTTTAGGATGTGATAATATTCCTTCTTTTTATTTATAAGGGGCTAGCCGAATTTATTGCAGTACCTCTTGCCTTTGTTTTTAATCTGTCTCTTAATTCCAGTACTTTTCCTAGTGTTTTGAAATGTGCTAAAATGGTTCCAATCTTCAAAAATGGTGATCGAGATTGTGTTTCTAATTATAGACCAATTTCTGTTTTGCATACCATTGCAAGAATTTTTGAGAGATGTATTTATAATAAAATTATTTCAGATGTGGGTAAGATAATTTCTTCTTCTCAACATGGTTTTAGTCCTAATAGATCAATTGATAGTAATCTACTGACAATTTATGATCATATAGCTCATGCTATTGAAGATCGTCAAAGACTAGATGTTATTTATTTTGATTTGTCAAAAGCCTTTGATAAAGTTGATCACAGTGTTTTACTTCATAAATTACATAAAATAGGTTTCTCTAATAAACTTGTATATTGGTTTCAATCATTTCTATGTAGTCGTACAGCATATATTAAATTCAATAATAAAGTTTCATTTAATTTTGAATGCAATTTAGGTGTTCCACAGGGTAGTATTTTAGCACCCATGCTGTTTAATGTTTACATTAATGATCTTAATGATTGCTTGAGATATTCTTTTCTGTTAAGCTATGCTGATGACTGTAAGATTTTTAGAAGAATTGTATCAGTGAACGATTGTGTTCTCCTTCAGAAGGATATTGATAACTTTAGTGCTTGGTGTCAGTCAAATAATATGACAGTTAATTTTGATAAATGTTCCTTTATGTCTTATTCCAAAAAATCTGAAGTTTTACAGTTTTATTATTATATCAATTCTCATAAAATTATTTCAGTTAAATGCCAAAAAGATCTTGGAATTATGTTTTCTTGTAATGGATCTTTTATTCCTCATTTTGAAATGATTGTTGGTAAAGCTTTTAAGGTTATGGGTGCCATTCTTAGACATGGTTATCAGTTCAGTAATGATACTAAACGGAAATTGTTTTTTTCATTGGTTCTTCCTATTATTGAATATGGTTCAATAATTTGGAACCCTAGTTCTTTGCAAGGATGTAACTTGTTGCAGTCTATTTCAAAGAAGTTTTTCAAATATGTTTCTTGGGAGGGTAAAATGATTAATCTTTCATCTAGACGAAAGATTAGGGATTTTAAATATTTTTATAAAATTGTTAATAAACAGGTTATTTTATCAGATATAGTTTCAACTATCTCAGTTAGGTCTTTGAATTATGATACTAGGTCTACTTGTGTATATCAGATTCAAACATGCCATTCTAATATTCTTAAATTTTCTCCTTTATTTAGGTTACCCTCTTTATATAATCAAATTGGGAGTAACCTTAATCTGTGTGACATTGATTATAAGAAATTTTGTAAACTTGTTAAACTGAAATGTGAAGTTTGATTTTGTCTTTTAAATTTTACTTTATTATGTATACATTTATATTTTCATTTTATGTTATATGTTTTATTTTCACTTTTATTGTATGTGCAAGCTGTAATTGGCTTTATGCTGTTGTTTAGCACTTAAATAAATGAATTGAATTGAATTGAATTATTATTATTATTATTATTATTATTATTATTATTATTATTATTATTATTATTATTATTATTATTATTATTATTATTATTATTATTATTATTATTATTATTATTATTATTATTATTATTATTATTATTATTATTATTATTATTATTATTATTATTATTATTATTATTATTATTATTATTATTATTATTATTATTATTATTATTATTATTATTATTATTATTATTATTATTATTATTATTATTATTATTATTATTATTATTATTATTATTATTATTATTATTATTATTATTATTATTATTATTATTATTATTATTATTATTATTATTATTATTATTATTATTATTATTATTATTATTATTATTATTATTATTATTATTATTATTATTATTATTATTATTATTATTATTATTATTATTATTATTATTATTATTATTATTATTATTATTATTATTATTATTATTATTATTATTATTATTATTATTATTATTATTATTATTATTATTATTATTATTATTATTATTATTATTATTATTATTATTATTATTATTATTATTATTATTATTATTATTATTATTATTATTATTATTATTATTATTATTATTATTATTATTATTATTATTATTATTATTATTATTATTATTATTATTATTATTATTATTATTATTATTATTATTATTATTATTATTATTAACAGCTAGTAACAAATGACATGTTTGCCCTTTGGGTGATCTATGCTTATAAAAAGAAAACTAAACTTTTATAGATTATTTCTTTGAAATGGGATGTTTTTTAATTCAATTATTTCTTGATAAAATATTCTGCAGTGATTTTATTATTCATCAAAGGTTTAATTTCAAAATTTTGTTTTAATATTTTGCATGTGGTGCTGTTCATTAGCAGTACAATACATATATACACTAAGTGAAATTTATTTTAGCATATATTATAAATCTCTATTAATACTATCAATCTACATTCTGATATCATTGAATGTGTTTAGATTCTTAGAATTTCTGAGAATATAAGTCATTGTTAAAGCATTACAGTATGAGTTATCAATTTATTTATCTTATATTAAATAGTAATTAATGATTTTAAAAGTTTCAACTTGTTATAATAAGTAAAATTCACTTCTTATAAGACTATAACTAGCATTTTTATACCATTATTTAGTAATGATTCATTTGACTTTTACTTAATTGTTTCAAAATGTTAAGAAGCTTACCACATTTTATATAGTTTCAAGAATTTTTTTTTATTTTAAAAATGTACTAAAAATATTTCACTATAAATATATCACTGTTTTAAAGACTATAGAAAAGAATAGATTTTTTTAATCATTTTTTTATGCAAAATATCATTCAAATGAGGAACAAGTTTCTAATTTCAAATTTCTTTTTATTTACTGAACCTAGTCCAAAAACTTTTTAACTGCCAGTAGAAAATAATAATGGGTATGAAAAATAATAATTCAAACATTATAAAAATATTTCTATAAATATTATATTTTATTCTGCTCAGAATCAAATCTTGTATTTACATCCAAAACACCAAGGATTAACTTCAAAACAAATACATTAATCTTGTATTGTTTTATTTTATTAAAATAGGTATAAATGTACATAAAAAAATAGAACCATAATATGTCTTTACTCAGATTATAGATTTTTCATCTTTAATGTCAATGCTTTAAGAATTAGCTACATCTAAAGGCTTATACACTACTGTATGTTTCCACCTTTGATAAAAAATTAAGTATAAATAATATTAAGTTTAAAAACAATGCATATATTTATTAGACAATTAAAAAACTATTTTTTTAATAATGTAAAATCTTTTTGGTATGGTTATATTAATTCATGTCAGCCACTCGATGGTGTTATTTATATGCAAAAAGACAAATATGCCACTTATGCGGCTGCTGCCACCCATATTTCTATGCAAAAGCCACAGCAAGAGGCCATTTGTGCTATGCTGTTCTAGTGGCCAGCCTGCTGCTTTGTATTACACACTTTATCCCAATAATCACCATTTAAAGTTCACTATAGTATCATTTGAGGGTATCTGGACTTCAGCTTGCCACAACTCTTCAAATATAAATGTAAATGTAATTAGCTTACAAGTCATCTGACCTACTATTACCTCCTATCAAACCCATCATCATGCTTTTCTACTCAACTGGTTGAAACATCCAAACAAGATTTCGACCAGTTTGTGTTTATGCAAGAACATGTCTGCAACAAATAAAATGGCTGACTGCAAAACTGAGATGTTCAAATGTGCCAACTGCTGTCCACAGAATCTGGTATGGTAGTGTTTTTACAGGACAACAACCTACTCCATGTCAAGAGATGTGTTTGCAGTAAAACAATGAGACTGGAGATGTCCTAAACCATCTTGCAGTTCTTATGCAAGTCCCATTCCTGTCAATGAAAGTGTTCTCTTCAAAAGAAGATGTGCTTTGATGGCTTCAGAATCCCATTCATTTTAAAAGCCTTTGTGTGAGCCAGGTTCAGGAATGAAGCATGCTTCAGTAGCTTATATCCATTTCTTTGGTTGGCCCATTTAGAAGTTTACTCCGAGGATCTCCAGTATTTAAGGATTGGCCAATGAAGTATTTCAGAAAGCAATAAAAGAACATTGACACATGATTCCAAGTACTACACAGTATTACAGGTACAGTCAAACAACCTTATTAACATTAATATATAGGTATACAATCCCATATATTACTATGCTACAAAAAAACAATCCATTATAAAATAAATAAAAAACCCTTTTTCCTTAAAGACATTTAATTAATTTAGATGTGGGTATTATACCAACATTTTATTCTTAGCATGAGTAAATTATTAATAGCTATCATCAATGAACTATTTATGCACATAGATCTGATTTTTATTGAATATCTAAATCTATGAAAAAGATCGCACAATACCTCTCTATTCCAAAGAGTAAATTAGCAGATGTTATATAACTATTGGTGTTCTAATGTGTAATTAATTAATACATATCTGGTTTGATTAGGTATACATATATATTAAATATAACTTGTCTAATTTATTTGCAAACAAGTTCTGCTTTACATAGCAGGGTGAGAGTAAAATTTTAAGAAAAAATTGTTCTGAACTCATTTTAATTTCTATCATCCAAATTCTTCTCATTTATATATATATATATATATATATATATATATATAAATGAGATATATGGATGATAGATATATTATATAATCGATATATATATATATATATATATATATATTTCCATTCTTGCTATTAAAAGGTGTGAAGGTTGCCTTGACAGCAGTTAGAGATATTGGTTGCTATATTTACTGTGAATGTTTAGGTGGTTACTGGTTGGAAACTAATTATATATATATATATATATATATATATAGTATATATATATATATATAAAGCAACAAGTTTGTTTATATATATATATATATATATATATAAACAAACTTGTTGCTTTTGTAGATGCACTAACATACATAAATATATAAAGATATTTAAAATTAATTTTTATGCTGGCAGCCCAGTAATGTTATATTTCTGTGTTTTTGCATAGCATCAACACCACCAAGTGGCTGACATGAGCTAATAGAACAGTACCCTTTTTTTCTACTTTACTGTAGTGGTTGTGTATTATTGTTATTATTATTTGTAATGTTTTCTACATTTTTTTTGTTTCCTGCTGCTCAGCAACTTGCTCAAAAGTGGTACTCAATCTCTGCTGTATGTATTGTTTTTTCCTATTTATATGTATATAAGCATATGTGTACATGTGTTATATTATGTACTACCATAATCTACAATTTATGTTTTCATATTTTTATTGGTATGTAATTTGTATTTAATATATTTTAATTTTTTATTGATTTAGAAATATTAGTATAGAGAGAATGGCATTCAAAGAAAGAACTACATCGCTATTCAAATCTTGAACTCACTTGAGAAATAAATACATACTTCATCACATTTTTAGCATAATAAAATATGTGTTTCTTCCGTGAATCATTTTAATATTCATTAATAGAAATATTATAAATTAATATCAAGTACATTTGGGTTTTTTTTTGCACCCCACTAACCTACCTTTTATATTAATAGCAACATATTCTTTGATTCTTTCAGCTTACTGGAATAAACAATAATCTTTTTTTCTACTTTTTTTAACAATGAAGTGGATGGCTGAAGAGTTGTGGGGTGGAGTGGTTTGAAGCCTATCCATTAAAGTTTGAAGGTTGGCTATCTTAATATAGCTGAGCTTTGATTGTATATATATATATATATGTGTGTGTGTGTGTGTGTGTGTGTGTGTGTGTGGAGATGATAATCTGAACCAACTGATGAGTGCTGGTTTTGCACAAAACACGTATATTGGTGATTATTTATCTTTTTGACATGTATGTGATCAAGTGTATCAGCTGTATGAGATAGCATCGATGGTTGAGGTCATGTGAAAGTGTGACTTCAAACCCCCTATATATTACTCTTTTTAACCTATAATTTTAGGGTTTTATTTTCAAGCTTTAATTTGCTTTACAAAATATATCGTGATATTAATAATACTATATTCTTAAAACTGAAAGATTGTTATCTGAGTGACGAACTGTGTTAAGCGCTAATTGGATCAACAGTATAATATTTCTTAACTATTTGTCAGATATTGATTTAATAAAATAAGTTCCTATTTAAAAAAAAGTGTATTAATTAAAGATAATTTTAATAAAATAGATTAGTGACTCTGCATGAATAAGATTAATTAAAATTTTTATTTGATATGTGATTATATGTACATTACACTGGGAACTTCCGTTCTTCTATGTTAACATTTTAATAATTATAAATCTGGCAACACAAAAAACTAATATAATTCAACTTTTGTGTCTTCTTAATGCGCTACGTTATTTTAGATTTTAATTTCTTTAAAGTAGACGTAATATTTTGTTAAAATACAGAAGATCTGCTATTTTCCTGCATCTTTACTTGGCCTGTAATGTCATTACAATAATTATTGTTTGTAAAAAAAAAAAAAAGCAAATAAGCTTTATGTCCAAATTATTAGTTATTTGTAAAAGTTGATAATTATTAGTCATTGTTTTTATTTTATTTTTTTAAAGTTCATCTGTCTGTATAGTTTTTATAGAATATAATTTCTTTTGTACATTTTGATTGTTTTATTTTGGTATTATTTCGGAGGTTCCTTATCTATCGTATATATATATTATTGTTTGGAATGCCATCCACACAAATATTACATGAACACAGTGAAGTTAAACTATAGGTGTATAAAAAACTAAGACATTTTGAGTCTTACAGCTATTTAAAAATAATAAAAGATGTCATTGCTTTGTTATAAGTTTTGAAAGTCACATTTTTACTAAGACTTAATTATAAAGCAGTAATGAAATACCATGTCATGAATATCAAACACCTTTTTATTTTTATTATCATATGACTCTTATACATCACCATAAGAATCATAAACCATAATCAATCCAGTTTTTCCAAGTTCAATCCATCTTCTCTGATCTCTAATCTCTGTCTCCACATCATCATTCCTATATATTTTTTTATTCATCCATCCATTTCACATGTGGTCTATTTCTGGATCTTTTACAATCTCTTGGAATCCAGTTTAATATTTCAATTGCCCATCTATTATCATTTCTTCTAGAAATATGTCCAGTCCAAGTTCACTTCAGTCTTTTAATTATTTCAACAATTAGTGACCCCTGTTTGTTCTCTTGCCCCTGTATTCCATTTTCAATTTCTTCTTGTTACTCCTAACATGCATTTCTTCATAGTTCTTTGAGTGATCTGAAGTCTCTGTATTTCTTGTCTATTAAGTGTCCAAGTCTTTGATCAACAAGTAAAACTGGTAAAAAATATTTATTAAAAACCTTTCTTTTCAAACAGAAATGCATATTTTCTTTTAGTATTAAGTTATTTCTATCAAAAGATCTCCAACCAAGTTTAATTTTAAACCACTAAACATCACATGATCACCATCTCTTATGCCAGCATATAACTGTTATTAAACAGGCAAAACTCCATACAGTAATGCCACCCTGTGCTAACCAGAGTAATCAATGGATGCCAGAAGTCTTGTGTATAAAATCCCCATCTAGTGCCTACTCATCCAATATCCCCAGACCAGTTTCTGGCTTGTGGCCTTTGTCAGTGAGGAGCCTTGGATCTGAGAGCACTGCACTTAGATCTTAGGATCTAATGCAATCCTCCAGCAGCCACCTTTTATCTCTACTTAACTACAAAACTATGAGAATGAAATTGAAAACATAATAGTTCCAATCTAAGCTCAATAGCTTATATAGTCATATGGGTCTGAACACAGTTCAGCACCCATACATTTTGGTGTCTTTGGTCTTTAAAAACCATAGCCACCACTATCCTATTAAGCAGGATTGGTATTAAGCCACTAAACATCACAAGATCACCATCTCTTATGCTAGCACATAACTGTTATTAAACAAGCAAAATTCTCCATAAAGTAATGCCACCCTGTGCCATCCAGAGTAATCAATGGATGCCAGAAGGCTTGTACATAAAAATCCCCATCTAGTGCTAGCTTAAGAGATGGTGATCATGTGATGTTAGTGGTTTAACAACAATCCTGCTTAATAAAATAGTGGTGACTATGGTCATTAAAAAGCCAAAGTCACCAAAATGTATGGGTGTTGAACTGAGTTCAGACCCATATGAGTATATAAGCTATTGAGCTTAGATTGAAAATATTATTGTGTTTTCAATTTTATTCTCATAGTTTTGTAGTTATGCAGAGATAAAAGGTGGTTGCTGGAGGAGTAAATTATATCCTAAGATCTAGGTGCAGTGCTTTCAGATCCAAGGTTCCTCACTGCCAAAGGCCACAAGCCAGAAACTAGTCTGGGGATATTGGATGAGTAAGCACTAGATGGGGATTTCATGAACAAGCCTTCTGGCATCCATTGATTACTTTGGTTGAGACAGGATGGCATTACTGTATGGAGAATTTTGCTTGTTTAATAATAGTTATGTGCTAGCATAAGAGATGGTGATCATGTGATGTTTAGTGGTTTAGCACCAATCCTGCCTAATAGGATAGTGGTGGCTATGGAGTTATGGAGTCACCCTATATTATGACTTTCTTAATGTTAACCTTTCTAGTATCATTATGTAATCTAATTGTTGCTGCTGAATTTTTATAAATATTCTGGGTCCATACTTTCATGATCCATTTATTTAATCACTGAAGAAATACTTATAGAATTAAGCACCTTTTCATAATCTAGAAATCCAAAGCATAATAGCAACTCATATTCACTTGTTCTTTCTATAACATCTTTTAATATTTGGAAATAATCTAACTGTACTAAAATGATTTTTAAATCCAGCATGTTTTTTTGGTGAATTGAAATTTGATGTTCTCTAAATACTGCATTCTTCCAGTCATGTGGTACATTTTTATCATTTAGACATTTGGTATATAACATTGCCAATTTTTTTTCAATTTTTTCACCCATTTCTTTCAATATATTCAATTATAATTCCATCATTACTTGGAGCTTTTCTCTTCTTCATAAATTTTATTGCATGTCTTACTTCCCTGCTTAACATCCTGGGCAATTCAGAAGATATAATAAATATAAGAGATACTTGTTTTTTATTATTATATAATTTTTGATAGAACTCATCTACCCATTTCATGATGTCATCTCTCTTTTTAGCAATAATTTATTTTTTTTCTTATATGCATATAGAAGTTTCCTACCAATACAAAAATGCTGTTTTACACTCTTGAGACTTTTATTATCTTCTACAGCTTTTTTTGCTAATTCACAATTATATTTTCTTATATAATTATCAATTTTTTTCTCACTATTTTACAAAATTTCAAGATATTCAATCCTTTTTAATTTATCATTTTTATATATCTTTATATTTCTTCTATTTTTCATAAATTCTCTAGTCTCAGTAGAAATTTTATTGGTCAATTGCTGCTTTTTCTACCAGCTATCTTTGCTGCAGTTTTTAAAAGTGTTTATCAGTTATTTTTCTATTAATATCATTCAAATCTACATCATGTTCAAAATCTATACTTGGAAATGATTTTCAAGTTTTAATTTAAATTAATTAGAATGTTTCTGTAGTTTAGGAATATCAACTATAAATAGTGTTTTTCTTAATATTTTTTGTCTCTCTAGTTTTGCATTAATAACATTAATAGTTGTCTTACATCTTACTAATCAATGATCATGGGAATGATCACTTACTGTTTTGAATTTATTAATGACATTATAATCTTAAAATATGTATTTTCTGTTAGTCAAAATATAATCCAATTCTGCTGTGCCTTCATTTATGTGCTACAATGTCCTTCTCATTTTAACCTTTTTTTAAAAAAAAGAATTCATAATATAAAGTTTTTCTTTTTCTGAAAACTCCACAAGTCTATGGACACTCTCATTTCTATTACCATAACCAAATTGACATACAGCACTTTCATCTTTCATTTGTTTACCAATTCCAGCATTAAAGTCCCCCATAGCTATGTTAAAATGTTGTTTAGTCTGATCAAAAGCTTTTGTACATCCATATAAAAATCTTCTACTACTTCATCATGAATTATCTGCATTCGATATCTGCTATTAAGTTGAATAACTAATGGTGCCACTCTGTCCAATATTCCACATTTTATTTATAATAAATCCTACTCCATTTGCATTTCCAATATTTGTGCCTTTGTACTAGAATACATGCCCACTTTTTAAATCAATTGTCTTTTCACCTTTTCTTCTAATTTCTCAAAATCCAATAATGTCCCACTTCATATGAGATAATTTTTCTTCCAATTCTTGTAATTTTCCTTCACTTGAAAGTGATCTGTAATTGTAAGTACCTAAATTAAATGTCGTCATCAAACTCACTCCGAAGTTCTAAACTTGGTAACGTTAATGCAAACACTCTCCAATATCAAGCTTGAAACATACATGAAATTTCCTATTATTTTAATATTCATACAGATACACACATATGTATATTAGAGTTGGTAATCTATTTAAATGAAAAATACACATTGTTGTGAATTCCTATAATTGTACATACATACATACACACACACAAATATAGATGCACACTTTTTTTTATTTTGTAATATTTATGACTGTAATAATATTTATTTCTTTGTATGTTTTAGCCAAATATAAATTCTAATGAATCAAACTATATGAAGCGATTCTCACATTCTAATTCAGTGACTGTGCCAGAAAATAGTGACTATATAATTACATCACCACCACCACCTCCACCAAGTATTCCTAAAATTTCACCTGTATCTGTAGATCCTCGTCGTGAACCATTAAAATCAATGCTGAAACACGCAAATATTAAGGAGATAAAAAAGAAAAGTTTTTCTCGACCTTGTTTTGGTGATATGTAAGTAAAAATTTCTTTGATTTAAAATTTAAACCACTCCATTGCAATTTTTTTTTAAATAATAGAATTATTACAATTATAAATTTGTTTAAATATATAAATGTTGTTAAAATATTTTTTGAAGTTCATTTTTGCGTTTATTTTTTCCACGATAATATATATATATAGAGAGAGAGAGAGATAATGTTAAAAAAGATGAAAAACAAAAATATTCAATTTTTAAAATTAGATATTTTTTTATACTATGTAATTATTAACAATACATTATTATCCATAATAATTGTTTTTTTATCCACCACAAATAGCAATCATATGTATAAAAAATTTCGTGATGCAATTGTTTTCACAGTCATTTACCATACTTAATCTCGACTAATATTTTTATGAAAATTTTGCCAGTTTTTTTTTTTTAAATAGCCAGTACTATTGATAAATAAGTGAATCATACTTATGGCTATTAAAATAAGGTGAGAAATTATTCCAAATCCTTACCTTTTGAAAATCAGAAAGCTTGGTAATTTCTTCTTCATAATTGTTTTTATTTTTATTTTTTTAAGGTTTGTTAGAGATCCTTTGTTCTGAAATTATCTATTTAAAGCTGATTGTTAAAAAAATACCTTTTAACACCTAATGAGTTTAAAATATGTAGTGTGATATTCAGTAAATATTTTTAATGAAATATAAGCTTTTAAAAAGAACAGAATATACAGTAAATTAGACTTATCAATAAAGCAAGTCATATATAATGTGACATTGCTTTTATAAGCTTATATTTACAATAGCTCAAACAAGCTCTTAATTGATAAGTGTAGTAAGAGAAAATATTTAAAATCTCTCTCCGAAATACTTTTATCCCTAGACCAAATGTTTTTGAGCTTATGGCTCAATTCAGTGAGGAGCTAGAACATTCGGTACTTGTGTATAATTCAACCAATGACATTTTTGACTTACCGATTTCCCTTCCGGTAGACATCGACATTTTTTGCATGACAACATTGTCATGGTAACCAAGTGACTGGCGTGATTAATCCATCAGAGAGTCAATTTTTTTTTTTCACCTGCGAGATTTAAAATTCATAGTGAGGTTTGGGAAATTTTTTGATTTTTCTGTCTATTGCGATTTTGCTATCCACGGCATCACAGTTACTTTTTTGAGCTGTTAATTCAGGTAAAGTGTTTTATTTATCTGTTTATTTTAAATTTACAAAAATTTTTTGTTAATATTTCTACAATTCTCAAACTTACATTGAATTACGTTTAATGTGTAAATAATTTATTCTCCGGTAAAGTGTTTTTATTTATCTGTTTATTTTAAATTTACAAAAAGTTTTTGTTAATATTTCTACAATTCTGAAACTTACATTGAATTACGTTTAATGTGTAAATAATTTATTCTCTGGTAAAGTGTTTTTTATTTATCTGTTTATTTTAAATTTACAAAAATTTTTAGTTAATATTTCTACAATTCTGAAACTTACATTGAATTACGTTTAATGTGTAATTAATTCAGGTAAAGTGTTTTATTTATTTTAAATTTACAAAAACTTTTTGTTAATATTTCTACATTACATTTTTAATGTGTAAATAATTTGAAATAATTTTTTAAATCAATTTTGCAATATGCAGTACGTTTTAAAAATTACCAAATGCATGTAAAAGTGCGGTGTTTTCTGGACGTCATTAATACCAGATTTGCATTAGATCGCATCCTTTTTATTTAGGTGTTTATTTAAAATTTATAAAAAGTTTTTGTTAATATTTCTACAATTCTCAAACTTATTTACAAAAAATATTTGTTAATATTTCTACAATTCTCAAACTTACATTGAATTACATTTAATGTGTAAATAATTTTCAATAATTTTTTAAAACAAATTTGGAATATACATTACCAAATGCATGTGATAACAAGGACGCCATTAATGCCAGATTCGCATTAATTCGGGTAAAGTGTTTTATTTATTTTAAATTTACAAAAACTTTTTGTTAATATTTCTACATTATGTTTTTAATGTGTAAATAATTTGAAATAATTTTTTAAATCAATTTTGCAATATGCAGTACGTTTTTAAAATTACCAAATGCATGTAAAAGTGCAGCGCCATTAATACCAGATTTGCATTAGATCGCGTCTTTTTTATTTAGGTGTTTATTTAAAATTTACAAAAAGTTTTTGTTAATATTTCTACAATTCTCAAACTTACATTGAATTACGTTTTAATTTTATTTTTAATTTTTGAATTATATCATACAGCTATGAGAGTAATACAATGTCTGATATATGTGTATGCCAGGTCTGCGGCCCAACAAAAACATCCGGAGCCCCCCCGCCAATTCTAGCGCTACGCGCTGCTGTATTTTAAAATTGAGAATAATATTTTGACGCATGCATGTACATTTTTTTTTTAGTATTTGCCTGACCTGCATCAGATATTTTTCATTTTTGAATATTTTTTAGCATGTGACCTGGATAATTCAACCGATGACGTATTACCCTGAAGGCATATCAGTCTAATCTTGCGATTTTTAATGTACCGTGTTCACGTGATCTGCAGACACATTTTAGCGATTACATGTGTCCACAGATCACTTGGAGACGTTATCTTAAAAATCGCAAGATTAGACTGATATGCCTTCAGGGTAATACATCATCAGTTGAATTATACACAAGTACCGAACATTCTGACACTAGATCTAAAATATCAACTCAACGTATAACATAAATGCTGGGTTTTGAGTTAATATTTTAGATCTAGTGTCTGAATATTCTAGCTCCTCACTGAGGTGAGCCATTAGCTGGAAAACAATTGGTCTGGGGATAAGAATATTCCAGACAGAGATTTTTAATATTTTCTTTTACCAGTCTTATCAATTAAGAGCCTGTTTGAGCTATTGGTATGCTCTCTGCATTACATTTTAGTAAATTAGTCTATATTGTTTTTTTCCATTTGCCCTTTTAACTAAATAAACATAAATACTTAAAAATTAAAAGTGCAGCACTGAAACTTCAAAAGTAACTGTCAATAGCCCTGAATGATTTTTTTTTTCATGTGTCAAAGCATCATCCGATAAGCGAACCCGGTACAATTGCTTGTAAGGCAACTCTGCTGACCACTCGGCCACCAATGTTTGACAGCCCTGAATGATTTAGTGTAAACTGTCAAATAATGCAAATTATTTTCTTTAAAAAATGAATACAATAAAAGCTTAATATGATAATAGATTTATTACCTATATCACATTATTTGATTTAATTAACCTGTTATGTAGAAATAACAATACCTACTTTTATCTCTTTAGCACCCATCTATTGTAAGCTTGAATAATATGTTATGCATTGATAAATACAAAAACATTAATTAATTTACAGTTGTTGATTAAATAGACTACTATTTAGACATTGCTATTTATTCAAAATTACAATAGAAGATGCTAAAATAATAAAGAGAGGGGAAAGTTTGTAATACATTTATATTAAGACAATTGTATATTGTATATGATAATGTCAGAGTATTTCCATCATCTATCATTAAATATTTAGTGTATAGAAGATTTTAAACTTTATTTAAAGTTTTCAAGTACAAATGTCTTGTTAGTAATTACACTCAAATAGACAACACAGGTTAGCAATTACACAATATTTTGAGTAGTATTATTCTTTATTCTTTTTCAGATGTTGCTGGCCTGATCAATGTCAAAATTAGCATAGGAGTCAAACTTACACCTTTAGACTCTTGAATATGAGATTTGAAGGTAATGCTCCAATGAACTGATCTAATCTGATCAAATGCAGCAGTTAGTAGAAATTTCATAAATTTATCTATGAGCATTGGTTCAAATCCTCCTGAATTTTTCAATTTTTTTGAACTGATCTTCATAGATAAATATATGAAATTTTGACTAATTCTTTCCTGAGATAGAATAGCTCAGTTGGTTAGTGTGTTGCCTTAAATCAATTTTGAAAAATCTAAAGGTGTAAGTTCATATTCAATGCTAATATTGTCCATGCTCAGGCCAGCAACACCTCAAGAAGAGTGGAGAATACTACTACTTGAAATACTATGTAATTGTTAACATATGTTGTCTATTTGTTTCCAATTATTGACAAGTTGCTTATAGTTGAAAAATTTAAAATATGTTTTACATTCAACATTTAATAATAGATGATATAAATAGTCTAACATATTATCATATCTAATATATCATCACATACTTTCAAGCAAATTGGATATTGTTTTTAACTATTTTTAATATGCATTTTGATTACTAACATACTTGAACTTGCTAAACAATTTAAGCAACTTTCATTTTTAAAAACATTTAGAACTATATTTTGGAATTACCATATTGTACAATGTCTAAATCATTTTCTTACTAAATTGGCTGCAACTAACTGAAAAGAGAATGTTTAACTTCGTTTTAAGCTTAAAAACATTAAAAGATGCAAATTTCTAATGTCCACTTCATATATTTTTATCATTGCAACTGTTATTACTGTGTGATTAATTATATGGCATATGAATATGAATGGTATTTTCATCATTGTAAATCAGTGACTATGGTGAGTTTTTTAGATTTTCACTTCAGTTTAAAACCAAATTACACCATAGGTATTTTTCTAGGTGGCCTGATAGTGTTCAATTAACATATCAACTGGATTTTTTTAAAGGTAGAATAAATTTGTTCATGAATAAATTATACATATATATATTGTAACACTGCAGGAAAAATAAGGGGGTACCTGAGGTGATGGTTACCAGTACATGATCATCATTGGCCCTCAGCTGGGTATCCATTTGTAATGCTACAGGATTAAAATTTGACTGCTCCCTTCATCAGTTACATTGACAATAATTTCTTTTATATTTTTCATCCACAGGATTAAGATTTGACTGCTCTCTTCAATAGTTACATTTGCCATAACCTCTACAGACACTTGGGTATAGTCACTAATTCACACCTCCACATATATTTTTTTTAAAACAATCTTGCCCCAAGCTAATTACAATCTGCTCTTACGTGATAATAATCATGACAACCATTTAGATAAAATTTTATAAATACAATTGTTCAGCCAATTTTCTTCTTAATCATAGATATTGAAAACAAGTAAGAACTTAAAATTTACAACATAGAATTCTTGGCATTCCTTTCTAATTAAAAACCAAATCTTGCAAGAACAACAAGATAATAAGTTAATTGTATTGGTTTGATTTTTCTTTTTCATTAAAGAGAGATTTAAAAACAACTGATTAATTAAAAATAAAATTTACAAAGTTATTAAAATCTTATTTTGTTTTTCCCTGTCTTTTATTTTTATTTTTATTTTAAAAAAATACTCTTAAATATATTTAATGTTTGAGAATTTCCATACTATCATATGGGGATTTTACAAATATTGAATTAAATAAGGACCCTTTATAAAATAGCTCTAAGAAAATTTAAATATTATTTTTCCCCATTAATAAAATAATTTATTTTCAAACTTGAGGAACAAGCTGCCAACTATCTAATTATTTATTTTTTCTAGTGCATCTATGTAACCAACTCATTACAGTACCCTGATCTTATACGGGGAATGAAATTGAGTTGAATCTCTTTCTTGATGTTTTCGTTTAATTCAGCTAATTTTATTTCACTACAACAAAAATTTATGTCAGTCATGTTTTGCTGTGCGTTAACATTTACACAGACTTACAAGTTGGGACACAATATATTAAGTCTTGTGGGGCTATTTGATCAGAAGTAATTGTCTCATTTCTTTGCTGTCTATTGTTAGTCATGCTTTGCTGTACCTTAATATTTACACAAACTTACAAGTTGGGATATAATATGTAAATTAAGCCATGTTAGGCTATTTAGTTGCTGGTAACAGTCTCATTTATTTGAGCTATTGTTATTTTTGGAGATAGGGTGACTGTTGGCTTAATATATGCATGCCTGCCTCCAGCATAATGATGGATGGAAAATCTTATCACAGAACACAATCTTACCATGCAGCATGAATACCACTAAAAGCTATCTGTTTAAGCACAAACACAACTTACTATACAGAGGGCATATTGAGAAAAAAATGACCAAAATAATTCAATATTCTACTGATTGAAAGCCCAGCTCATATGATGGGCTTATTCAAAAATTGTTTAAACCTTTGGAAAGTGCAGTGCAGAGATAAAACATTGGAGCATCATGAACACCCTGCATCTTTATGTCTATAAGAATACTACCACCTACCATCAGCACTGAAGGCAATGCTACAATACTTCCTAATATTTACCTCCAATTTCTAAGTATTTTCTCCTTTACTTGGTTTCAGCTTCATCATTTTTCTTTTGTTGGTTATCTTTGTCAGAATTATAACTGCACCCTGCATTGGGAGACTGAGAATTATGATCAGTTCTCTGATAATAACTCTGTTTGTGAAGTGATCTAGTTCTGGTTTGTCCAATTATTTGTCTTCTGTCATGGGATGAAGAATCATATTTCTGATGAGTATTTTCTCCATAAATGTTTCATTTACTTCCAGATCTTTGAATTATTCAAATTCTGGTAGGATTATGAATATTACCCATTGATCTCCATTTCCTCTTCCATTGTGGCACTTCCATTTTGATACCATGGTAGTATCTTTATTTTCTGCTTCCCATATTGGATAGCATTTATATATGGATTACTATCTTCACTGTAGGTCAATTTAGTTGGATATTTAAATCTCTCTTCTTTTTCAGTATATGCAGGTTTGCTGCTGTCAAATGCATTTATCAGTTTAGCAATCTGCTCAATTGTTTGCCTGTCAGTGCCAATTAACATCCTTTCAATATGTCTTGGGAAGCTGTGTTTTAATATTCTTATTTGTGGTAATTCTGAAAGAGGATCTGCAGTGAGTGCTCTCTATTTGGCTACTTGCTTTCTAAAAATGGAGTGTAGGGCTCACTAGGAGGACACTTCTTTTGGGATACTTTATGTTTCACCCCTTCCTGGTAATCCTCACTCCAGTAGCACTCAATAAAATTATGAGGATGGTAAATAGAAAATCTCACCATGCCTGGAATTCACACTGAAGATGTTTACATGTTATTTCTAGCTTTGCCTCTTCAGTAATGGTATTAGTCCTAAAATATCTTTGCAGACTTAAAAAATTCAATGAGTGTCTCACCAGCATTTTCTGAAAAAATACTTTTTTAAAAACTGGTTAATGATTCCAGACATTTGATTTGTGTATTGATGATCTATCTTTACTTCCTCTTTCTTTGTATTTTCAATTCCTTCTCTTATTTATGTAGATGTGACTGTTTTTTTCAGTTTGACCATCTTGTCTACGGTCATCCTCAAATCTTTTTACTCTTTCAGCATTCTATCATCATCTCTGACCTGCAGGAATTTAATTTGTTTGCCAGGTCTCCTATATGCTCTTGTACCAATTCCAAGCTTCATTGAGTTTCATTATTTATAAATTCTATTGCCTCTGCACTTGGCTAATTTTATTATCCAATACTTCTTATATATCTTATTTTCAAATCCTGTTGTTCTTTGTTTTGTCTTATTTCATTCAGAACTTTTTTAATTTGTTTGATTCAGTCTGCAATTTCATTAGCCATATTTTTATTGTTTTGTTCAATTTTTTGTAGCATATCTACTTTTATTTCTTTCAAAATTTCTATTTACTAATCTCTTTGTTGATTCTTTATATTCTCCTCTTCTCTTTGTTGATCTCTCTTTTTATTCTCTTCTTCTCTTTGTTTATTATCATCTTCTCTTTGTTGGTCTCATTTTTATTCTCTTCTTCTATTTTTTTATTATCACCTTCTCTTTGAAAGTCTCTCTATTTTCTTTTTCCCTTTCTTTATTATCCTCTTCTCTTTGTTTTTATCTTCTCTTTGTTGATTTCCCTTTTTACTATTTTCTTTAAACCTTTTTAACAATTGGGATAACATGAATGCCTCTTTTATTCTCTGAATTCCTTCCATTGGTTGGTGATCTTTTTTTTTGGATCATGTTCTTTCATCTTTTTCACTTTTTCTCTTGTATGCATAAATGTTACTATTATATACTTTTATTCTTCAAAATAAACTGTATTGAATTATTTTACACAGGAACTACAAATCTGAACTTTTAAAAATATCACATAAAATAAGTGTAACATCACCTTTTTTTTTCATGCAATCATATTTCAGCTTATCTAACATGACTACTATATTATCATTATTCCCTAATATGCTCCTCCTTCAACCTTATTTTCTCGATACCTGGTTTTATTTAATTAATTTATTTCTTCTCCTTTATTCTCCAATTCTATCCTGTTCATGTGTGTGACAGATTTCCATTTCTATTGTATTTTTGTTATTAGTACATAGGCATATACAAACACAAGTTCATGTCAAGAACAATTTATCAAAACTGTTCTTAGAAATCTGATGAAAATCTGATAGCACAATAATGCATTGTGTCTTGCAATTTTGGGATAGATACAGAATCCAGTCACTGGACTATAAATATACCATGCAGCACAAACTCCCAAAGGTCTATCTGAATTTAGACACTATAGGCTACCACAACATTTGATATGAAATAAAAATGCATCAATCTTTGCAAAGCCCTGCTCCTTTGAATTTTAGAGTGTGGAAAATATAAATTATGACTTGATCTCTTTCTTGGGAACTTATAGGGTTCATGGCAGAACTATGTTAACTGGGCCATGATAAACAATCGAGAAAAATCTAAAAATCTGAAAGAGTTGAAGTAATGATTTAGAAAGAACACTCCATGGACTTGCATGAAAACTTTGCATCCTCAAACCAATAACACAATCCTCCACCCATCACCAAAACTGAAAGTACACTTGGGTCTCTTTTTACATGGTCTTATTTAACACGATTTTGAAGTTATGGGATTCATGTTTCACTGGAAGTCAATTTCCAATAATGCGCTATTACTTTAAATAATAAATTTTGCGCACTTACGTTATATTGAAAGTAATAGCACATTATTGGAATTCGATCTTCATCTTAGTAATTTCAATATTTTCAGTGCTTTATAATAGTAAGATTTTATGCAATAATGAAATTAAAATCATGATTTCCACATTTTATGTATACACATATTAAATTTTACAAGATTATAATGTAAATTTGTTCAAACATTGTGCGTATTAATTTTGCATTTTAAATCACATTCTGTTTTTGCTTTTTAAAAAAGAACATAATCAAATATTATTTTCTTGTTAATGACTTAAATTCCAACAAGAGCTAAATGGTTGTATGTCTGGATATCGCGAGCTTCATAAACAATTAATAAAATCATTGTCTCAAAGATTAATTACTAATTACATTGTCACCAGAAAATCATAATAATTAAAATGTGTATAAAAATGTAAATTACTGTACTGTAAATTATGCATAAAAATATATTATTTTGAATAAAATTAAATATTATAGTTAAAAAAATTTGTCTTGTATCAATTTTTTTCAAATTTGAAATTTTTTATTAGTCATATTTTATTTCCTTATTTATTTTTTTTTGCATGAATTTTAAAGTAATTTTACATTGGTGCTTTGCTTTTACATGAATTTTGAAAAATCACAGACCCCCCCCCCCCTTTCCAATGTAAGTTACGTCTATTTTTGCGCGATTTCGTTTGCGCGTTTTCTGAGAAACCTATCTATCACATAAAACGAGACCCAGGTGTACATCTAAACAATTTTCAACAGTCAAAAACTCAATACAATCTTCAAAATCATGCCTTGATTATCTGTTCAACTTTAAATATGAACTCCATAAATAAATATTAATATTTCAAAATTTTAATTTATAATTGAATTATAGCAATCATTCTATATACTTTTGTCACATTTCAGAGCAATAAGTTTAAATTAATTCTGCATCAAAATACAGAATTTTGTTTTTCAGGTGTATTTCTGAAATTCCAGTTATGTTATCATTGATCATAAGAACATGATCATCATCAGGCCCACAATTTGGTCATTATTTGTAATACTACAGAATTAAGATCTGACTGCACTCTTCAATAGTTAAGTTTGCAAATTTCTATATTTTTCAGCAGCTGGATTAAGATTTGATTAGTCTCTTCAACAATTAAGTTAGCAATAACCTCTCCAGACTTTTGGGTATAGTCACTAATTCACACTCTCACATATATTTTTTTTCTAGAACAATCTTACTGCAAGCCAATTACGATCTGTCTCTTACATGATAATCTTTATGACAATCAATTAGATAAAATTTTATAAATACTGTTCTTCAGACAATTTTGTTCTTAATCATAGATATTGAAAACAAGTCAATAACTTAAAATTAACAACATAAAATTATTGGCATTCCTTTCTAATTAAAAACCAAATCTTGTCTTGCGTTGTTAACCGATAGGTATCGCAACCGCCATGCAAGCAAGTAGTTGGTTGCAGATGGTTGTGGGTTCGCGTCCCGGCCGATGCTATAACATATGGAAAAAAAAAAAAACCAAATCTTGCAAAAACAACAAGATAATCAGTTAATTGAATTGGTTTGATTTTTATTTTTCATTAAAGAGAGATTTAAAAAAACAACTCTGATTAATTAAAAATAAAATTTACAAAGTTACTAAAATCTTATTTTGTTCATCCATGTCTTTTTTTTTTTTTTTTTAAAAAAAAACTTTTAAATATATTTAATGTTTGAGAATTTTCATACTATCATATGGGGATTTTACAAATATTGAGTTAAATAATGACCTTTTAAAAAATAGGTCTAAGAAAATTTAATATTATTTTTTCCCATTAATAAAATAATTATCTATTCTCAAACCAGAGGAACATGCTGCCAACTATCTTATTATTTATTGTTTTATACTGCAGCTATATAACCAACTGGTTACAATATATTTATAATAATAACAGCAAAGTTAATATATATCTCTTATTTTTAAAAAAAGCCACAAGGTTGTAAATCAAGTCAGAAATTAGTGGCTAATTGTAAAGTCAAGTTCTCGTTTTGATTAACAACTTCAGATTTAATTATCTTCTTTTAAATGAAGGAAAATTGCACGAATAGGGAGAAGAAATAATATTAAATATATTATTGTTAGACTTTGTGAAGTTAGAAAAAATATAAAAAGGCAACTGATTTAAAAATTTGACATACAATACTGTAAAGATATATATATCAAAAATATAGATAAAAATAGAATATTGTGGAAATTGATGATGTATCAGATAGAGTGGCAAGATTAGATAGATATTCACCTTAGTGAAACATATCAAAATCAGACAATTTGAATATGTGACCCAACAAGTTTTTAATGTCATGAGAATTAGAGGATTTTTATATAAATATACACAATTCTTTTTATTTCAGCAATAAAGAAAGATTTTCAAATTTCCCATAGGACAGTTACATTGCTGCAATTGTGAAAGGATGGAAATACAAAAGTGTTGTGGATAAATTGATACAAACTTGTAGAAATTTCAGAATAGTAAAAAAAGTTTATTATGAAGTTTCTTTTAAAAAAAAAATACTAAAAGAAAGTCAATGTGGAAACATCTAAACCAAAGTACAGAAAAATAGAATCATATTTTGATTAATAGAAAGTATTAAGTTCAATATTATAATGTTTTTAATAGATATAACATGGAAAGTGATAATCAATTAATGAGATGAGAGACAAAAACAAATAAAATAATATTTAATTGTTAATTTATATTTGTAACCTGCAGAAACACTTCAATGCATTAAAACATATCTTTCTAATTGATTAAAAATACAAATAGACTTTTAAAATGTTTAAACTTAATTGACAAAATAAGAAGATAGCTTATACTCCCTAAAATGAGCAATTCTACAGTAAATTTTCACCTGAGATAAGGACAGTATATGAAGAAAAAAGAAGGAAGATGAAAATATTTAAAACTGATCCATTAAAAAAAAAAAAGAAAATCTGGAGTTCTTTAAAATGTTACTAAAAAGAATAAAAATTTTGGAAGTTATAAAACAACATCTTAGTATGAGAGAAAAGTTACTTCAGTAATTAAAAACAAAAATGGAGTTATTGCTAAAAAAGATAATAAATGTCACAAAATGTATGGAAGAGTTACATAAAAAAAAACCCCATTCTAGGGTTGCTATGGAACTGCCCATCACTTTGAATAAAAAGGTGAGATGTTTAATTTAATCTATAAAGAAATGCAAAGATCCAGAAATGGTGGGATTATTATTGACATATGTCTAAATAATAAAGGTGCGTCAGATAATTAGAAGACTGCAGTAATAAAACTGATATTTTAAAAGGTAATAAAAAAGGTATTAGAAAGTACATATCCATGAGTCTTCTATCTGTATTAAATAAAATTTTATCAACTTAATTATAATTCATCTACAGTGAACTTTGAATTGTAATCAATGAAAAGAACAATAGATTTAAAAGTAGTTTTAGTGCTGCAAATCATATTCAAATATTGAGAGAAATTATGAAAAAAAAAAAAACAATAAGTATGAATAGCCATTATGATTTGGATATGTAAGTTATGAGAAGATATTTGATTCGGTAAAAGTATTTGCAGCAATTTAAAGCAATGAACCATAAATATGTAGATTTACAATTTTGTCATATTCTCAATAATATTTGCCAAAATGCAAATCCAAATTTTAGATTGTATAGTGATACTAAAAAATTAACACTATTCAGAAGTGATAGAATAATTCCATATTTCCAAAACTTTATACAACAATTTAAAAGACATGTTTTGTGGATTAAAGTGAGGAAGTGAAGAGGATAAAATACATGAAGATTATTTAAGTCATCTGTAATTGTTTTTAAAATTACTATTTTAGTGCTTCAGGAAATGTTGCAAGAGTTCTCCAATGAAAATATAAAAAAATAGGATTAAAGATTAATTCTTAAAAGTCTAAAGTAATATTCAACGGATTTTCATAGAAGAAAATAAAGATTTATAATCAAAAATTATGGATGCAATTAATTATAGAATTAAATTTGGTAGTGTTTTTTGTTAAATAGCATAATATTAAAAAACAATTTGTATGCATTTAAATAAGAACCTTTTAATATGGGTTTTACTAATTTTTACTTATGAATGTATGACAGATAAGCAATACAGAGATTTCAGACCAATCAATGAAAATATGAAGAAATTTAAATTAGGGAATATATAGCTGAAAGAACAAACAGATATCACTGATACTATTGAGTTTACTAAAAAACTGAATGGATTTCATTTAGACCTATTATTAAAAGAGATTATAATATATAGACTGTTTTGTGTAAAATCTATGATGATAGCATTAGACTTGTAATTATATGTCTGTCTATTACCATTACTTAACGATTGTTAAATATCTTTAGAAAAATTGAAACCTTATTCAAACTTTTCATATATATTAAACTGCTGGTAATAGCTAAAAAGGTTAGTATACAATGCATTTGAAATGGTATTATTCTCCCTTCTTCATGTTTTTCTGGATTAATTAATAAGAACATTAATATGGGAATTGAATTGGAGCCTTTAAATTCATAAATATTAAAATTAAAGTGACGTTATAATGAACAAGGCTATTCTAACATAGGCTATAATCAGTAAATTTTTATTATACTTATCTATGAGGCATCTCCTTATTTATCCATTTAGTCTTAAGAATATGAAAATAGGTGATTTTCAAACATATAATAATGACTGATTCCCAAATATTGTAAATTATCATACTTGGTTAATACATGGTATTATTTACAAATAAATATGATCAGTTTTTTTTAAAAAAAAATTGTTCACTTTTTTTTTCTACCCAATATTCTTCACTTTTTTCAATCTAATCTATGCTCATTAGTACATGCATTGAGTGTTACTTTACATACATCCGTTTTCTCTTTTTAATCATTACTTTGTGTCATTTTAATCATTTTCCCATTGCATCAGCTTAAAAATATGTAAGTTAAACAGAAGATACATTGAAATCAACGGAAAAAACATAAAATAATGATTAAAAAGGAAAAACCAAAACTGTCTAATGTGGTAAACTATGTCCATATGGTCAATTGGGAAAATATAATAATATTAGACAGGAAAGAAAAAGTAAAAAGCAGTAAATTTAAAGAACATGCTCACATGACAATGGCAAATAATGCCATAATTCTCTTAGCATGATAATTTACATATTTCAAAACCAATTATTAACCTTGTTCTTAAAAAAAAAATAAAATGAACCATTAAAGATGAGTATATAAAATTTCTACTGATTATTGCCTTAAAAAGAATAGCTTCATTTGTTAGAAAATCAACTTAAATGCAATATTCACAAATTTAAAAGTTCCAGATTTGATTCCCATACTAGTGTAAAATCGACGTAGTGCTTTTGAGGTAATTGCAACAAATTGTTTCTAAATTCATATCTTCTGAATGCAAAACTTATCTAATATGCAATCAAGCCTCCAATTGGCTTGTCTTATAATAAAAGTATGGCAGAGAATCAATCCAATAAGCAATATTAGCTATTTCAGAAGAATTATTTGTATCGGCATTATCTGCTCGTACCCATTTATTAGACTATGTCAAACAAACTCTCTTCAATAAATTGAACTCTTTCTTAATATAAGTATGTGGAATTTGACTTTCCTATGGTATTATGAAAGTTATATAAAACAGTTATTTGCAATGGATCATCATCAGCTATATAATGGAATAACATAAAAGCCAGTCAATAAAAAAACATTATTATTTTATTTAATAATAATTATATATGGATATACTTTTTCCTTTCAGCAACAAACTTGTTAAGAAGTTTCTAAAATGAATAATAATAGATTTTTAAATTCTTACAGTAATCATGTGTATATATATGCTATACTTAAATACAAGTATATTATATATACTTTTAAACCAGATGTACTTAGAGGAGATTTGAACCCAGACTTTCAAGCTCCTTTTAGTAATTCACTCCCTCTTATAGACCCAACACACATGGCCACATACATGCAAAAAAGTAAATGATTTCCAATATACATATTTGATGCTGAGCCACCTCCCACACACATACATAATCATGGCTTGGTTTTATTAAGATAGCAAATCTGAAAACTTTAATTGACAAACTTCAACTTTCATTCTCCAACTCTTCAACTGTCCATATTTTTGAAAATCCGATAATGGCATGTTCAAAGCTTGTATTTGCCAATTTTGTTGTCATACCCATTAAAATTTGAAGATTTGCTATCTTAATATAAACCAAGCACTGATTATATATGTGTGTGCAGATGATGATCTGGATCAACTGATGAGTGCTGATTGAGCACAAAATACATATATTGGAGATCATTTATATTTTTAATATGTTTGTTTTCATGTGGGTCGATTGTAAAAGATGGAGTGGATGACTAAAGTGAGCTTGAAAGACTAAGTTCAAATCCCTTTAATTATATTTGGCTTAAAAGTATATGTAATATACTTCTATTCAAATAGTACATAGTCAGCCTGTATTCTACCCATCTCTCTTCTGTGTATTTAAATAGTTTTAAGGTCCTCCATATAAGAGTCAAGGATGATTTACAGTCAACATGGGTCTGTCAACAAAATTGGCAATTAAAGCTTTGTACATGCCATCATCAGATTTTCAATAATATATATATATATGCAGGAGATGATGATCTGGACCAACTGATGAGTGCTGTTTCAGCATGAAATAGATATATAAGTAAATATTTATCTTTTTCACATGAATGTTGTTTTGTATGTTGTTTGTATAAGATGGAGTAGATGACTAAAGGGAGTTTCAAAGTCTGGGTTCAAATCCCCTCTAATATATATAAAGAGAGATAATCACATTTATTGTATTATTATATGATTGTATTAGTTTATCTGTTTTTATCTGATTGAAAATAACCATTTCATTATGTATGCTTAATAAAATTTAAATGTTATGGTTCAATTTAGCCCAGTTATTATTGAAGAGATTAAGACCACAGATGAAGAAATTAAGCCAGAAGATTTTGATCCATTCAAAATAGTAAGTTCAACATCTTATATATATATATATAAACCAATTCAAATTTGAAAATGTTTGTCCTTCTGTGTAACAAAGTGGGTTCTTTCTTTTTTATAAACTAATGCTAATTGTACTTTTGATGAAGTTCAATCATGATTATAGTTAACTTCACTGAATGTGGACTTAGAATTAGATTATAAAGAAGACAAGAACCAATTTATTACACAGACTAACAAACATTTGCAAATTCAAATTATAAATACAAACAAAGAGAAAAATCTATATTATATAAACAAATTATATCCAATTTAGAATTAGAAAACTAATCATAATTAAAATTTCACAACACTTGTTTCATTGTCAAGGCAGACTTGTAAAGAGCAAAGGAACATGAGCACATCACAAATATGTATTAAAATAATTTCCCATTATTTTTAATAAATATTTGTAATGTGTAGGTATTTTTTTTGCACTTGAAAAGTCTGCAATGGCAGTAAATTAATGGTCATAAAATTTAAATTTAAATTTTCTATGAGATTATGTTTTTATTTTTTCTACTATCAAAATAAGTCCATATATAAAAATATAAATGTTTGTTAATTTTTTACAATGATTGTCAAGAATAAATCTTGTTCCATCTGACAGATACTGGTTCAAGCTGTAGATAGCAACAAAAATAAAAATGAAACATAGCTTTTTACTGTTAAATACCTATTCATAAACTAAATTGTCTATAGCTGACTTATCATATATATATATATAAATTACAATATACTAAGATGCGGTGCTAATTTAGTATGCGATTTTCACCATTTTGAATTTCAAAAATGACCAAAAATGTCATCTGATATATCTAAGTGATAAAAAAGTATGCAAAATGGTGGAGATCATGTACTAAATTAGCACCATATGACACACATGTAGACCACAATGTACACAATTACAAATAACATAGTGAAATTTACAGTTTTTGACTATAAATCAGCTAAAAATATAATTTTAATACCAGTCAAATTAATATATATTTCACACAATACATTAATATATATACATAATTGCATTAATTTTACTATAGACAATTATTTGAATATTTTATGTATATAGATAAATATGGATTTTAAATTACCAATAGATAACTGGTCATAAATATATAATTGTAATACACTTAAATTCACATGATTACATGCTACTTGTAAATATTTGAGCATGTTCTAGCTCAAGCAGCAATTTGCATTGATAGAAAATGGATCATTCATAATTATTTTGCTGGTTTGTTGAAATATTTTTTTGATGGCAAGTAATCCTATATGACTTGATATATTATAATTTATACTTGTATGGCAGTTAACTGTTGGCAATTTTAGATTTACTATACATATACTGAAACAGAAAATCTTATACCCACAAAGTGGTGATTAATTTGATAGTTTATGCATGCATATATATTTATCTTATATAGAAGAAATAAAATATATAAATATTAAAAAGATCTAGACTGAGATAAATAATAGTTGAATAGATAATAATATTCTTAATTTTGAAATAAATTTTAAGTAAATAAAATCTCTTTGATAGATATTTAATTTATTGTTGATTCTGACAAAAATGTTGTCATTCTAAATTATTAATAGAACAAAAAACAAAAACATTATTTTAAAGAAACAAAGATATTGTTTTAATGAGCATGGTATTATAAAAGTTAATTTCAATGTATTTTGTATTTTAGTGGATTAAGAAAAAAACAGTAATTAAGAAATTATTTTTAAACCTAACTAAGATTGTAAGCCTATGCTATTTTGATTAATATAAGATAAAGAAAAACGAGGAGGCAAAAGTCTCCATACAGTAGTGCCACCCTGTGCCAACCTGAGTAATCAATGGATGCCAGAAGGCTTGGGCACAAAGTCCCTATCTAGTGATCATGTGATGTTTAGTGGTATAAAGAAAAATGTAAATGTATTACAATCATTATGTTTATTAATTGTGAAATAATATTTAGCGTTAGTCCTTTTTTTCTAATAATTTGGATATTCTTTATTATATAGCCAACAATACTGACACTTATTTAAACTAAAAAGTTTGCAAAATTAAATATAGTTTTGTTTCAATAATGGATACTATTATATATCTCTGAGTTGATCTATAATTCATTATTTTTTGCAATCATCACTTGCTATAAACGATGGTCAAATAAGTCTGGTAGCATCTATGTTATTTATCTGTTAAGCAGGATATTTTATAGAACAATCTATATATGAGAATGATCCTGTATATACAATCTCAGATAATAAAAAAAATCTACTGTTGATAAAAGAATCTAGTAGTATACTTTAAGATATTCTAGCATAAACATAAAAGAAATCTACTGTTGATTTAAAAATTTATTAGTGCATATATGATTGTGTTCTACATATGTAAAGAAACATGGACAAAAAAATCTGTTAACAACAAGTCCAGTTATTGCATGAATGATGTGTATTTTGTTTAAAAGCAGAAAAGACTTTGTTGCATTAAAGAAAAGATTTTATTTATAATAAACTATTCTGTTTTTAAAAAAAATATTAAATAACTTTGAATTATAATTATTATTATTTTAATTTTAAATTATTGTAATAAATTTCTAACTATAAGATCATTCCATTGTCTCATTGTAAATTGAAATATTTCATGAGTACTAATGTATAATAGGAATCGTGGACTTAATCAGTGAAGTATTTAATAGCTTCATGTTCTCAGATCTAACCATTTCAGCTTCACCTATTTATATAAAAAGTAGGTTGAAGTAAAGAAGGGTTCCCCTCTTTTCTTCCAAAATGTAAGCTTGTGGTTAAGACCTGTAGAGGTCCCTACCTTCACATTTTCAAGCATACATTCTTGAGGTTTATTGCCTTAGTAAATATTACTTACGTAATCTATGTGCGTTAAATAAAATTTATAATTACAACTTTAAAAAACTTTGAATAAATTATTACTTGCTGACAAATATTAATCAGTGCTAATGGATCAATATGACAAGAACTTGAAGTTCATCAAAAACATAAAGCAACAAATTAATTTAAGGTTTCATACTTTTTACATTGTAAAAATATCTCAGAGACACTCTACTGAAACACAATACTGACAGCTTTTATTGGGAATATATGGCTGAGAGCAGAACACAATAAGAACTTTTATTTAACCAGGTTCTGAAGTGTTTTATAAAAGTAATATTGACTGCAAAAAAAAAAAAAACATAACAGTAACCCATTTTTCCATACACTAGTGCTACTTAGTGCAAACTCTAGTAATCATTAGACGCTAATAAGTTGTGCATTATAATCCCTATTCAGTTCCTATCCTTCCATTATCCCCAGACTAATTTCTAGCTTATAAAGCAATAGACCTAGATCATGGATTTAATTAACTTATCCAGCACTCAGCTTTAACTTTTTTGGTTAACTACAAAGCTTTTTTCCCCAACTAAAAACACAATAGGGTTTTTAAAATTCACCTGTATAGTCATGCAGATCAGAATCCATTTCAATATTTATATATTTTAGTATCATTGTTTTTAATAACCATAATTACTATCATCATTTGGCTAGGACTTATATTAAATCTTAAAAATCATATGATCACTTTTTCTTATGGTCACACAAGCTGTTAAAACAGTAGTAAATTTTTCCATAAAATAGTGCCATTTAGCGCAAACTTTAATAATCAATAGATGCTAGAGGATTATCCTTATAATCTCTATCCAGTGCTTACTTATCCAATATTCAAAATTCCTTACTGATGTAAACTGTAAGCTAGAAACTAGTTGGGCTTCTTGGACAGGTAGGCAAGCACTGCATAGGGATTGTAATGTTCAATCTTATTGATTATTAGCGCTTACACTAGGTGGCAATATTTTGTGGAAAAAAATTACTATTGTAATTTAATGGTTTGTGTAAGCATAAAAAAGGTGATTATGTTATATTTTAATGGTTTTAAAGTCAGTATCATACAAAATAAAGAAACAATGTGTTATATATGAGAATATATTATGATTCACCAATTGACTCGTATAATTAACTGTTTTTAGTAGGGTACAGCTCATTTGCAGCAGTTTTTCTGATGAAGATTAGAAAATAAAACAGCTAATATGGATTCTAATTATGCCAAGTTAATGATTTTTATAGTTTATGTCTCAGCTATCTATAAATTATAAATATTATAAACTGTAGACTTCAACTTATAATCACCAGGTAAAAAATAGAATTTTATGTTAATAGTCAAAATTTGTTTGACATACAATATATATGTTAGATACAAAAGATTGGGTCGCCTTTTAATTAAAAAAAACCGCCATATTATTGTTATAAAAAAATAAACTCAAGAATAGACAGATTGCTTCCACTTCGGAAATAGGTTCTTTATTTTTTTTTTTTTTAAGTGTCATAGCATCGGCCGTGACGCGAACCCGCAAAGTGCAAGGCAGTCGCGCTGACCTCTCGACCACCAATGCAAGACTGGGTCCTTTATTTTTAATGGTTATTATTTTTATGTTAAGAAGAAAAAATGAAATAGCTATGGATTGATTCGCTTGTATTATTCAGAACAAATCTATTTCATTTTGTTTAACGATAAAATTTTATTACTTAAAATGTAACTTTTCTTTAGTAGTTTAATAATAATAGTAGTGATTAAAATTGTTATATAAAGATTATTGGTAATTGTCGAAATAAAAATATTTTTTTAAAGAATATTCACTGTATTTATACTGACCTGGTTTATGTTTTTTAGTTTACTGCAAGACAGATAGATGGCAGAGAAGTGCAGCTTTTAATGATAGAAAAAGTAAATATTTATCATTCCTTTATATTCATATTAATAATTTAGATAATATAAACATTAAGTACATGAATACAATTTTTTTTTTTTAGGGAAATCCACTAGAAATGTCCATAGAAGGGGGCTCCGACTCTCCTCTAACTGGACGTATCATCGTTTCTGAAGTTTGGGAAGGAGGAACTGCAGAAAAACACGGTATAAATTTTTATTGTTCTCGATATCAAGTTTATCATATCAAAACAATAAAAAATCATAATAAAGAAAAGATTAATGTTGTAAATAAGCACATACTTTGTTATAATGTTTATCTGAAAACAGGTGAGGTAATCGAACAATAGAAAACTAAGTTCAGGAAACAACATTTGATTATTGTTTGTAGGATATTTATAATGTTTGTCCCTCCATAACATTATCTTTATAAACCCTAACCCCTCAATATGTCAGATATCAAAAATTATTAGTGTGTGTGCGCGTGTATGTGAGTATATATAAAGAATATGTGAGTATATATAAAGAAAAGTATTTAACTTAATTTTAATACGTTCCACATCATATTTTTAAATAAAATTATGTACATTTTATTTTTTAAAAAAATCAAATAAAATACAGTATATTAATTTACAACATATATAATGTTTTTCAAAACTTCAAACTTCAGTTATTATTAAAGTTAGTAATATAAATTTAAATAGGAATATGCAAAATAAGCGGTATTAGAACGCGTCAAGCAATGATTAAGGTCATCCACATTAAATGTTGAAGGGCAGCATATTTTCTATCATGCTTATGACGGGATTCGAATCCGGACTTGAGTAAACATATAAATTTTCTCAGTAGACTTGGTCTTTTTTTTTTCAGGTATTTTGGTATTTGGTTCATGGTCAATCTGATTAATTATTCAATATTGATTAGTAAATTGCAATCTAGCTATTTTTAGTTAAAGGCTAAAACAAGGAAAGTAAAATACTGAAATTGTTACCTACCAAAAATTGCCAAATCTGTTAAATATTACCTTTAGTTTCACTGGTTCATTTATTTGTTAAAATGTGCAGTTTGCTTTTTAATATTTTAAGCAGTGACTTCCTTTCTTTAAAAACTAGAATTAAATAGCAAGGAATGTTCAAAGTTCAAAAAATTGTTTTAAAACATAGGTATATAAAAACTCTTGTAAATTTTGATTGGTTGGTTTTAGGTAATTTAAGGCAGTTATCTTACATCAATAAAACCAAATAATCAAATTTGTTTGATTTAATTTTATGATCAGATTATCTGTTACGAAAATACCTTTTTATTTAATCTATAAACGTAATATAAAAATATGTATTATGCTACTTTAAAATTAAGCTTGTGGTTAAACACCTGTAGAGGTCCCTACTATCGCATTTTACACGCATATTCTCAAGGTTATAGCCTCAGTAAATATTAAATATAAAGAAATAAATTAATTAAATGCTTGTATTGTAATTATTATTTTATTTTTTTAATGAAAAAGTCAGTTTTGCTTTACAAATATATCTATATAGAATGCTAGCATGTATATATGTAATCAAATATACTCACAAATATTCATAATGTATAATACTACTATGCAAGCTTGCAAATGTAATTTCATTTTATAAAATTAGATAATTAGAGGGAATTTGAAACCAAACTTTCAAGCTTTCTTAGTCATCCACTCCATCTTATACAAGTAATACACACAACCACATACATGCAAAAAAGATAAAATGGTCTCCAGTATACTTATTTTGTGCTGAACCAGCACTCTTCAGTAAGTCTGAATCATCATCTCCCACAAATATATCTAATCAGTGTTCAGTTTATATTAAGATAATAAATCTTCAAACTTTAATGGACACACTTCAATCTTTCCACGTTCCAACTCTTCAGCTGTCTATATAATTGAAAATCTGATGTTGGCATGTTCAAAGCCCTTGTTTTCTAATTTTGTTGTTATATCCATGTTGACTGTAAATCATTAAATAATGTATATTGGTCTCCATGTTTAAATTCTTTTTATGAGTATGTAATGTGCAATAAATATTATTAATCCAATCCAGCTCTGTCATCTATCAAAAGATGATAGATTTTTTAAATGATTGCTCGGACTGTCACATAACCCTCAACTATTCACTATTTCACACTGCTGACACATTTGATCACACACATGTTGAAAAGATAAATAATCACCAATAATGTATTTTGTGCAAAAGCAGCATTCATCAGTTGGTCCAGATTATCATCTCCACACATATATACAACCAATGCTCAGCTCATATTAAGATAACCAATCTTCATATTTTAATGGACAGGCATCAATCCACTCCATCCCCCAACTCTTAAGCCATCCATTACATTGAAAATCTGATGATGGAATGTTCAAAGCCCTCATTGATGCCAACCTTCTCATCCTAATCATGTTGACCATAAGTCACTCTGACCCTCATGTACAGGTCATAATCCATTTACACATATATATATATATGAGGAATGGGCAGACCTTACAGCGCTATATTTTAATATATAATTTTTTTTCTACAGTACAGGCTTTTTATGCCTGCACTCCAATATGTAATATATTGGAGATTTGAACTCAGACTTTCAAAAGACCCTCAACTATCCACACTATATCACCCTGTTGACACACTTGATCACACACATGTTGAAAAGATAAATAATCACCAATATATGTATTTTGTACAAAACCAGCACTCATCAGTTGGTCCAGATTATCATCTCCACACACATATATACAACCAATGCTCAGCTTATATTAAGATAGCCAATATAAAATAACATATTTATATAAAATAACATATTTATGATTTGTCAGCCTAATATATAGATATTTAGCATTCACTCACAAAATGCTTTAAGCACATTTACTATTAAATGTATAAATGTTCTCTTTTTTATACTTGAACTTATTAAAGATATATATACTATTTATAAATAAGGATCATTAATGTATTTATAATATATATGCAGATAAAGTATGCTTTATCTCCAATAGAAAAAAAAACAATCATATTCATATTCTAATCTATTAGTATGTTCAGTTTTGCTTAGTTTTAGGTGAGGTGTGACAATGTTTGTTTTGTTTTTTTAAGTTTGCAGTAAGTAATTAATATTGATAAATGGTTGTTAATTGGAAGAACTGAGATTAAAAGCTTATTATTTTGAAGTTGTTTATTTTTCACCACATTTATATTAAATAGGGCAATCATTTGCAATCAATAGGTACCATATTGTAGCATTTAATAAATCCTTATCCAGTGATATACTATGTATACAATATCCCCAGGCCAGTTTCCAGTTTATGGATTTCATCAGTGAAAAGTCTTGGGGCAGTGCATCTGAATTTTTTGGATATAAAGCAGTCTTGAAAATCCAAAGCTTCTTACTCTTAAAACCCATGTTATAAATCAATCAGAGGATACTGGATTGAACAACACTGGATAAAGAATTAGTAACTGCTATCATATGGCATCTATTGATTAGTAAAGCTATGTCTAAATAGCATAAATGTGAGTGAAGAAATAGGAATATATTTGCAAATTATTTTACCTCATAAAAAGTTGATTGTAGGAATATTAAGAGTTGAGTGTGATTGGATGATTGTTATGAAAATGTAGGCAGGTGCAATTGTCATTTGATATGTTATATATTCTACTGTGGAAACATTGTTAATTAATTTAAACACTTTTAGAAAGCTATAAGTCAAACTGTAAATTATAGATGTTCCATACCATAATTCAAATCTAACAGATGAGCTCATACAATTCCAATAATGGATCATCACACACACACAAATAAACTAGGCTAAAAAAAATATTTTTTTACACAGAAGCAAAATTCTTCATATAGTAGCACCACTCAATGTAAGCTAGAGTAATCAATGGATACTGTAAGGTTTGGTAAAAAAATTCCTCTAGTGTCTACTTATCCAATATTCCCAGACAAGTTTCTAGCTTGTGGCTTTCATCAGTGAGGAGCCTTGGATATGAGAGCATTGTGGTTAATACCAATCATGACTGATAGGATTATGTGATTAGTTATTCAAGAACCAAAGACAGCAAAAATATGAATGCTGAACTGAGTTCAGATCTACATGACTATACAAGCTAATGAGCTTTCAATTGAAAAACATTATTGTGTTTTCATTTTGGACTCAAAGCTTTATAGTTAACTAATAAGATAAAAATGACTGTTAGAGGATTGCATTAGATCTTAAGATTTTGGTACATTGCTCTCAGATCCACAAGTTAAAAACTAGTCTTGGGATATTGTATAAGTAGGCATCAGATAAGTATTTTATGTGCAAAACATCCTGCTTCCATTGATTACTCTGGCTTGCACTGAGTGGTGCTACTATGTAGAATTTTGCTTCTGTGTAAGCAGCTTGTATAAGCATGGAGAATGGCGATCATGTGATATTCAATGGTTTAATTATTTTTTTACTAAAACATGTAATTGATTTAAAAGTATAAATAATTTCTTTAGTGAGCTATTTGTGGTTTAATCTAGTGGAAGAATGACATGTTTAAAATTTAATTCATGTTTGATGCTCAAATGTCACATGACCCCTAAACATCAACCATTTGATTGTTTATTTAGCTTTCTAACATATCAGAGGTATGTTTTCAACAAGATAGTATCTATTTAAATGAATTAATTAACCAACTACTTTTTAAAAAAATTTGAATTGAATCAATAAAATAACTGAAAGTTGTACCTATCAAGCATTTAGTGATTTCAAAATTTAAACTAATTAATCGGCTAATTCTTTGCCTACCATTTGTACATATCTTATATACTTCAAGATACATTTAGAAGTTGTAGAAATATTTTAAACTCCTGTATTATTTTAAAGTCTTTAGAATGTCTAACATGCAACATGTTATAGTTCTAAATATTTTATTACAACGATTATAGATTTTGTTGATACAATGCCTCATTTATAATAAATAGGAGAATTTGAAGTTAGTGGAATGGTAAACTGGTGGATTTTCGAGCTCAAGGTATTCTGTTTCAGCTGTTATACATTTCCAAACAATACATAATTTGATTACATTTTATTATAATATTAGTAACTATTCAATATTTCCTGTTAAATAAAAGATGGGTGTTTGGCTTTAGAGGATTTAGATAACAGAATCTTTTATAGTTAAGAAATTGTTAGTAATATCAATAAGTTACATGTCTTTTCTGATTTACACGCACACACATAAGCATTGTTTGATATATAAATCCATCACAATTATCAGTATACAATAACAATAATCAGATGCAAACAGAATTAAAAATCTATTTCCCATTATTCCAAATTTATACTTGCTATATACATGAATGTGAAAAAAAAATACTTTTATTACTATAACTTGCTGAATTATATTTCTTTTAAGACATTAAATATTTGAAAAACATGTACTCTTAATAAACCAGAACTCTTAATTGTAAGTATAGGGGATTTGAACTCAGATTTTCAAGCACCCTTCAACTATCCACACTATCTCATACAACTGATACACAAGACCACACACATGTAGAAAAGATAAATAATCACCAATATATGTATTTCATGCTAAACCAGTACTCATCAGTTGGTCCAGATTATCATCTCCCACACATTTATAATCAGTGCTCAGTTTATATTAAGATAGCAAATCTTCATACTTTAATGGACAAGCTTCAATCTATTCCAACCTCCAACTTTTCAGCCATCCATGTCATTGAAAATCTGATGATGAAAACCCAAATCTCATACTGATGTTAATATTATTGCCATGCCCATATTGACCTCAAGTCACTCTGATTACTCATGTATAGGACCCTATCCATTTAAATACATAGAAGAGAAATGGGCAGGATACAAGCTTGATGAGTAAATATTTGAAAACCACGCACTCTTTACAAACCTAGGAGCTTAATTGTTAGTATATTGGTGATTATTTATTTTTACTACATGTGTATCAGTTGTATAAGACAGTGTGGATAGTTTAAGGGTGTTTGAAAATCTGATTTCAAATTTCCTATACTTCAATTAATCTCTCAGGTTTGTGAAGAGGGCCTGGTTTTCAAATATTTACACATCAAGCTTGTATCTTGCCCATCTCTCTTCTATGTATTTAAATGGATGAGGTCCTATATATGAGTGGTCATAGTGACTTGAGGTCAACATGGGCATGACAATAATATTGACATCAGCATGGGATTTGGGTTTTCATCATCAGATTTTCAATGATATCGATGGCTGAAAAGTTGGAGGTTGGAGTAAATTGAAGCCTGTCCATTAAAGTATGAAGATTTGCTATCTTAATATAAACTGAGCACTGATTATATATGTGTGGGAGATGAGAATCTGGACCAGCCAATGAATGCTGGTTTAGCATGAAATATGTGTATTGATGATTACTTATCTTTTTTACATATATGTGGCCATGTGTATCAGTTGTATGAGATAGTATGGATAGTTAAAATGTGCTTGAAAATCTTAGTTCAAATTCCTTTCATTATAACTTAACTAGAGTTTGTGAGAAATCAAATTTTAGACAGAAGTTCTTCTACTATTATGAACTTTTTAGTCTTTGTAATTACTGTACATATTTAAATGTAAGAAAAATACAGAAGTTCACAAATATATAATACCATTGTCATAACTGGTGCAGTAAGATTAACCTATATGACTGAAAATAAATATTAAAAAAATGAAAATGGAAATATATAGAGAATATAAGATAGAGCAAGAGAAAAAACAGAAAATATGGTTTGCATCAAACATTATTTAGCCTTTAATAAAGCAATATTTTAACTGATAAGAAAGTGGATTATATTTTTGGTTTAAACATTGCTTAAAATGATTATTCATATTAACACTTTTATATGGTTATTTTACTATCTATTATTTGAAAATTCTATTATAAGACCTATACATATAGCTTATCATAGTTTAAAATAGTGATAAACTCGGCTCAAAAATGACTCGGTCTTATCTGCTATTCAGACATCACATGACTTTCTGAACATGGATTTATTTGTGTTACACATACATGCATATCTATATACTTGTAATATTGTAGAAACAACTACTCTTCACATATGTATAGAAATTGACCCACACCCACTTACAATAATTGTTTTAAAACCATAGATTATCTATCCATAATAAGAACTTATTCTTCAAATAAACCAATAATTATTGTTTCTGCTTAAATTAGGGATTGAACTTATGAGCCTGATAATTATGTTGACAAATCACTTGCACAAATTAAGTTCATATATCACAAAGAATATAAAGTTTTTTATTTTTAACTATCTTTTGCATTGAAGTTTATTAGTTTATATATAATAATTAATAATATAGCAATTTGTATAGCTGCAATATTGTGGAACCAAATACTCTTTATACATACACTAAAATTGACATGCAGACTTCTTTCAATAAATGATTTATTCTTTAAATAAACCAACAATTATTAATTATATCAAAATTAGGGTTTGAACTTATTATAAGCCTGATTTTTAAATTGGCATTGTGATGGTCTGGGTTTTTCACCAGAAGGGGTGGAACACAACTAACTATGGTCAGATCTAGGGTCTTCAGGTAGGATGCTGTGAATGATGCAATGAATTACCTAACTAATGATTGTGTCTTGCCCCAAATGGGCTAGCTCTAAGTTTATGCATAAAATTCAGACACAATTTAGGTTAGTTCAGCCACACCTCACCCTTCTTTCAGTTTCCATACATGCCTCAAAATTCAAATCCAGGGAAAATGTTACACTTGGCTCTTTTAGTGGTGAATTTACATTAGACAGCAATTACAATACCTTTATATGGGTTCCAATCAAGTAAAGAACTCATTTAACTATATTATAATGTAAAAGAAGGTGTGTGTACACACATGTACAGTTATGAATTGATAAATGAATGGATAAATAACTTTGATAAACTAGAGACCATTTAATGAAAATCAAATTAACAATGTTTATTTACAAACAAAATAAAAATTGAAAAATTATTTTAACAAAAATATAATTATATACATGAGTGAGTCAAGTATGTATCCCTACTATATTAATGATTAAACATGTTTATTATTCTAACCCTTCCTGTTGTAGATATACATAAAGACACTATTTACAAAGCAGGTAAGAATAACAAAAAGAAAATTAATTCAATGTTACAATGATCATGAAGCTAATTAACTATTTAAGAATATATTAAAGTGTATGCAATAACTTCTAGAGGACCTCCTTAACTATGTACATATTTGATAGAAAAGAACATTTATGCAAGAATATTAGTCATTCATACTGAATAAACAAATATAAACAATCATTAGTTAATTAAAAAAATAAATAACACAAACTCTGTCCTCTAGCAAGTGCATGTTTTTAATATGGAATACTATCAAATAAAAATCTTACCTTTATTCATATTTTAGTAAGGATGATGATAATAACGTCATGTCACTACTGAGGGAGATATGACCTAAATTTTATTCAATAAAAATTGTCTAATTTAACAACCTTCCTCCCTGCACTTTCTTGACTTCAACTATAATGGACTCTTCTATGTTATAGAGATTTAGATTTCCAATTGCAGAAAGTATATATATATAAACATATATGTAAAATAAAAAAAAAGATTACACAACAAATTAAGACTTTCTTCAAGTTATCTTGCATAAGGTTCATGAATTAGACAACTAATGTCTCTGATAGATACAGTTCATCAGCAACTATTTGGAATTATAATATTTTCATCTTCTGTTATTGTTTTCATTATGCATCCATTGAGACATTTAAGATGGCATTTGATGTTTCAGCAGGTGTTATACAATTGAATATTAAACCATCATACTTTCTATGGTCAGAGATGATAACACTTTAACCCTATGACACTATTGAATTAGCCAGAGTCATTGTTTTGCAGTGCATAAACAATTAAAATTTTCTTAATTCACTAATTTTTATAAGAACAGAATTATTCCATCATTCCATATATGAAGAATAGCATGTTTTAAATGTCTATTTAAATCAGTTCAATTATTTTATTCAACTGCATGAATCTATTAAAATTCTTTTTGTTTAAATATCGACTGCAGTTTCTTGCAATTTGCATTTAAAGTGATCAAACGAATGATTTGAAGTGTTCAAATAAGCCATCCATGTTCTCTTAGATTCAAACATTCAATTTTTAGATGTTGTTATACAGCTTTTGTGTCCTTTGAAAATAGTAAAAAACTGTGGAAATGAACTGGGTTTGTTTTTATACTGGACTCAGCTTCCATTGTTTAATATACTCACATTTTATTTCCTTTTCCATTGTTGTGTGAACCATATTGTTGCATGTATTATATTGATTGTAAGTAAAATAAAATTCAGTAGTAGAATTATGATTTCATTTTTTGCATTTGGGTACATAGTAACTGGTTTGACATTAGGTCATTACCATGTTTACTTAGTCTAAGTCTTGTATAATAATGGGCAATATACTAACATTGAATTCGTTGTTTGTTCATATATATATATATTAGTACCATTTCTTTTTAATTATGGTTTTTATATTTCTAATAGATAAGTGAAACTAATCTGTCATGATATTTCTTTAATATAGCAAAAATAAACGTTTGTTGCATATATATATATATATATATATTATAACCCTTTGGTTTATTCCATCTAAACCAAATATGATAAACTTAAGTAATGATGGAAAATTTTTTTTTTGGATAAAGAAAAGTTAAAGTTTTGGCTTGAGAAAGTAATGGCTATATAGATTACAAGTAACAGATATAGAGACAGTTTGTGTGTTTGTCTGCAAGGTATTACTAAAGAGTGCTGAGAAGTAAGAGTGAATCATTTTGTCAGTAGCTTTAGTTAACAGAGAATAAGTTTACAGTTATAGGAGATTGTGGTAGATAATTATGGTTATGATTATCTAAAAAATTATAAATTTATATGCTTGAAATTATAAGCAATTGTGAGAGATATTTTGTTCTCATAATCTAAACAATCAGTTTTATGTTTGATAGTCTGTACAGTGTATGTGTGTGTGTAATGCAGACATATGGGTTGGTTTTTTTCTCTTTCCTTTAAAGAAACTGAAATAATTTTTTCTTTAAATTATTAAAATGTAAATCTAAATAAGAAATTATTTAGATGGAATGACTGTCGTCTTTGTTTGACCAAAACAAGTGTTAGCAAGCTTATGTTTTAATTATACCGTCGTTAAAACTAAATTTCATAAATTGACCAGAGACATGTGAATTAAAAAAGATCTGGTTTAAGATCAAAGAGAAACGATTAGGAAGGATAACACCTTGGTGAGAGTAATGGCTCTGAATGGAAATTGTTTTATGACTAGACTTGGGAAGAAATCACTGGGGGAGGGGGTAACAGACTTTCTTTTTTCTTTTAAACTATAAAAACTAAAAGAACAAAGGAGAAGGAGGAGAAAAAGAAACTTTTGCTGATTGAAACTAAGCTAGCTAACTAAAACTAAAATTCATATCTAAAGGTATATATTTTGTAAGTTTTTTAAAATTTTCTATACAATTTTAATAATGAAATCAAATTGCATAATAGACCAAAATATGAAGTTCTAATTCAAGAATCATGGTGCATATCTCTGTCTTCTCAAAATTAATCATGAAGAAGTCAACTTTCGATAAGTTATTGTCTGCTCAAATTTTATCCAATCTACTTATAAAATCTCCTATAAGGAGAAAATGGTCAAATTTCTTCTGTCAAATTAAAAGATCAATTCCATTTATATGGCTATTTAAGATTCGTTTAAAGAATTACAACGATCTTCTATTATAATGTTTCTAAAAAGAAAGTTTATTCATGTTAGTAATCAAAAGCTGCTCATTGCCATAGTTTGAACCTTTAAATATCTACAATCAAAGAAAAGAAGAAAGGAGAACAAAGTGAATTCAATCTCCGGAAGAATCATAAAGTGGAAGGTAACAACAGAACTTTTTAAATTTATTAACTATAATGTATCTACATTCTGATTTAAATATCTACAAATTTTAAAGTAACTAACTATCTGCGTTTTATATCTATCTTGATTCAAATGACTGTCCGTGCGTTTTTAATTAAAATAACTGTCTGAGGTGCAATTGATAGCTATCTCAAGTAAAATGAACCAAATATAGTAATTAATTAATGAACTGTGGAAGAAAAGAGAAATTTAGAGAGAGACTGTCTGTAATACTGATATTTATTCTTCATTTATTTCATTAATATAATATGTCATTTATTTATTTTTTTTTATTATTATTATTAGTATTATATGTCATTTTTTGTTTATATGCTATGTAACACTCTGATCACTAGATTATTGAATTTAATATTTTGTTTATGTTTAAAATGTGAAGGAAAGAAAGAAAAATGATTTTGATACCATTTGAATATAGATGCTCCCGTAAATTTAGACTTAAAAGTAAAGAGAGAAATGATATAAATATTTTATTACTCTTAACAAAATTTTAATTATGCTTGATAGTAAATAATGAAGAGTGAGAGGATGGTCATAAAACCCATTATTATGCCGTGAGTATTGATCTGTTATTGATATAGATATTAGGTATGTTATTGGCTTGACCGGTTAAAATTAAAATAATTCATCTATGTATTGATTTGAGATCCGGTTAGTCTTGTCATTATCTAGACTAGAATCGATGTATGTGTGGGCAGATTTAGAGTTATAAATGCTTATCATTACTAATGAAAGTAATCCTACCACCCAAGGGATGAGAAATGGTTGTCTCCAGATTTATAGATACCATAGCAGTTAGAGGACTAAGTTTCCATTTATTTATTAAGATAGGGAATCAGTAATAAAGTTACTGTTTAAGTACAGAAAATGTTGCAAGCCAATATAGGGAATAAGTGTCTAAGACAAGCTCTTTACACAATTCTGGATCTTAGGATAGATCTCTCCCTGGCTCAAGCAAATCGTTTAAGTTTAAAGTCGATACCGTTGTAGTTGTTATATTTCCCTTATCGAGTTATAGACGCTGTATGGTAATGTGGTGTGAAGAGAGTTTTTCTTATCTGAGACATACCAATGTTGTCCGGAAATGATAAGGATTCAGTCAGATATATATGTATGAGGAAGATGACAAGGATTTTAGGTAATAAACTGACCGATCTAGATTGATTTGTTTTGAATGATGGTAAATTGGGGTCGTCAAGCTGGGTGGGCATACCGAACTAGTTACGATATATACAGTCAAAACGTAAAGATCTGACAAGCACGAATGTGAAAGTGTGGGTTTTGAATTTAAACCCGTTTGTAAGATTTAGTAGGGTAAATTTTGTGACGTATAATCCTTCTTCATTGGAAATGTGAAAATTATTACTTAATAAAATGATTTAAATTTTCAAATTATTTCACATTGCTGGTTAAGATAATTGAAACGAAGATAATATTTTGGAATAGTCCAATAGACAATGTTTACGATAAAAGGAGGGGGAAGTAGAGATTTGTAGGTTTTCTTCTCTCTCAAGCTTAGATTTCTTAAAGCTAAAATATACGAAATTCTGTTTCCAGCGTCGGTATTCGTGATTGTTATTAATCATTTATAATAAATGAATAGGTCAAAACCGAAAGTGAGTCATCCAAGAGATTAGTTAACTCAAACATAGATCAGAAGCATATATTTGTGGAACAATATTACAATTTAGTGTGTTTTGTTAATTTTATATTTATTATTTCATGTAATAAAGTTTTATTATTGTTATAAGATTACATTGTGTTTTGTGTTTTGGTGTTTCAAATATCTCCAGAATCCGTATATCCAGCACCTATATTTAAGGTAATATGAGTTATATTTTAAGTTTAGTTAATTATTTTATAATGATGCTTTGTTTCCAAAATCGATTTGCAGTAGTTATTATTATCTTGTTTCCATATTCGATTCACATGGTCAATTTGACATTAATACTTTACTGTCATTATTGATTTACAATAGTAATTTAATACTGCCATATTTGAGTAATATAATTCATTTTATACAAGTCATTTTATAGACTTCAGTTTATATAATTTATTGTTATGATTAATTTGCTTAATCTAGTTTACGGTTATTTCCGTAATTTACTTTCATGAGTAAAATTTAATTAATTATCTGAATCATGTCCATGGTTTACTTCCATAGTTTACTTCAGCAAAATAAAATTTATTAAGGTTATCAATTAAAGATAAATTAGAAATAACAGAATAAAATTAAGTTGATCAATTTAAATTTTGATTCATTGTAATGTGTTGAATGCTGGGAGCAGACATAAAATCCCTTTCCTGCTCTCAGGTGTTCAGAGTGATTCCCACTATTGAACTTTTATTAAAATTTATTTGGCAGATAGGGGATCATATCCATTGCAATATAATCATTTATATGGGCACCTCTTGATAGATCTAGACCTTGAGAAAGAGCAATTCAATTTTGATCTCAGAGCTAGTTTGGAAGTCAAGTAGCTTGGTATAACAACATTATTATACTATACTAAATTATTCCATTATTAGAAAATAGGGATCATGAATTTATAGTTGATCTAAAATATATGTGAGAAAGAAATAAGATTAGGAACTCTCTGATTAGAGAACATAACACAGACATTCCGTGTTATATAATTGTAGCTATTGAGCATAAATTATGAGTTCTTTGCATTCATTACAGAGTTCTCTCCAGTCAGATATAAATGAGAACTGATTGCCATTTATAGCTGCAATTTGGCGCCCCCGGTATACATTTGATCCTAAAGTATAAAATTTAACTGACTAGCTACTTGAGATAAATGAGAGTTTTATTAAGATTAAACAAGTGAAAGGTGCACAGAGTAAGGTTAAAATCTAGCACCACAGATGAGGTTACAGTTTTAGCACCACAAACGTGAGGCTATAGAGGTAGCACTACTAAAGTTTGGCAAAACGATTAAGGTTAGAATATATATATATATGTTGTGGATTTATTTATTCTAAATGAAAATACATGCTTAACCACCTATTAACTATATTTACATTATAAATGAGTTTGATTTGGTGGTGAGAGTGAACAAAAGTTAGATTGTAAGCTACCCTTATAGCATATTACTTGCAAAAATTCGGTTTATATGTCAATTAAAAAATCAGGCTCATAATAATTTCAAACCTTAATTTAGGCGTGGTCAATAATTATTGGTTTATTTAAAGAATAAGCTCTAATTATAGAAGGACCTCCTATGATTTTAAAACAATTATTGACGGAAAAATGTGTGTCAATTTTATCATATATATGAAGAATAGTTTCTTCCACAATATCAGATATATAAATTGCTATATTATTGATTATTACATATTTATATAATTTTTAACCATTATTTGTTGTGTCATTTCCTAATAAAGATTCTTCCAAATTTATTTGATATTTTTCTTCTCTATGTGACTTAGTAAATATTCTTATATCTTGTATCTATGTTTATATATAAGCTTCTCTAAGGTTTCTGGATACTTTTAGATTCTTGATCACAATTTTACTTCCATTTACTGACATCCTTTACAGTAATATCTAAATTTTATTTCCTCATTTTAATTCTTTGTAATTTTAGTGGTATTTTTTTAGTTTTCTCATCTTATCATTCTTTTTATTATTTCTAACTTAAATCTTTTTATATTTTGCTATGAGATACATGTTTTCTATTACATATTAAATTTCAGGTTTATTAACTATGCCATAGTATGTGCATGTGAAGAATCATTAATATTATTTTTACTGAAGCACCCCCTATCCATATTTGAATTTAATGTTAATTTCAGCCATTATATTATTCATTACTACTTTTAAAAATTACTCACTGATAATGCATAAATAAAATATGAAACATGAATGGAATTCAATATTTTTATAAAGCTTTCACCAACCATGGTGAATGTGTCTATTCTATATAAACACATCTCCCAAAACTTTGTCATTTAGCTAAGCTGATAATATTTTCTTAAATTAATTTCCATGAATATTTATCTGTCTGTCTTCCTAATAGTCTACCTATCTATTTATCTTGTTGTATACCTGACTGCTCATCTATCTACCTGTCATCTCTTACTTACTCAATCTCTCTTTGCCTATTTATCTATCTGCCTATAAAAAATTTGCAGTAAAAAGTAAACATATTTTGAATCATCTGTATATGTTTATGATTAATGTTAATATTGACACCGAGATGACGTTTCTTCAAAATCACACTTGCAATTATCTAGGTAATGAAGGAGATTCAAAAATTGTTGTAAAATCATTAAAAGCGAAAAAATATTTTATTTTCTTAGCATCTCTGAACAACGTACATAATGCCAGGTATAACCCTGTCAAACGATCTAGTATGATGGCGATATTAAAATAAATATAATATATTTTAAATGTTCCATAGTATATTGTTTCAGCCACAATTCGCATTTAAATAAAGAATAGCTTGAATTTTGCAGCCCCTTCAAAAAAAATTGCAGTCAACATTATGCACTGTTTATATATATATATATATATATTAAACAATTCAAAACAAAACAACACTCTCCATATAGTGATATATATATATATGAAATTAAAATATATGTTTGCATATATATTACATCCTAGTTTTCTTACCCTTATATTCATGTTACAAATCTAAAGTTTACAAAGGTAATGTTAGTTTGCTAGTTCTTAATGACCACTGACCTATTTATTCAAGCGATGGACCAATATCTGAGAAATCTAGAAATTAAATTTGTATTTCCCTCTCTACCGAGAAATTTTGTTAACATTTTTTTTACAGCTTTAAAATTTGTATATATATATATATAGATATATATTGTCTAATATTTTAATTTTAAAAAAATTCAAAAGATGTCAGAATAATTGAATGACCAGGAATTTCAACATTTCTGAAAGTACAAGTTGATGCCTAGTCATTGTATATTTGGCAATATTGACTTTTGCAGGATTACTTTGTAAAACTATTACAATGGTCTAAAAGCTTGATTTTTTTTAAAGGTTGTGATTATTTTTCTATTGTAATTGTGTAATAATTATTAAAAATCAAAATTATATATTATTACTATAACAGGTGAAATGATTCTCATCATACACCCCTAATACCTATCATACCAATCATGCCAGTCACTAATTCGATCTTTAGTGGTGTGTAGTCCCTCTACACATCGTGCATCCACATTGGTTTCCAGATATAACGGACGGAACGATTAGCACTTGGATATATCTATCAGATTCAACAATCAGCTGGTTCGATCACAATGTATGACCAACTTACACAAAGTATTTATGTGATGATACACCTATCTATCGAGCCCCAAATGTTGCTGGCGCCAGATATAACGGACAGAATGATGACCACTAGCCCAAAAGTTGATGACGCCAGATATAATGGACGGAATGATTACAACTAATCCCAAACATTGCTAACACCAGTATAATGGGCAGAACTCTTCATCAACAGTCATAAACTAACAAAACCCAATGATGGTGCACGAGATGTAATGGATGGTCAACTAATTTGCAGACTGTACTACTATGCAGATGTAGCAATATGGTGAGAGGATAAGTTAATATGCTCTAATTTATTACCTCTAATGAAACAATCTTCAGAAACCTACCAGGCTTAGAAGGGGAAAAAAGTTGTATCCAACTATGTTCAAACTGTGGGTCATCTGATAAAATGCTAATGAGAAACTGATGAAATGCTTAACCAATGATTGCATACACTTTGATTGACTAACTCTATCCCTATTTAATAATAATAAATGCAATTTAGTTTAGGTCATCCACTTTTCCCTATTTAAATTTCGTTATGCCCTAATATTCAAACCCAGAGAGAATATTGCTTTTAACTTCTTTAGCAGGTATGAACAGATACACATAGCTACACCTGCACCTATATATAGGTTACAACTAGCATTTATTATATTTGTTTTATTTTCAAGCTTTTATATGATAAGAAAAATAGATGTGTGTGCATGCATAATTATTTATAAACTGTGGAATGTCAGAACAACTCAATAAACCAGGGACTGGAATAAAACAAACTCTTAAACATTTATTAACAATAATAAATATAAAGTATAACAACAATAGTAATGATAAAAAAAATAAAACATAATCATATGTACATGTGTCACCTATGAACCCCTACCATTTTACTAATTAATGATTATTATAATCCAACCCTTATACCCCATGGTAAAAATCCACCTATGTCACTCATTCTCTACAAATCATAATTATATAGAAAAATAAACTTTAGTTATTTAAGATAATTGAGATGCAGGCTAGCTAAATTATATATATTCACAGATGTTAACAACCTATTTAACAAGTTTCCCCAATTTATATATATGATAGATAGATAGATAGATAGATAGATAGATAGATAGATAGATAGATAGATAGATAGATAGATAGATAGATAGATAGATAGATAGATAGATAGATAGATAGATAGATAGATAGATAGATAGATAGATAGATAGATAGATAGATAGATAGATAGATAGATAGATAGATAGATAGATAGATAGATAGATAGATAGATAGATAGATAGATAGATAGATAGATAGATAGATAGATAGATAGATAGATAGATAGATAGATAGATAGATAGATAGATAGATAGATAGATAGATAGATAGATAGATAGATAGATAGATAGATAGATAGATAGATAGATAGATAGATAGATAGATAGATAGATAGATAGATAGATAGATAGATAGATAGATAGATAGATAGATAGATAGATAGATAGATAGATAGATAGATAGATAGATAGATAGATAGATAGATAGATAGATAGATAGATAGATAGATAGATAGATAGATAGATAGATAGATAGATAGATAGATAGATAGATAGATAGATAGATAGATAGATAGATAGATAGATAGATAGATAGATAGATAGATAGATAGATAGATAGATAGATAGATAGATAGATAGATAGATAGATAGATAGATAGATAGATAGATAGATAGATAGATAGATAGATAGATAGATAGATAGATAGATAGATAGATAGATAGATAGATAGATAGATAGATAGATAGATAGATAGATAGATAGATAGATAGATAGATAGATAGATAGATAGATAGATAGATAGATAGATAGATAGATAGATAGATAGATAGATAGATAGATAGATAGATAGATAGATAGATAGATAGATAGATAGATAGATAGATAGATAGATAGATAGATAGATAGATAGATAGATAGATAGATAGATAGATAGATAGATAGATAGATAGATAGATAGATAGATAGATAGATAGATAGATAGATAGATAGATAGATAGATAGATAGATAGATAGATAGATAGATAGATAGATAGATAGATAGATAGATAGATAGATAGATAGATAGATAGATAGATAGATAGATAGATAGATAGATAGATAGATAGATAGATAGATAGATAGATAGATAGATAGATAGATAGATAGATAGATAGATAGATAGATAGATAGATAGATAGATAGATAGATAGATAGATAGATAGATAGATAGATAGATAGATAGATAGATAGATAGATAGATAGATAGATAGATAGATAGATAGATAGATAGATAGATAGATAGATAGATAGATAGATAGATAGATAGATAGATAGATAGATAGATAGATAGATAGATAGATAGATAGATAGATAGATAGATAGATAGATAGATAGATAGATAGATAGATAGATAGATAGATAGATAGATAGATAGATAGATAGATAGATAGATAGATAGATAGATAGATAGATAGATAGATAGATAGATAGATAGATAGATAGATAGATAGATAGATAGATACTAGTTGATTAGTCATACATACTGGAAAATATATACACAAGGTTAATCACAAAATAAAACATATAATATGTATTCTGTATAAGTGTTGTAATTTAACCTATGAAAATAAATTTAGATAATCTTACCTCAATATTTATGTGGATAACCTGATGTGAAGCAGGTGGCTTTACCTAAATTTTATTTATAATGAAAATATAAAAAATATCAAAATGAATAATCCCCCCTTTTCTTCTTTGCTAATTCTGAAAAATGAGGCTTCAGCATCAGAGTGTGAAAATACATCAGATAGATAACAAGATTTAAAAAAAATAAATAAACAAAAATTTACAATATTCTTTGATTTAAAAAAAATTGTAATTGGAACAAAGTTCATAAAAATCATCATAATAAAAGTAGTAGTAGTTGATATTTGAGCAAGTTGTTCTTCAAAGCAGTTTCACTTGGTAAATCATTTTCCTTAGGCAAGAATAGATAGGTACAAGGGTGTCTCCTGTAGTTGTGTTTAATGGCAAACACCTTGATCCTCATTTGATTCACCATAAAGTATTCCAATCCTTGTTTACTTTGGACTGCAGTCATCTTCTTGTGTGTTAAAATAAAGTAGAATATATATATATATTGATGAAGCTTTAAATATAATCTCACAACGTTGCAATTTACCAGACCATATTATTGCTTTGATTAAACATTGTCTCTTAAATACATATTTTGTATACAATGGACAGCATTACAGACAAGTTTTTGGTACTCCTATGGGCTCACCTATCTCAGGAGTAATAGCTGATTTATTCATGGAATATATAGAAACTTGTGCTTTAGAATCATCATCTTTAAAACCTCATTTGGCTCAGATACATAGATGACACTTTTGTCATATGGCAACATGGAAAAAATACATTAGATGATTTTTTCTTACATTTAAATAATATGCATCCTCATATTAAATTTACAATGGAGACAGAGTCTGACAGAAAAACTCCCTTTTCTTGATGTTCCTGTCACCAGAACACCAAATAGTTTATCTTTTTCTATTTACAGAAAGGATACACACACAGACAGATATTTACATTCCCATCATCACACAACTCAGATAGTTTCTGTAGCCAAAACTCTTTTAAATAGAGCAATTAACCTTTCAGATGACACACATCTGAAAGAAGAAATAAATCATATTAATAGTGTTTTATTAGCAAATAGTTATAATTACAAATTTATAAAAAAAACCTTATTTCAAGCCCAAAATAGACAAAATAGGAAACAAAAAGATGATAAGTCAGCTATTAGGATTTGTGTTCCATATGTAAAAGGAACTACAGACAGTATCGGACGTATATTAAAACGCTATAATATAGATACAGCATTTTCTGCTCATCAAAAGATCAGCAATATAATAACCAAGCCTAAGGATTCAATCCCTCTTGAATCTCATGGTGTCTATCAAATCTCATGTAAAAATTGTAAAGCTTCTTACATAGGTATGAGTAATCGTCGCATCAGTGTTAGGAGAGATGAGCATGCTAATGCAGTTAAACAACATTCATCATCATCAGCACTCTCACTCCATACTATAGATTCAGGTCATAAAATAGATTTTTCTAGTACCAGGATCATATCCAGATGTGATAATCTCTACCAATGCAAAATCAGAGAAGCCATTGAGATACTTAAAAGGCCAGATTGTATCAATAAGCGAGATGATACGTGCAAACTTCCTCCTATTTGGAAAGATTTCTTTAAAAAACATTCTTAAATTTAACATTTTTGCTATTGGTGGGATTTTTAATGTTTTATTCAAACCAGTGATTGTAGCGCCTCTACAACCATCTTTCTACCTTTTTATAACTCTGTGGATGGCTTGTGTGACCAAGTCAAAATGTCAGTATATTGATATTAAAAGTTTTTAACACGGATGAACCCGCAAAATATGTATTTTATATATATATATAGAGAGAGAGGTTTAATGCAGCTGTTATGAAATACCACGACACACAATAGCATGTTTTGCTCTAGCCCATTTTCATATTAAAGTACTATTTAATAATTATTTATAATCATATATTTGTATTGGAGTGCTTTAAATATATATTAAGAAAATTATTTCATTATTTGTTTTTTCCAATTTTCAGCAGACTTAATTCTCGTTATTCTTTTTGAAAAAAATTTAAAATATTCAAATTTACTCCAATAACTTTAAAAACACGATTTAATTATTTAAGAGTTTATCACTTATTCTTACTTTTTATTTTACTTCCTTTCCTCTGAAGTTGGTAAACTTTTAATTATAGCATTTGACTTTTAAAAATGTTTATAATTTAAATAAAAGAAAAAGTAAAACTCCATTCTAGCATTCTAAATTTTACTTTAAATGACTGTTTATTGTTGTAGCAGCTATCTCTTTTGATAAGAAGCACGATTTGTAAAAAGTTTCTATTTTTATATAAAACGCTGAGAACGCTGATATTTTAAACTGCCTATTGTTTAAATTCATTTAGATTTTTATATGTATTGTTTAAATACATTTCATTTATTACAAATAAAAAAAAAATAATAAAATCAGTTTTATTTTCATACATGTGTGTCCACCCAATTAAACTCAGGCCATCCCAAATTCATTTAACTATAAATTAATATTCAATTTTAAATTTTAAAAAAAACTATATACACTACAGTTTTTTTAATCAAATAGTTTATATATATATATATGTAAAATATTGATCGTATTTTATTTTATAATAAAATAATTTATTGTGTATTATATGTATATATTGTAACGATCCGGAGAAAGGGACTTAACGTAATCTGCACTACGGGGCGCCATCTAGGCATTTGAACCCAGAAAAATTTATAAAGTAGGCAGATACGTAAGTCAAACAAAAAAAAAAATTTTTTTTTTATTTAAATTTTGATTCCGGTCGTTAGCCCATGTCACTAGCTCAGGGAGTAGCAGAGATTTAATAATATCATATCCCATCTAATTAGATTTCAACATTAAAAAATAAATAAAATAAGCCACTGCCAGTAATCAGAATACAAACATTTATTTATGCACATATATATAAGATTTAAAATTATTTTAGTATTAGTTTTCCATTTTAACATTTAACATTATTTTTAACTTTGATTTTTGACTTTAATTTACATTTAATTACTATTATATTCTAATTTTACATTTTAATTAAGTTCGCACAGATAAATTTATGAAAGCTTGTTTATAATGTTGAATATAGATCGGTTACATAGATTTCACGGGTAAAAACATTTCAAAGTAAACATAAATGATCAAAATATAAAATCATTGATACTGGCAATTGCAGAGGGAAATTTATACATAACCCAATAGTATTCACCATAAGATACTTGCATTGTCACCAATGATTTAAAAGACATCCGAATAAATACATTTTAGATACTCACCGTAAGGTATCATTATTTATCGAATGTCTATATATTTTGATCAAATATGGAAACGCAAAACATAGTTAACCAATAAACAATCCATGCAAGTGTCTATAAACAACTTAAATTTAATGCATTTTTATTTAGAGTCAGGTATGAATAGACCACATAAATTTGCTTTTGAAAATAAACATTCTATCCCTATTTAACCTTAGGCTAAAATTCGTAGTCAAACTGGCATCAATTCATCTTATATATCGTTGTATTCAATGTAATAAAATACGGCAGCACAAAAGGTTAAGAGAAGAAATTGCCTCTTATGAGATAGGAATATTACATCTATCTGCAAAGAAGAGCAATAAAACAAAAAACTCCATAGAAAGGAACTGCGGTATCTGACTTATAATTCCTTCCATAGGCAAATGGAAGTGTGCGGCATATGAAGTGATTCTGCCCATAGCGAATCAATATTACATCTACTAATCACACCAATGTATCCAATCCATTGACCCAATTTAACCACGAAACAAATAACCCAAGATTACCCTCCCCTAATATAACTTTACAAATCTATACAGCCATTCTTGCCCGACTTAAGTTTAACATTTATATAATTTACCTTAACGGAAAACAGAAATCATAATAAAACTTAAAGAACAAAAAAGTAAATAAATAAATGGAAATGACTTTAAATATATATATAAAAAAGAAATACATCAAATAACATTATTAATAAATTAAGTTGATCAGATAGGATAATATTGCAATCATTTAAATTTGGAAAGTTTAATTTAATGTTCATTTTTTATAAAGTTCTTACGGTTTAAAATGTTCATCTTTTACAGTTGCTTGCTATGAATGTGAATTCCCATGCCGTCCTAAGATTGGTATCCATTTAGCCATTGTTTTATTTATTCATCCGGAGGTTTTTGTTTTAACTGGTCCTCAATGTAGAAAAACGATAGTTCATTTCTCTTTCTTTACTAGCAAAACTGAAGGAATTGAACGTGCGTCCTTCAATCTCTTCTCCCGCACCTCCGCACTAACACCTATCTGTCACCTCGTAATAATCATGATCACTCACTAACTAATAATTTCCAAATTTTCCTTTTATACGTATTCAAAGGATTGACTTAACATTACGTCATCGATGTGATGATGCTTTTCGTTGAGGTCCGATTTCCCAATGGATTTATTTCATTTGCTAAAAGTTTCTATTGTTTTCCTATCTGACCTATGTTTTTACATTTAAATGCCCAAGGCTGGTTTACATTTAACTAATTAACAATCATTTCCATTTCTGATTAATTAACCTGTTTTCCAAATCAAAAATATATTTAAAGATAAATTTAAAGATATAATTTCATCTCCAAATCTTTTTAAAATTTAGTTTTAAAATACTTTTTCTTTAATAAAGTTTTATTTTAATAATTTTTCATTATCTGTGTGATTTAATATATAAGAGTTTAAGATGATATTTAATTTCAATTTTTAATTCTTAAAGAAAATTTTTAAATGCGAATTTTTTAATTTACTTTCATGTTTAATAAATTAAAAAAAAAAACCATGTAACGAACATCTCGTTACAATATGTAATAATAATAACAAACAAATAATCTTTCCCATTATTAATATAAATTCCAAATGGATTGGGTTCAATAAATATGCTTGATCTTTTTAGGAATGTGTGCATTGTAAGCTACCCTTTACATTACATATTTATTTTTTATAGAAATGTTTTATTTTTAAATATAAAAGAATATTTTCTTCTGACTATTGTTATTATAGAGATTATGGTCATGGGAAGCACAACTGTCTATAAATGAGATCACCCAGCAGATTGTTATAATATTTAGTGATATCATAAAAATTACAACAATTTTTAATCTTTATAGCATAAATTGATAGATTTAGTAGTTATTAAAAATAATTTGTTCATATTTTTAAAACAAATATCAAAGAAAGAAGATTTCATTTATTTTGCAAATTGAATCTGCTCTGCCTGAAATTTGATGATGTGACATCAGTTTGTTTTGATTAAAATCTAATTTTTAAAATAATTCTGAAAACCAAATATAATTTTTTAAAATTTATTTAATTTCTAAACAAAAATATCTATCAGATGAGGTCAAATTTATTGTATTCTGATTAATAATAATGGTTTAATATTAAAGTGAAGATTGAGAACATAAATCTAGTGAAAACAAAGAAATTTGTCAGAGTACAGGAGGGATACTTATAAATGTCCAATAAAATTTGATTACCTTAAATATTATTATTTTAAAATTTTAGCTTTTTTAAGAAAAAAAACCCCTCACAATTCATCAATTATCAAGTCATTATATTTTGTATTCAGGTTATATAAATTACCAGCTCTAGTGCTCAATGTGAATTTTATTTTTTCATTATTTAATTGCCTTTTGGATTAGATGAAACATAAAACATTACAATAATCTTATATAATGGTAGTGCTTTTACTACTAATTTTTAAAAGTATTTAGCTTATATAGATTTAATCATTAATACAATATTTTATATACATTTTATTTGTCATTAATATAATATTTTACATACACTTGACTTATCATTAATCCAATGTTTTATATATTCTTTATCTAGAATGTTTTGTGTAGAATTATATTAGAACATTTAAATCCTGCAAATGTCTGCCCATAAGCTATTTGAGAAATGACTATTATAGAAAATTTAATTTTTTTTTTATTATTAAATCATTAATACATCACATGATCATCATTTCTTATGCTTACCCAATCTGTTAAAACGTTAACATCGATTAATTATTATGGTTTTCACTCGATGGCACTACTATGTGGGCTAATGTTATTTGAAAAGTTTTTATTATTTTTTCACCAAAATTTAATTTTATTACAGTTTATTTAATAGTAATATAAGCATGTGTTTGAACTTCTCAAAATTAAATGGAAGTAGATTTTCTTGTGGTATAAATATTTAAACTTATATAATTATTTGAAAAGTGATATCATAACATTACTCATTAAATGTTGATTCTTTTAGGCATAAAAAAAGGTGACCAGCTAATGATGGTTGATGGTCGTAGTCTAATTGATATTACTTTAAATCAAGCTCAAAATATTTTAAAAGAAGCTATGAAAACTCCTGGGGTAAGTATAAATATATTTTATATACATTATGTGTTAGTCTGCTTAAAAAACATGTTATATCTCTCTGTTTTAGGAGCATTTTTTTAAAAATTTGAATTATAAATTTCAGTCTCTTTCAGTCAAGTGTCAATCTTTAGTGTCAATATAAACATGTTAGACAATAGATAAAGAGGTTGCCTTGACAACAAACAGATTGAGATTCTTGATATTATTCTTGATAGTATTTAGAAGTGTTGAAGTAGAACATTTGGCCATTCTGGCTTTTGCAGGTTTATTAGCTCTACTTTGTATTTTGCTATATTATCGCTTTTTGTCCTGAAAGTGACGCAAATTTGCTCTCTACCTGAGCTGGGAACTGTTTTTATCCAATTTTTATTATCCTGCGAAATTACAAAAATCACATCACAAACAACGTATATTTATAATAAATAATAAAATCATCGAGTTGAAAATCATTTAAATATATATTGTAATATAAATGTGAAATCTAGATATTACCTAACTGTAGTTTATCTGATAATTAAAAAGTTATTTGTAAAATATATGAATAGTAAAAGAATGTAATTCAGAACTTTTATATTGGTGAATAATTGTGGTATAAACTTAATATCTGGGTTTTTTTTTTTATATTTCTACAGAGCAATCATTATATATATATATATATATAAGTATATTTCTACAGAGCAATCATTATATATATATATATATATAAGTGTAATAATGCCGAAGGCTAAATGGGTTTGTAAGTAATCATTAAAAAACAGTTAACCTTTAAGCCAATCCCAATATCAATAACAATTTCAAACTGTTGATTGTTATTGATGTTGGGATTGTCTAAGTATTAAATGGTTTTAATGATATATATATATATTTAAAATTTTTAACAGGTTAATATAGATCTAAATTATTTAATAAATGGGAACTCTGTTATATAAAATTGAAATCCCAGCCATAGTATACTAAAATGCAGCAAACAATCAGACTCGTTCTGCATGCTGAAAGAAAACTGTAACCAACTTGTCCAAGCTAGTATTGGTCAAAATATGGCCTCTTTTGAACAGTTTTTCATGCTGTTATGCATGAGCCAGTAGGTGGATATTATAACCGTATAGCAACATTTTTACATCCCAACTGAAATTAAGAATTTCCTATCAGTAAGTCATATATTTAAATTTAATATTTTTAATGAGTTAATATTGTCCGGCATTTAAAATGAAAAAAATGAGACATGCAATTAAATCTGTGTGAAGAAGGGAAAACGTCAAGGAAATGGTGAAATTATAATCAATATCACATGATCACCAATTCATATGCTTACACATGCTGTTAATAAGATCTAGGTGCAGTGATTTCACATCGAAGCTTTCTCACTGGTGAAAGCCATAAGCTAGAAACTAGTCTGGGGATGTTCGATGAGTAAGCACGAGATAGAGATTTTATGCACAAACCTTTCTGTATTTATTAATTATGAAGATTTGCACTTAATTGAGATATTGGTACTCTTATAATCAATATCTTAAAAGAAGTAGAATGAAAACATAGAAAAACTGTTGACAAGTTTATGTACTAAGTGTGTAAAGGATAAATATATAGCAGATGATTGAAGGAAGAAAGGTGATAAAGAAGGTAATAAAAATTACAGTTCAGTCACTCTTTTATTAGTTCTATACAAAATTTTTTGCACGGTAATTACATTTACAACAAACTTTACATTTTAACCAGCCAATTGAACAAACTGGCTTTAAAAATGCTTTTAATACCATGGGTCACATCCATGTATTGACAGAAGTTATAAAATGAATCAATGAATATGAATTGCCATAAATTGCAATGATTAGATTGAAATTGAGACACGTGTCTGATAGACTGACTCCATATCTTCAAAACATTTTACAGAAGTTGTACAAGAAGGATTTTGTAGATTAAAATTGGAAGCTAAGGGAATAAAAGTAAATGGAGATTATTTAAGTCATCTAGATTTTTCAGATGAAGTCAATTGTTTATGTAAATAATGCTCAGAGCTTCAGGAAATTCAATCATTATTAGATGAAAGTAGGAAAATAGGATCAAAAATAAATGCTAAAAGAGATTAAAGTAATGTTCAATGGATTTTCTGAAAAGGAAATAAAGATTAATATTGATGAATTATAAGAAGTTAACTACTACAAATAACTTGATCATATTATAACATAAATGAAAATGTAATGGATGAAATTAGTCATATAATTAAATTTGGATGGAATATTTTTGGTAGAAATAACTTAATATTACATGGAATTATGTTTAAGTATTTGAGAAGGAATATTTTTAATGGATGTGTTTTACCACTTTTTACTTATGGATCCAATACCCTAACACTTAATAGAAAATCATTATAAAGACTACAGCCACTGAATGAAGTATGGAAAGATGTATGTGAGATGTAACAAGAAAGACTCAAAAATGAAATACATTTGGTATGAGAACAATCATATATTACTGACATCATTGAAAAAATTAAAAGACTAAAGTGGAGATAGCTGAACATATAGTTAAAGTCTTAAACAGGATTGCAGCAGATTGTAAAAGATCCAACAGAGATCACATGTGAATAATGTATTGATGAAATGAGTAAGTTTATTGTTGTCATATAGAGAAGAAAGACTAAAAATAAGAGAAACTGGATTAAACTTGGAGGGATCTTCAACTGCAGAGGATTGATAATTTCAATCTATGGTAACGATGATGATAGAATTAAATCTAATTAAAAGACAAACAATATGTTTAGATTATCTTTAAAAAAATATGTATACAAAGCACTTATTGTAATAACTAAAAAGTGATTTAATAAAAATATTAAATCTTTGTTTATGATAAAAAATAATTGTTAAACATTAATGTTCCTAATTATCATTTTTGTGGGGTGTGTGTATACAAGGTAGTCAAAATCACCAAAAATAATTTATAAATATGTTATGAGGATAAGCTCAATTTACTTGAAGAAATGGTAAAGGAAAGGCCAGTATAGGCATAGAGGATTAACAGAAGATGGAATTAAAGGCTTATGAAATATTTGATATTAGAGAGAAAACTGAATAACAAGGCTCTCCATTAATTTATAGACTATATATATATATATATATATATATATATATATATATATATATATATATATATATTGTAATAACAATAAAAAATAATAAATATAATGGTGATTAAGTATTGTAGATAGTCTTTTAATCCATAGAAGCACTTTCCAATGGACATTTAAATTTAAAAAAACCCACAATGTTAGTAAATATCATCAATTAAAATCCCAGGATTGCTGAATTTTAATGTTAGTGGCTTGTCTATTAATTATATTCATTTTATTTGTATTTATAAAAATTGTGAAATGACAGTTGAAGTGGATTAAATAATTAACTGAAAGTACTTCTGCTGGTTGAAAAACCGTGCATAATAGTTAATCACTATTATATTTAAATTTTTTTATTGTTATTATAATAATTATTAATTAACAGACATTTTATATATATATATATAATTAAAATGTATTAATTAAAGACATTTTATATATATATATATAATTAAAATGTCTTAACCCAAGAGAAAATGATGATGGAAATGCCAGCATAGAAACAGAGGATGGAATATCTGAATGCAGTTAACAGAAAATGGAATTAAAGATTTATGAAAGAGTTAATATTAGAGAGAGAGAGAGAGAGAGAGAGATAAATAACAGGGATTTCCTTTAGCCTATAGATTTTATATATATATACAAATAAAATGTTCATTAATTAAAAACTATTGTAATAACAATAAAAATAATAAATATAATGAAGATTAACTATTATATACAGTCTTTAATTCTGCAGAAGTACTTTCAGTTAATTCCTTAACCCTCCTCAACAACTATTAAATGTTTTTATGAAGAAAAATATAATTTGTAATTAGATATTAGCTTCCTTTACACGTAAACAAATCACAAGAGAAAAATCACTCATTGTATGAAATGTATTTTATTCACTTTTAAATTTCCTTGATTATATTTTTATACATTTGAGCCATGATATGTGCTTTATTTTGTTCAAATTATTTTGTATGTATTATATGTCTTTCATAATAGGCATATTTTGTTGATTAGTTTTGATTACAATACAATAATAATTATTGCTTATTGAACTGCAAATGTATAGTATTTGTCAATATCATATATATGTAACACAGATGTTTTTTTATGTACAGAATATGCAAATATAAATTAATATTATGTTTTAATAAAGCAATGTAGTTATTAATAATATTGAGGGGACACATTTATATATATATATGTTTATTATGCATTCTTTCACATTCACTCAAAAAATAAAAATAATATACTTATCTCACTATATTTTGATTTATAAAAATAAAGTGAACAATTAAACATATTCTGGTTGATATCCTTATTCTTCAATGATATTTGTTTTCTCTTTGAAAATCTAATGGAAATCTCATTGTCAGAGGATTTTCTTTCTAGTTGTCTTAATGTGTTTAAGTCTGTATCAACCTCAGAATTTGTATAGTCACCCCTAATTTCTATTATTCTTTTCAGATTTAAACTTTTCAAACTTTAAGTTGTCAGACAGAATACAAACATATTGTATAGTTTTTTTCCTGCCACAAATAAATCAATAACTTACATTTTATCCATAAGACATGTACTTTAGAAATTTTTAAATTTTATAAACTTTTAGCTTTATACCTAGAAAAGATTTAAAAAGTAAAGAATAAAATGTATGGACTTTCAGTATAATTCAAAGAAATTCTTTTTAACAAGTGTCATTGCCACACTATTATAAAATGTATTAAATTTACAATTTTTTTTGTTTATATTTTTTATTTATTAACATATTTGTTTTGTATAGCTCCTAATTGAAGTAGTATATATTAATAAAGAATGTACCATGGCTTCACTGTATTCATGTAATCTACAGAGACATGAATTTTAAATAAGCACTTTATTAGCGATTAAGCCAATGCACATGCACTTTAAAGATAAATTATATATGAATACTTTCACTTTTCCAGACACAAGATATAGTCTTTTTGAAAAGATGGAATGAATCCACCCATCCTTTCAACCCAAACATTTATGTATGGGCAAATCTTAAGCATATGGAAATGAGAGCATGAAGATGTTAAGCAATCACTTTAAATTACATTTATTATGCTTGAATGAATGATGCTTGCGAAATCTTTACAATTTACGATTCATCATTCTTTAGTTGAAATTAAACACATATAATGAGGTATTATTTTATATAGCACTATGTTTCCATATGCTTAAGATTTTCCCATACATAAATGCTTGGGTCAAAAAGATGGGTGGATTCATTCCATCTTTTCAAAAAGACTATATCTTGTGTCTGGAAAAGTGAGAGTAATCATTTATAATTTATTTTTAAAGCACATGTGCATTGGCTTAATTGCTAATATCACTATTACAGTATAAAAACATAGCACTATATAAAATAACATCTCATTATAAGCACTTTAAATAAAATAGATTTAAAATCACTGAATTAAACATATTCTTAGTATTTAAAAATATTATATAATATTAAATGTTAAGATATATATGTTCATTTTTTTCTAATCAAAATGTTTTAGTCAAGCCTCTATATTAAAAATTGAGGCAGAAGGAAAAAAGGCTGCTTTATTTTGATTAAATATTGACTTATGCTAAGTTAAAAAGCATTTTAAAATATTTATTGTACAGTGTTATGAATCTTAATTTTGTGTATATATATATATATATATATATATATATATATATATATATATATATATATATATATATATACAGTGCTTCAAGCTACATGTAAACATTATTTCCAAGTGTAGTTTTTATGCCAATTTGCTGCCCTCTTTGCCAGATTGCCTACAGATGCAAAATGAATAATTTATATTTGTTTTTTCAGTTTTTATAGAGGTGATAAATATGATATTATATTATTCAAGCTTAATTTCAAATTAAAAGCAGATGTAAATACAACCTGATTTAATATGGCTAGTCATTAGACATCATGTTTCAACTATTATCAATTCATTGCAGTTTTTTGATTTAGAACTTCTTTCCACATCCTTTCAGAAAACTTTTTTTTATGTTATCCCATCAATTTCTCATGTTTCTTTCTAGACGACTTAAAATAACAGTGATAACTTTCTCAACCATATATTTTATTTTTGATATATAATTATTTATAAAATACATATTTCCAATCTTTTTTGTATTGTACTTAAGTATTAAAGTCTTAGATACATGACTAAGTACTGGAAAATTAATCTTATTTGAAACCTTTCTTTTCAAACATTAGGCACATATTTTTTTAATACTAATTTCTTTTTTTTTTTTTTCAAAAGTATTCTCTCTAATTTTAATTTGAAGATTAAATGTATCCATTATGCTTTTATCTATATTAATAATTTCATCAAAATTTTTACGTTTATTTGTTACCATCTTTTACTTTATTACCATCGATCTTTATTTTCTCCAGCTATTGAACATTACTTTAGATATCGTAGCATTTATTTTTATTTCTAATTTTTTGTATTTAGCCAGTATTATCTACTTTGACATTTAAATATTTTCTTCACTGTGCAAAATATATACACAAACAAATACTTTCAATGCAAATTAGCAATTCACTTTCATTATTGCTTTCTCTAATTTCTATCTGAATGTGGTCTATTATTTAAAACAACTTTTAAATACAATTTGTGTTTTCTTAGTTCATTTGAGTTTAAAATGCTCTGAGATAAGTTATAATGTTCTTAATAAAATTGTAATATAGAATTAATGTCTATAATAGCTAATATCTTTTTCACCCTTTTTAAATGTCAATGTCACTACTGCATTTTTCTAATCATATGATACATCTCATTTATAACTTGACAAACATTTTCTCAAATTTCTACCTTAATTCTTTTAAGAAATCAATAATTCTATCCCTTCCTGGATCTTTTCCATTCTTCATAAATTTAATTGAATTTTCCTCTCTTCATTTAAAATAATTGATAGTTTACCAAATGTTGTAATTAAAAGGATTATTTTATTTCTTCATTATTGCTGCAATGAGTTTTTTTAAAAAGACATTCATACTCTTTGTAATATTATTCTTCCTTTTAGTAGTATGATCATTTTTGTGTTTATTGACAGAACTTTCCTTCTCATATCAAAATGTGTTTGCTCTTTTGAAAAATTTATTCTCTTCCTTCCAATTCACCTTTATATATTTTATATCATCATTAACTTTTTTATCATTTTGTAGAATTCCAGATATCCAGTTCTAATAAATGGATCAGTATTTAATATTTCCATAGTCCTTCTTTACTTTATTTATTATCTACTCTCATTTGAAATTTACTAAAGAATTGCTCCTTTTTTCATATCTATCTATAATTGGCAAATTAGATTCATTCAGTCTTTGTACCAATATTGAATTCTCTTAACATTTTAAAATGATTTGGAAATTCTATCTTAAATTCCTTGGAATATATCTGAAGGTTAGAAGTATCAACTCTTAATATCTTCTTTAATAATGTTATGATTTTATCTTTGCATTAATATATATCTTACATCTCATTTATCAACATTCAGTTTTTATGTTGATTTTATTAATTATATTACCAAGTTGAATGCATATTTTTGTTGGTTAAAATATAATCCAACTTCTTTATATCTTCATTTGGGCACTTCTATGTGCATTTCTGTTTGAAATTTTCTCAAAAGAAAAAATCATTGTAGATTTTTGTTTTCTACATTCAACAATTTGCTTCCTTTGTTAATTTATCAATAACATTCAACTTTCAATATTTTTTTTTTTTACAATTTTAGCACTAAACTTTCTAACATCATTATTAAGGTATTGTTTGGTTTGATCAAAATCTGTACATCCAAATAAATAATCTACTTCTTCAATATTATGAGAAATTGTTGGGGCTTAAATCTGAATTATCTGCATTTGTTATCTACCATTATGTTGAATAAGTAATGTACCTATTTGATACATGATTAATCATTATTATTCTTTAATTTTTTTATTTAATATCAATACTTATGTGCTTATAATGCTAAAATAAAAAAGTTATATGTTATTAAATTTATTTAAAGCTTAGCGCTTTCAAAGCTCTATGGCATCATAATCATAGCTGTACAAAATAAAAATAAAATGGTTGATAGTGATGAGGGGGTGTATTGAAATTTATGTTAATTAGATGTTTCAGTATACTATTTAAAATATCGTATGACTTAGTTTGTCCACCTTTTGGAAATGGCAAAACAGGTATCCTTTCTATTAATTGATTGGTTGTCATTATTTATGAAATATGCCTCCTTTATTTTGCGCCTATGGTCATTACTCTCTTTACACACTATTCTGGGATTGGTGGGTTCAAATCTGTGTCCAGTAGCTTTTTCATGTTCCACAAATGCTGATGTAGACTCCTTGTTGTTCAGTGCCCTTTTATACATATATATGTGCTGGGATGCTCTCTTTGTAATGGTAGCTTTTGTTTCCACATAATATGAGGTTCTGCATCCAGCCTGAGGGCATTGTATCTGGTATACCACTTGAGATGTTAGTTTGGGATCAAGTTTATCTTTTGAATTGTTTATTGTTTTATTTGTAGCTTTATAATAAAATGCATATCCAACATTTCAAATCATGTTTCTTCACCTTTTGCTCTAATATCATAAAATCCAGTAGTGTTCTATTTAAGATTATTATTCATATATTTCCCAATTTATGCAATTATCTTTGGCTTGAGAGTGATCTACAACTAGAGATAGTTAATTAAAAGGATCATTATATTATTAGCATTCATTTGCTTCATTAAAAAGATTTGATTTATTTCAGTAAAGGAAAAACTAGTGCACTGCTTTCAACCTAGAAGGTCATATTCATAGTGCCCAAACTTGTCAGCTGAGTTTAATTAATTAACAGAAAATCATAAAATTTGATAACTGATAATTTATATGTAAATTTGTCAATTTACATATTTCACTTTCAGGATAAGGTGATGCACAAGTCTTTTTTGTTTATTTCATAGGTGTTGTTAGCAAAGAATTGCCTCTTTAAATTTTCTCTTTCAATCATTGCATTCTGCACATGCTACTTTAATATTCTCTGGATTGAAACTATGACCAGAATCCATTTTATGTTCCAGAAATGCAGATTTGACATTGGGAGCTTTCTTTATGTAGTTGTAAATATACTTATGTTGCACAATAAACAAAAAAGCCTTATGTATCATCTTATCCTGAAAGTAGAATATGTAAATCAACAAATTTACATATTAACTATTAATTATCAAATTTTGTGTTTTACTTTTAATTAATTAATTTCAGCTCCCAAGTGTGAATATGAATATGATCGTTTATGTGAAAATATTGATCAGGTAGTTTTTGTTTACTTGAAATAAATCTAATCCTTTTTTTTATATGTGAATAAACTCTAGTCATATAATTACGCAATAAAAGAAAAGTAAACCTTCATAGAGTTAAAAAAAGTCATTGTTGAATAGTCCACAAAACAATTTTTTTTTTCCATCAGTTATAAAAAAGCATTGGCTAATCATTTTATAGCCTCCTTCGAATGAGAGTCATAATTAAATTTAGTTTGTCAAGATTGTAAATATAAAGGATAATAATAATATACATAAACCATTCATCCTATCTTCAAAACAACAAAATGATGTTTTACTATTAAGCAAATGAGAAGAAATACCATCTTATTTTTTGGCTTTAGAGATAAATTACAAGAATCCCAGTATTCTAACCAATGCATATTGATGAGCAACTTAACAATGTTTGTTTACTGAAAGAGTAATCAAATCTCAATAATGACTATAGTGATAAGAGTATATGAAATCGACCTCAGAAATTTGTCATGCTTATTATTTTAAAGTTTTAAATCAGAAGATCTCTTTTCAATAAATAGCAACTCCTTTCTGCAATATGTGATGAATTCGCAGAATTGGCAAATGCCTGTTAAATACTTGTGAGCAATTAAACTTTTCACATTCACAAAGCACTATTATAAGCATGTAATAAATCTCTAACTATCTCTAGAAATTCTTAAATTATTGCATAGTGAATATTGTTAAAAACAATATTTATAATTCTTATTTTATTATTTACATTTCCCTCTATCATCTATCATTTACCCAATTATCACATGACTCCTAACATCCAAATAGTGAACCATTTAAGTAAGCATGAATCATCTTAGTAAATGCTATATGCTTGCACTTCAGCACATTGACTTTGTTTACCCAAACTGATTTATCTGTTTATTACATTATTAAAGATTAACTTCAGAAAAGATGTCTCAAATAATCTTATATATCTTAGCTGCTTTTCTCTGCTTTTTGATTTTTATATAAAACAATTGATTCTTTAGATAGGATATTTTGGTCTTGTGCGATTTAGCCCAATGAAAAAGTGATGAAAACCTAATGACTCTTTGGATTTAAGTTCAGTTTGTCATCTGTGGCAATTGCATGTTACTGTGTCTTTCCCAAAAACAATCATTCAATTTTATTTTTTATCCTTTTTCTGCTTCTATTTGTCTGTTTTTTTCTCGTTTAATGTCACATATTTTATTATATTTTCAGTTTATTATATTTTGAAAAGTGGTTATTTACTATAAAAGAATATATAATATTCAAGTGTAGAATTAACTAATGCGTGTAATAACAAGCAAATGAGTTCACTATTTTTTTTTTCATGTGTCAAAATATCGGCCGGGAAACGAACCCGCGAACCTAGGACAACTGCTTGTAAGGCAGCTGTGCTGACCCCTCGGTCACCAACGATTTATTAATCGATTATCAATGAAAAACTAAATGCAAAAGAATTTATTGTTTTGTTAGTTACAAATTGATATTTAATTTACTTTTAACATTGTTTAACCGAGATAAACTTTTCAAATAAGTTATCTTACTTTTTACTTTTCTCTATAATTTATATTTGAAAGTTTAAGTATAATGAAAAATAATTATAATCAACTCAACAGTTTTTACAATATTCTTTCATCTGTTGCTTAACCGACTTTACATAAAGTAGAAAAAAATAATCTAAGTCGAACAATCACATCAATTAATTAAAGGTTAATTCTATTTGAAGGTTAATATTAGTTAATCCATTCCAAGGTCTTTTAACAACTATCTTTCTAAGCAAGTGAATCCCATAAAAGAATTATTAGAACAAAGTTCCAAATTTGAAATTATTAAGTATTTTGCACAATAGTCCATTAAACTTAGCAATTACAAAGAAGGTTACACACCGTACTAAAGGATATTCGTACAGAAATGCTTCACGCAATTTCTTAGTAAATATAAATCCCAATAACAAGAATTTAAATAATATTGTTCATAAAAGTAAATATTGATTATTATAAAATATTGAAATCGTCTTGTTATTTGGAACTTTTTTCCCCATCAAACTAAATATATTATTGCTGATTAATTATAGTGATCAATGCATTCACTCTTAAAAATATTACTTTGATTTGAATCTGGTTTGGATAAAAATTATAATTTCAGTTCTAAATAGGCTTAAGATTTCTCCCTCAAATAATTTGTTGATGTCTATTACAGATTGTCATTGGGTGGTAAACTCTTATTTAACTTTTCAAAAAAGATAAATCAAATAATGTTTTCCTGAAGGTTTGTGATGATGGTATTTTAATTGTGTTTATGTATTCGAATATTTCCATCATTTAATATAAGTATTTAAAAAAATAATTATATTTAAATATTTCAAATACATTCAACTGTTAGTAATAGCACACAGGTTAGTGTATGCACATGGTTTTGAGAGGTATTATTCTCCTCTCTTCTTCAGATGTTGCTGGCTTGACCAGTGACAGTACCAGCATAGGATTCGAACCTGGATTAGTAGATTCCCTCACTACTGTTACAACAATGAAATCTAATGACTAATATCTTGTCCTTTATTGTTTTTTTCTGGTTTGTAATTGGAGAAAACTTGTCCTGTTGTTGACTACATAGAAGCATTTTTTTTAGTTATTACAGATTGAGGAATAAAAAAAGATTTAATAAAAGTGGGACGTGTCAAAATGAAACAGCTTTGGTATTTTTATGAATGAAAGTAGCTATGAATGTTAAGTGAGATAGTTGATTCTGCCTTTGGCTACGATTGATGAAGATGAAAGAATTAGAGCCATACAAAATATTAAAGTAGAAATCATCATCAGTTATTCAGGTTTGAAATAATTAAAATGTTTGATGATTTTCAATGAAGGTGAGGTTACATTTATTTAAATAAAAATAACTAGATTTATAAAGATTAATAATAATATTATAAATTATCAAAATAAGACAGTGCTTCAAAAATATCAAAATTGATTTCATAAAACAGATCCTGCAAAGTTCATATCAGGCAAAATGCATATATTCTGTGTATCTAAATTATAATCTTTATGTTTATTATCACTTATTTTTTATTGTTACTATTACTTAAACTTTATTATTTCTATTATTAAATGAGGAGAATAATATTCAAGACAAGCTAGCCAAATTTTAGGCCAATTTAAAGATTTTTTGTGATACTTCTAGATTTATGTGAGTGGTGGGAGTCATTGAAGATTTCCTAAAAGTGGCATTTCCAAAAATAATTTGCTGGTTCATATCTAATACAAAATGACTAATCATTCCAATGTCATTTGCAAAATCATAAATACAATTTTTATCTGTACAATCATTGCTCATCTGATAATTTTGCATATTTTACATACTTTTTCATAATGGCTGTAAAAAATTAAAAAAATGAAGGAGAAACTATTGTGTGTAGTTAAAGATAGAAATGTGATTGCAAAAACTCATATTTTATTATACTATAATTAATAAAGAAAGATTCGGTGGTATAAAAAACTTTTGATAACAGTATTCTACACCAACCAAATAATCTGAAGCTATTAAGATATAAAAAATTAAACAGTGCATACTCATATATATATATATTTGGATATTGTCATAAAATAATGAATTGTAATAATGATAATAATCTTATATATAAAATTCATAATTTTTCTGTTATCTGATTGGCAAATGAATGTTTGTCTGATGACATCACAACCATTATGTTTATGCAAAGAAATTAATCTGGAATTATATAATCATTTTGGGGAAAATCAATATGAGTGCTCTTAATTACAGAGATATAGTATATATTTTGTGATAAATGTTCACATCCAGCTGCAGGAACAACCCCAAATGCCAATGTGTAATTCACTGTTAAGGTGCTCTATGTTTTCATGGTCTGTCAATCCCCTAATATAGTTCAGATGAACAATATAATTAGTAATGTTAACAAAATTTTATAAATTAGCAATGTTTAATAAAAAAAAATATTTCCATTAAATCTTTAAAAAAATGTTAAAGCATCCAAATGAAAACAAAAATTACAAATATCATATTTAATAAAAAAAAAATTACAAAAATGTTTGCATTTTTGTATTTCATCTCAGGCAGCTGCAGAAACAGCCCCAAATACTGATTCATAATTCAACATTAAGGCACTCTGTGCTTTTATGGAATGTTAATCCCCTAATATAGTTCAGATGAATGACATACTTAGCAATTAATAAAAATAACTATTAATTCAGAAGTCACTCCAGTAAATACATATTTCAAGCCAAAAACTATCAGATATAGCAGATATATTTGAAAATGTAAATTTTAATTTAGCTTTAAAAAAACTCAGAAATTTATTTATATAATATTAAAATGTTTTGTTTAATTTACATTAAATCTTTAAAAACCTTGATAATGCAACCAATGCTGCAGTAATGACAATCTCTGCAATTAAAACAACTTTTGGAAAAAAAACAAACATGTTTTTAATTAAAAAGTTATAGTATTTAAATCATAATGAAAACATGATTACATTATGTAAATTTATGTTTGAAATGTGATATTTAGAGAGTGGAAAAAATAGATGCTATAGTAATGTATTTACATTTAACTTTGGTTAGCATATTATTATGTTTATGTGAAGGATTAATAAAAAATGTTCAAAACAAAATCAGTACAATGCTTTTGAACTACAGAGGTATTGTATTTAAATCATACAAAATGTGATTACAGTATATAAATTCATGTTTGAAATATGCTCATGTTTAATATATAATATTAAAATCTTTTGTTTAATTTACATTAAATTAAAAAAAAATAATTAAAGCAACCAATTTAAAAAAACACAGGGCTTTACATAGCCCAGGTGCAGTCTGGTATATTTTATAAACAAAATATAATAAACCACAGAAATACATTCAGTTAATTTCATAATCTTCTTTTACTAAAAACATTTAAGCTTATGGTTAAGACCTGTAGAGCTCCCTACCATCGCATTTTCAACTGCACATGCTTTAGGTTTATTGCCTCAGTAAATATTAAAAACATTTACATAATTTTATATCAGTCATTATTTTATTTACATGTATGTACATTATATATATGGGTATATGTCATATTTGTAATGGTGCATCAGCTGCTTGTAAATAAATCAAAGTGACAAAAAAAATTAATTAAAAAATAATTATTTTTTATTGATTTCAAGCCATGTGTATATATATTGACACCATTATGTGTCTTATGGTATGCAACAATGTAGTAGTTTGTGTGCACATAAATATATGTAATATAAAGAGCATGCTAATAGCCCTAAATAAACTTATTTTTTATGATAAATGCTACAAGAGGAAGCATTCAAATCATTTTTATCTAAGATTGTTCACATTCCAGACAGTTTTTGAATTATACCTCTCTTTAGTGAGGAGCTAGAACACCAGATTTAAAATATCAACTCAAGGTAAGCATTTATCTAAAAGCTAGCTGTTTCTGATAAATGCTTAGCTTGAGTTGGTATTTTAAATCTGGTGTCCTAGCTCCTCACCGAAGAGAGCCATAGCTCAAAACCAGTCTGGGAATGAAACAATCATAGATAAAGATGATTTCCATGTTTTCACTTGTAGTATTTGTCATAAAAAATAAAATTGTTTAGAGCTATTAGCATGCACTTTATATTGCATATTTGTAAATGCAAGCTATGTAAGTCATATGGCATAAGACTTTATTTTATTACTATATATATTTATATGTAAAGTTGAAAGGGAAAGGACAAATAAACACAAACAAAATTTTTGTAGATATTTTTTATATTACACTGAAATAACAAACTGTTAAAAATTAAATAATTGTGAATTTGAAAATTTAAAATTATAAATTAAACATTTAAAATGGTCTAATTAATATTTTATTAATTTTGATTTTGAGATTAAAACAAACATGTTTTTATGTTAAATAGATATACTAATAATTATAAAATTCCACTATTTATTTTGATTAAAGATTGTATGAGATATTTTGGTAAAAATCCTGTAAAGTTGTTTTTAAAGGATTACATTGAATTAAAAAAAATCATTAACTTTTTTTAATCTAGGAAAAACTTATTGTTAATTAGTGTATTTTCCCCTGACCCTGACTATGAAAAAAGATTAGAGGGGAGTTTTACAGATTATGACAGAACTACCATGAAGAGATAACTGAAGACAAGGAGTACAAGTCCAGCAGCTGTTACTAGTTCACTATGGTAGAAATTGGATTCACATGAAAGAAAATGGTCAACTTCCAGTGTTCCATAGCCCAAATGTGTACTAAATTAAGAGGATTGAATGTCAACAGTTACCTGGATTATATCTTTTACAAAAATGACAATAACCCAGTCTTTTAAAAAAGACAAACTTACTAAGAGTATCTATCTGCTTTCTGAAGAATTAGTTTATATATATACTATTTATTTATATGAAGAGAACCACATATAAACATACTGCATCATATTTATATAATATAAATTACAGTGGTGAGATAATTTAAATATTTTTTAGTTAAAATGATATTTAAAATCTATATTTTAAAAGTTAAACAAGTAAATAATTATTGTTTGAATTTAAATTCTAACAAACAAATGATTCATTCATAGACAATTTTATTTTGGAAAAAAAATGAAAAAACTTTGAATATCTTTCATTAAAAAATATTGAAAATGAGGCTACAAATACCTGAATTTAAATGAACCTTTCCAAATGATAATAGTTTGTTTAAAAGAAAAACTTTTACTTACCATAAAAGAAGAGAATCTAATTAATAGTTTTAATTTATATCATCTACATTTTTATGTATACACACATCATACATGTGCATTTATATGAAAAATCTATTTTTAATAAGTCTTATTATGACAAATGAAAATATATGATATAAAATATCAGTGTGCCCACATTCACATTATATATGTGAAAACAGTCATTATTTATTTATCATTAAAATGTGATAACTATTTTTATTATTATTATTATTATTATTATATAACAATTGTCATATGTTACAGCACATGTCAGGTAGATACCCATGTGTTAAAATTAATCTTTTTATTATTATTTTATGACTTTCAAATATATTCAGAAATTATTGTATGGCATGTCTGCATCCTGATATATGTATTTTAAGTAAACCTAATGGAACCATGCAAATCACAATGTGATAGCTTATTAATTTGGTTGTATATTAATCAAAATTAGAAGTTTCAATTTACATGTGTACTGCCACCTTCGACAGATCTTAATTTTATTTTTTATTGTCAAGAAATTAATATTTAATTGTTAAAATCATTCCAGTGAACTTACTCAATACTAAATAGTTTTAGAATATTTTATGTTGTGATCAATTGATCACCATAAGAGTTATAGAACTTTTGTTCTTTTGAGCTAGATTTGTACATAACTCTGGTACATAAAAGTGGTTTAGATTTAGTGTTTATGGGCATCCAGTTGATGATCCTGGATTAATGCAAAGGTGATAGCCTTTAACTTATCCATTCATTTTCATGGTCTAGTTTCAGGGAAGACTTCTAGCAATTAAAATTGCTGATTTCTTTGGTGAAAATTTTGTAAAACAATATTTTACAGCTTTAAAATTCATGTATATTTATATTTTAATATTTTAATTACAAAAAAATGAAAAGGATGGTGGGAAATTTGAATAATCACTAAGGCAAAAAACTGAAACCCTGGTTTGACTAGTAGACATTCTTAGTTTGGCATCATGAATCTTGCTGAGGGTATTTCTCAGAAATATTATGATCATTGATGTAACAGTCATATTTGTGCATTCAAGCAACAAGTCCAGAGTTTTGGAAAATTATCCCAAAGCTGATCTAGATGAGAGGTTGAGACCTCAAATCAAATCACACCCCAGTTTCTTCACCAATGCTCTGTGATTTACTACCCTACATATGGCATGTGAGGTTACACTCAGCCTCTTGGAGTATAAGATCCAGGGAATAATAACTAAATTAGTAATTAACTAATTAAACACACATATATATGGCCAACAATATACTTCATACATTAACTATTAACTAAAATGAAACTAGATTTGGATAAGATTTAGGGTAGGTTGTGAATAACACCCTAAATATTTTATAAGTTTCAAGATATTTAATTAATAATTCATAAATTAATTAATACAAATGGAAGTGCATTGGTATTTACACTTGCAGAAGTTTTTACAATGATTAGCAGTTAAATATAAGGTCTCAACTTTTATACACTTTAAATCATTTAATTTTAAGTTATTACAAATTGATATTTTTATCTACAATTAATACTCATAGCTGAATTATGCTATGCCATTCCAATGAGGCTTGCTAAATGTTAAGTTTACAAGAATGACAATAATAAATATAACTTATTTAATAAAATTACACAATGAGCAATAATGTGCTCCCTATTCAGATTGTTTGATATAAACTAGATTGAGTGTTCATATCAATGCTGAACTGAATAATATTAGGGAGCATGAACTGATGATTTGCAGCATAGCTTCAGAGACAATGGCACATCATAAAGTAAATAAGGGTTGCAGCCCAAATGTGTAATTACTCATGGGATTCAATACCAAGTACTTGGTTCCCAAGGACCATACAATTTGCTATTACAAAATATAAAGAATATTTAGTTCGGGAGATCAGAGCAGCTTAAAATATGCTTCTGGATCCTCATGTTCCAGTTTTAGAAAAAGAGCCATCCAAGCAAATACTAATGAGTTGGCCTTAAATCAAAAGCTAATTTTAATAAGAAAATGTATATAGCAAGGTCTCTTGCACATATGTGCTTTATAAGGACACATTTGTAGCACTTTTCAAAATATCAAATTAATATTAAAATTAATAAAGTGTTAAATCTATAGTTTCGATCTGTGAAACTATTATATGCCAATTCATGCATTAGCATATGTAAAATATGTTAAAAAGGGTTAATTAAAATGATATACTTTACAGATTAAATCCTAATAATTTATACCATAAACTAGGGATGAAAAAGCATATTTGGGACTTAACTAATTATTTATAACATGTATTAAAATATCATTCTTGCTATTAATTAACTAGATATAATTTACTAACATGCACACCTTAATTATAGTAAGCTAAACATAGTAGCTTAACAAAATATATATAATAGGTATCAAAATGAAGATTTATATTTGCTAAAGAAGCAACATAAACCATTTACAAGAGAGCTTCTCATCATCTCTACAAAATATTAATAATCTCCATTTTGAAATATGGCATATCATAAATGCTAATGCAATAACAAATAATATAAAATAGAATGGGTATGACCACAGATTAGAATAGTATTGTACCGGTCAAAAATGTATGTCCATCCAACAAGACTTAGAATCTGAGAGCAAAAGTACCCTGAATTCAATCATGCCCAGGATATACAGATCAGGAGCAATCATGAATTTTAACCTGTTTGTCCATTCCCCAAATCTATAACAATACGGACAACACCCTATGGTGATACTACATAAATTAATTATTTCTGGGCCCGGTGCTCCATCATTTTGCATGAGAACTCAGCTGATGATGATGATGAGAGATTGAATGAACCCAAGATATTAAGTTAAAAATATACATAAATATAAATATTATTAAGGAGATTCAAACAACTGGATTAAAGTTTAAAAATATAAATAATTATTTTGACAAAAATTCAAGATGATTGATAAATATGTAATGAACTTCACACATTTAAATTATTATTTAGGTTACAAATCTTTGACAATCTTTATACAATTATTTTATTTTGATAGATATAAATTTAGTGTGGCAGTTACAATACTGAATGTATATTTAAAAATAGGTTTTATTCAATGTTACAAAAACAAATTTATCTGGGTGATTGGTAGATGCTTATACATTAAAACAGATATAAAGATATGACATGAATAGAGTTTCGCTGTTTGGATGACTTTAATGGGATGCACTTGGCATTGGATACATAACTTTATTTTCATTTATAGAATTTATTTACAACACTAATATGAGGATACATTGTGATCAAAATATACTTAAAAACATTTATTTATTAAACATTTTCGACATTTTAACTATCAGATATTGCAAAACTCTATTAATATGGGAAATGGCTTATTTAATAAAGGGGAGGGCAGCTTTATGACAAGTTGGATCTAAAACTTCAATGAAAATTATTTAAAGAGAAAAATGTTTCATTATTACACATCATTATGGTTTATTTTGTTAAACAGGCTAAAAGAAAAATGAACTATAAGAAATTGCAGTGCTAGCATAATAGCCAAATATTTGCGTATCCAATATTTTTGAGGTGCTTTATCATATTACAGAAGAAAACAGTCTAGCCGACTTGCCACCTTACATTTTGTGGAATTGGTTGACTAAAAGGTCCTCAGACGGAGTTGCAATGGCCCGAACATTGCCGGAATTATCCCATGCATTGCTCTCATTATGCGAGTATATATAGATATGGTCCAGGAACATTCAATGCCCTGTTTATGACCTGAAACAAAGATGAGATGATTTGGATGTTCCGATGCTTGTCTCTAGATAAAGCTTTATAATATTAAGAGTGGCCTGTGCTAACAATGCTATTATAATAATATAAAATCATTGGATTTAAAGACTAAATATATAGCCTTAAGTAGTTTAACAAATACATAATGACATGTTAAAATAATGACCTGTGTAAGATAGAATCATTAATCAGAAGTTAAAACTATAATTAATGAAGCGTGCATTGCTCCCCCTTCTTGAATCAATCCTATTTTGTTTAACATATAAAAAAAAAAAATCCCACACTTAAAAGTGCAAATAACAAAATAGAATAAAGTTGCCAGACTTTTGGTGATGATGATCAATAAAGAAATCAATAAATTAACTGACACCAATATCCACTCGAGATTGAAAAGTATATATTTTGTATAAACTTGCAATAAAATATTTATTTAAAATACAAACTATTTAGAAATGAATAAATAAGAACTCATTAATTCCTCCCCCTTCTATCCCACAGCGGGATATAGAAGAAGTTCATAAGATTGGGTTTGATTAGCATTTACAAATAAAATTAAAAGAAAAATATAAAAATATCATGAAAAATAAATCATAACCGCACTAAATTATAAAAATAAAAAAAAGCATGAGTTAGATAAAAAGTTTTATAATATGATTAGATTAGGTTATAGAGAATCGATACCAATGATTAGTTTAACATGCTCGCCAATTAGTGAGTTAAAAAGAGGTTTAACATAAAGAAAACATTAATTTTATAGTTACAAGTTAGAATTAGGTAATATGATTATGTCTTTGGGCTGGTTACCTCAGGATTCTATGGAATACTGACAAATCTTCTGTGGCAGGCAGCATTATTTGATGACATGTCTCTTGGCCTTGGTGGTTCTTTGACAGCACAGGCACACTTGAGCGATAGAAGCTACATCTCTGCATGGCAAAGAGTGGAGCTAAAGATGGAGGAGAAGGTGGCCTAGGCCCCTCAAAATTAAATAGATGTGGAATCAGCTAGCGATTATTGACCAAACTCTGACACAATATATTTTTAGCCCTATTTATACAAACTTTGAGGCATTAAAAGAATGTTTTTAATTAAACTTGTTAACTCTTAATTAATCTTTAATTTACAAAAATTTTCTTTCTTTTGTTATTGGAGATGCAATCGCAAGATAACTGTCCAAAAATAAATTCAAATCAATTTCCAGATTGGAAATAGATTTGATAAAAATGTTATCAGGTAACTAAAATCAATTAGCTTTGTTTTAAGTTTTACTTTAATTTAAACATTCCTTTTTAATTATGAAACAAAATAATCTTCCCACCCATTTAATTATTCTTGGACAGTCGACAATTGCTTCTTCCATCTTGAATTATTATGTAGTTATATGAAGAAAAATATCTATAAAATAAATAACATATAATTAAGAAAAAAATACAAAATTTATTTACAAGATTTGTTTTGTTTATATATATATATATATATATATATAAGCTCCATTAATATATGTACATATCTGAGTCGCATCCATAAAAGTTAATATTTAAAATTAAAAATTTTTTTATTTGAGATTTATATTTATAAATTTTTATAGATGCTTTTCAGACATATACATATAGTTTATATACATGTGATAAAAAAACAGGATGAAATGTGGGTTAAGAGGTAGAACAGTGAAGCTTCATCTTGGGCTAAGATAGACTGCTATAGTATAAATATAATAACTGAACACAGTTATTATAATTTAAGAGAATTATTAACTATGATTATTCATTTAATTTAAATATAAGCAAGATTTTTAAAAATATTATTATTAAATTCAAAGTTACATTAGAAAATTTACTATAGTTACCTTCAATTTATATTGCAGAGATTATTTACTAAGAGGTTATAAATATCATTTATGAACACTTAACATTACAACTAGCTTAAGAGAATTATTAAGATACTTTAGTTTAAGTATTATTTTATAGAGCTCCACAGGAAGAAATGTTACTGATATTCTAGCTGAGGCATCCTTCATGGCATTTGGCACATATTTTCTGCTGGGCTGGGGTGTCTCTGATGTCTTTTTGACAAACTGTTGGTCTTGAACTTCTCCATTATCCTAGCCTGGTCTCCCAAAACAACAACAAAAGCCTTCTAGCTGCTCATTTTCATTGTTAAAATGGGCATAGCCCCTGACAAAAAATGTTTCCAAATTTTAAGAGTGTAAACCTCATTGCTTAGTTTTGGGTATTTTATATTACTTTTTTGACTCCCCTCTGCTAAAGGCATGAATTTGTCTACAATTTATAAGTTTTCAATTTTAGCATACTGATATTAATTTTAGAAAAGACAAGTAAAATCTGAGTGATTCATACAATAGTGTAGCTTGACTGCTTTTCTTTTGTCCTAAAATTTATTTTAAACTTGCTTTAAATCTGCTCTTGGTTTCCACAAAATTAAACCAGGTTCATGTGGCAAGATAATTTCCAAGAAACAGATTATCTTTTAAAACAGATTTAAGTTCTGTAATCATTCTGTTATATATGTAATTCTGTCATCTCAATAATTAATTGAGATTTATATGCAAATTCTATGCTAAATACAGAGATTTGTACATTTCTATTTTAATAAATTAAAGATAAAATAATTTAATTGTGTTGCAATGCTTATAAAATCTATTCTGATACAACTTTATTTGCATATATATATATATATATCTGTGTGTGTGTGTACACATACAACAATTTTTATATAACTTTTAATTTATTATACAATTTATAACTAAATATACACATTATATAATAATACACATGCACACATTAATATGCTGAAATATATGCAAATATATAGCATAAGCACATATACATAAATATATGTTAATAAACATTAACCCTTTTCCCGCGTCCGACGAGGCTCCTCGTCGGTAAAAAAAAACACTTAAACTAAAAAAAAAGGAACTATTTTTTTTTTGTTTTTTCATCCTCCCCCCGAAAAAAAAATCCGTTTGGCTGAAAAAAAAAAAAAAACCTCCCTTCTAAAAAAAAAAAAAAAAAAGCGGGGTTTTTTTTTTTTAATTTAAAATTAAAATTATTTTAAATTAATTTTTATGAAATTAAACCAAATTTTAAAAGAAGAAAAAAAAAACAAAATTATATTTTAAAAAAATTTTGGAGGTTATTACAAAGATTGAAGTGGTAATATAAAAATATTTTCTTTTTTATAAACATTAAAAGTTTTTTTTTTTTTTTTTTAATATATATTTTTTGGTTTATAGAGATTATATAAGAAAAAAAAAATAGAAAATTTTTTTTAAAAAATTTTTTTTTCTTCCCCACCAAAAAAAATAAATTTTTTTTTTTTAATAATAAATTCGTGTGAGGGAATAATAATATAAGAGAATATGTTTTAACAAAAGGGTGTGTCTTCCTTTTGGGGGAGGGGCGGCTAAAAAAATGATTTTTTTTTTAAAATACCACCAATGAAAAAATTAGCGGTTTAAGGGTTAATATTTGTTAATATATAATAATATATTTTTAATATACATGAACTGTGAGGGGTTTCAATTGTGAAAGAATACTACTTTGGGACATAATAGATAAAACAGTATGCCAGACAAATAATACCATTTCATATCCCTAAAGTCATGGAAGATAAAAAAAGAAATTAATTCACTTTTAATTTTTGGATAAAATCATAAAGTATATTTTTTTGACATGTGTATTTTAAGTTTCCTCTTATAAATTTGGACCATGAGATTTTTTTGAACCTTTACCAATACATCACTAAAATTTGCTGTATCCAATGCATAATAAAATTAACATATTAAACAAAACTAAGCTATCAATTATAAACCAAACTATTTTACATGCAAGCTTAGTATACTATCAAAATTTAATATATAAAATAGATAAATATAAATTTATATAAGTATGAATTATAATTATGTACATATTTACAGTGAAAAAGGGAAACATCTCTAGATATGATTATCTAGTTAGATCTGGGATTTTATTTTTGAATGTTTTTTTTAATTATGGGACTTATTACACCCCATAATGTTTCCATACTTATTTTTCAGCTGGGTTCAGTATGATTCCTTCTTGAACAGGAAATATCTATAACATTCCTGAATATGTTTATTTCTCAGCTTATGGGTTCAAACCCTCATCTGGTTTCCCATCATGGAAGCATATGTGCCTTTTTTCTCTTTCTGTTCCTAGTAATCCTCCCTACTCTAGCACCCACATCCTAACTTATTATTACAAATCCAAAGATTAATTGTTTCCAATGAGTCTTATTTTCTACCGTGTCTCTCAAGATAAGTTTCTTTTGCATACTTTTATTTCCTAGTCTGTTTTTGTCTAGGTGTTTTACTTATTATCTATTCCTACACAATTTTCTCTCCTATTCTTTGTCTCTCCATTTGTTCCTAAATCAGTTCCTATGTTTTGTTCTTCAGTCATTTCTATCATGATTATTTTCTGTTTAGTCTGACTTCCCAATGCTTCACTTTTTCTTGCTCCATCTTACCTCCATTTAATATCTCCTATTTAATATCTTTCCTATTTTTAAACTACCCTTTGTATCTCACCCCTTCATCTCAATGCTATTTTGCTCATTACTTTCCTCTACCTTAAAAGCTATTGTTTTCTCCTTTTCTTCTATATGTAATGAGTCCAGTTTGGTCTCTTTGGGGATTATGGAACCTTGTTCACACTTCTTTCCCATGTCCACACTATCCTGCATGGCCTGTAGGTCTTGGGTTTTATTCTGAAAGCCAGGCCTGTTTCTAACCTTACCTAAGGTATACCACTTGGTCTCTGTCATGTCAATGTGAGATATGCTTTCTTTTTGAGTGTTCTGTTTCTTTATCCCCCTTTCCTATTATTTCCAGCATAATTTCCATCACTTCTGACCAGACAAGTTGGTTCATTCTTCTCAACCCTTTGTCTCTTTCTTCCTTCTTCTTTTGGTGTATAACTTCTTTCTCTTCCTTTGATATCTAGCTTCTCTCTTTATCTTCCCTCTAATATCTAGCTTCTCTTCCCTTTTCCTTTTGGTATCTTGCTTCTATATCTTTCCTTGCCTTTTTGTATTCAGCTCATACCTCTTGGATTTCCTTTTTTGCTTATTAATAATGGCATACCATATTCTTTTAATCTCTTCATTCATATTACTACCCATTTCTGATTAAAGCCATTATGTTAAACTTTATTTATAAAAGGATTGATCTATTTTCTTTTATACCAGTTAATTTGCCATCCCCACATCACAAGAAATGATCTACAAAATTGCTTGACCTGCCATTTTAGTCACCTCTTACTTCTAGCCCTTAGCACCTTATTCATTTTTTATTTACCTATCAACATACAATTTACATCATAAATAATTAATAATAAAGAAATTTTTTTACTGAACATCTCATTCCATAGCTTCAGAGTATTAGATAATTTTATTAATTCATGATCGCTATGATTCATGACCTTATAAAATTTTGACTCCAAGCGCATATATATATATGCTTGCCTAATCATTCACATTCACAATCAAATCCAGTTCTCAAATCCAAAAAATAAATTTTTAATGGTGGGTCCTTTAAATTTCTTCCTCTGATAATGAATTTGTATGAGGATGGCTCTAACCTGTTCAAGTCATCCTCAGATGCCAGTTATCAATAGGTGAGACATACATATATAATTAATAATGACAATGGGCTTCACAATTTACAATATATATTAAGAATTATAAAATTTGTTATTGTGCCATACCAGTGTTAATTCTAAATTTAAATTAACAAAACCAATTCATAACTCTCATCTCTGAGAAAATTTTGTTACATATTCCTATAAAATTATTCTGCGAATACAATATATTTGAAGAGGAAGTACATAACTTATTGAGCATCATGGAATTGTTATTGGGCTTCCACATTGGTATGCTCTGGGGAAAAAATTACATATTAAAAAAATTCCTTTTCCAACAAGAAAATTATGTGATTTATACCTGGGTTGAAAGGATGTGTATGTTTTAATTGAGCCTCCATGGTGGTGCACCATAATCAGGAAAAAAATTATTCAGGGTCATGGAAATATTAATGTATCCCATGATTGGCATCCATCTTCAGAAAAAAATTGCATAATGACCTATTCAGGGTGTGGGGAATAGTCATAGCCTTCACATTGGAGTGCCATCTCTGGGGAGAAAATTTTTGTTACATATATACAAATTCACTGTGCTGCAATGTATTGTCAGTTTAGGGTCATAAAAAATTAGTTAATGTGCCCCATGTTGGGCACGATCTCTGGTAAAAATTATCCTATTTAACGATCATATTTGTACATTCACATAACATAACCCAGAGTCTTGGCAAATTATCCCAAAGCTGATATATACATGAGGGGTTGAGACCTCAAATAAAATTGTATCTCAGTTTCTTCACCAACACTCCATGATTTACTACCCTATGGATGACATATATGAGGTTACACTTGGCCACTTTTAGTTTGCGCACTATCATTAGAAAAGAGTGGAATGTGAGAGTCAGGGAATAATGACTAAATTAATAATTAACTAATTAAACAAATACATATATGGCTGTCTAGATAATGCATATATTAACAATTAACTAAAATGAGACTAAGTTTGGATAAGCTTTAGGATGGATTGCGAATAACACATTGTAACAGTCAGAAAACATGTGACTCGTTAACATAGTGCAGAATTTGACCACCACACAGAACTGCAGCACCATCTAGATAGCGAAGCCACCCATAGTACTAAGTTTGATCATAGTTTATCGGTTCCACAATACAATCTACAAAACAATGCATCTGATGTGACATTAGTAAACATTTCTTTAGGCACGGTGGTCAAGGATATGCAAGAGATTCATGATTTATTTTCAAGTTAGCCAATAATCAAACTAATATTAATTAAACATTTTTAATATTGCTACACACACAATTCGATATCAAAAAGTTTAAATTTGGGTAGGATAGACTGGTGAGTGAGAGACTATAGAAAAAGGTGAAACTTAAGATTCGAATACGAATCTTACTGTTTCAACATTAAACATTTTATAAGTTTTAAGATATTTAATTATTAATTTATAAGTTAATACAAATGGAAGTGCATTGGGATTTACACTTACAGGTGCTTTTACAATGATGAATGAAGATAAATACAAGGTTTCATTTTTATGCACTTTAAATCATTTAATTTTAAATTATTACCAATTAATATTTTTTATCTACAGTTTATACTCCTGACTTAATTAAGCTATGCCATTTCTATAAGGTTTTCTAAGAGTTAAGTTTACAAGAATGACAATAATAAATATAACTTATTTTATAAAATTACATAATGAATAAGCAATAATGTGCTCCCTATGCAGATCATTTTATATAAACTAGATCGGATGTTCAGATCAATGCTGAACTGAATATTAGGGAGAGTGAACTGGTGATTTTCAGCATAGCTTCAGAGACTATGGTGCTACATAAACTAAATAAGGGTTGTGGCCCAAATATGTAATTAATTACTCATGGGATTCAGTACCAAGTACTTGTTTCCCATGGATCGTATGACTTGCTATTACAAAATATAATGAACATTTAGTTTGAGAAATTGGAGCAGCTTAAAATACTGTTCTGGACCTTCATGTTTCAGTTGTAGAAAAAGAGCAATCTAAACTAATACAATGGGATGGCCTTAAACCAGAATCCCATTTTAATGTGGACATATATATATAGCATGGCATATTGCATGTATGGGCTTTATAAGGACACATAATGCTTTCCAAAATATCAAATTAATATTAAAAATTAATAAAGCCCTAAATGTATAGTTTCAATCTGTGAAATTACTATATGCCAGTTCATGCATTAGCATATGTAAAATATGCTAAAAAGAGTTGATTAATGTCATCCAAATAGTTTATACCATAAACTAAAGAGGAAAAAGCATATTTGTGACAACTAATTATTTATAATATGTTTTAAAATATCATTACTGCTATTAATTAAGTAGATTTATGGTAAGATAAAAGATAGTGGCTTAACTCAAAATGGAGACTTATGTTTGCTAAAGAAGCAACATAAACCATTTACAAAAGAGCTAATTATCTCTCCAAATTATTAATATTAATAATCTCCATTTTGAAACATGGCATATCATAAATGTCAATACAATAACAAATAATATAAAATATAATAGGCATGACTGCAGATTAGGATAGTATAGATATAATAAGTGAACACAGTTATTATAATTTAGGAGAATTATTAACTATGATTATTTATTTAATTTAAATATAGGCAAGATTCTTACAAATATTATTATTATTATTATTATTATTATTATTATTATTATTATTATTATTATTATTATTATTATAATAATTATAATAATAATAATAATAATAATAATAATAATAATAATAATAATAATAATAATAATAATATTCAAAGTTACATTATAAAATTTATTATGGTTACCTTAAATTTATATTACATAATTTATTTATTAAAAAGTTATAAATATTATTTATGAACATTCAACATTACAACTATCTTAAGAGAATTATTAAGATAGTTTAGTTTAAGATTTATTTTATAGAGCTCTGCAGGAAGAAATGTTACTGATCTTCTTCTAGCTGAGGCATACTTCATGGCATTTGGCACTGACATTCTCTGCTGGGCTGGGGTGTTTGTGATATCTTCTTGGCAGGCTATTGGTTTTGAACTTTTCCATTATTTTATCCCTTCCAAAGAAGGCAGCAAAATTTAAGCCTTCTAGCTGCTCATTTTCATTGTTAAAATGGGCATAGCCCCTGACAGCAAAACATTTACAAATTTTAAGAGAGTGAACCTTAGTGCTTAATTTTTGGCATTTTTATATTTGCTCTTTGACTCCCCTCTGCAAAAGCCATGAACTTGTTTACAATTTATAAGTTTTCAATCTTAAGTTTTAACATAGTTATATTAATTTTAGAAAAGACAAAAGTAAAAGCTGAGTGATCATACAATAGTGTAGCTTGACTGCTTTTCTTTTGTCTTAAAATTTGTTTTGAAATTGCTTTAAATCTGCTCTTGGTTTCCACAAAATTAAACCAGGTTCCTTTGGCCAGATAATTTCCAAAAAACAGATGATCTTTTAAAACAGATTTAAGTTCTGTAATCATTGTGTTATATATGTAATTCTGTCACCTCAAGAATTATGATTTATATACAAATTCTAAGCTAAATAAATAGTTTTGTACAATTTAAGATAAAAGAATTTATTTGCATTGCAATGCTTATCAAATTTATTGTGTTGCAACTTCATTCACATATATATGTAGATGTGCTCATACACATACAACAATGTTTACATAACTTACTTTTAATTTATTATATAATTTATAACTAAGTATATGCATTATATAACAATAGGCATGGACATTAATATACCTAAATGTACATAAATATATAACGTACACACATGTATGTAAATATACATTAACATACATCAATATATGATATATTTTTAATATATATGAACTTGGAGGAGTTTGAATTGGGAAAGAATAGTACTGTGTGACATAGTAGGTGAAATGGTATGCTAGATAAATAATACTGTTTCAAACAGTATTATTAGGAGGTGGTCATGTGATGTTTATTGGCTTAATACTGTTTCATCGAAAAAATATTATGATAGTCTAAAAACTTGATTTTTTTAAAAGTTTATGATTATATTTGTATCACAATTGTGTAATAATTATTAAAAATCAAAAGTAAATATTATTACATTTTTATTTTTTACAGAAATGTTTTACTTTTAAATATAAAAGAATATTTTCTTATGTTTGTTATTATTATAGTGATTCCAGTTGCAGGAAGATACAGCTTTCTAGAAAATCAAGTCACTCACTTGATTGTTATTATATTTAGTGATGTCATAAAAATTACAAAAAAATTTTAAACTTGTAAAGCATAAATTAATAGAGTTAGTAGTTATTAAAAATAGTTTTTTCAGATTTTTAAAATAAACGTCAAAGAGAGAAGATTTCATTAATTTTGCAAAATGAATTGGCTTCACCTGAAATTTGATGATGTAACAGCATTTTGTTTTCATAAAATATAATTTTTAAAATAATTCCAAAAATCAAATGTGATTTTTAAAAATTTATTTAATTTCTAAACAAAAATATTGAATGAGGTCAAATTTATTTTATTCTGATAAATAATAATGGCATATTAATGTAATAGTTAAAAGCTTAAATCTAGTGAAAACAAAGAAATCTATCAGAGTACAGGATGGTTAAAGTTCATGCACTACATTTCATTTAGTTTAGTATTTATTACAAATTAAGTTTAGAGTTGATCATTACACTAATGGTACCAAATGGCCAAAGCATTGATGATGATCAGCATGTTTTAATATAACAGCATTATTTTTGTGCTGTTCTTATGGATTAGCACAAGTTTGTACATCCAGATTATAGCTTAAATAATATAGCCCAAGCTGGAAAGGGCTAGATAATTAGCCTGGTCTATAACACACTCTTTTCAAATCCAGTCACAAGTTTGACTGTTGATTTTTTTTATTTTTGATTATTCGTGAAAATGAATGAGTATTACTTTTTGGTTATGCTAGGGAAATTATGCTTATACTTAATATAATTAGCTATTCTAATCACTCATGTTGATCTTTCATGCTCATTCTTCCTTTTGTATTTATTATTTTAAATTTTTATTCATTGACATGGGGTTGATGATGATGATGATGTGTTCCATCACCCCAGGTACATCTCTTTAATTTTCCATACTGCTACAATATACATATATATTTAAATATTTGTTCCTGTTATATCTGTGAATATTTTAGTTTTTTATACGTATGTATTTGTATTATAACATCCTCATTGTTAGCATTATAACTTAATTTATATATTTTTGAAGGTAACTAAGTTACATCATTTTTAATAACCAAACTCAATACAAAAGCATAACTTTTCATTTTCTCTTGAAAACTTTTTTTTGTGACTAAAATTATGGTTATATATATTTTTTAATATGTTGGGAATGTTTGCATTCTTATTATTAGATGGTCTTTCATTAACACAGACATCTAACTATTATATCATTGAATAAAATGAAAATTTGATTACATTTATGAAATTGAATGGAAATTTATATTTCGTATTAAGAAACAAATAGCAAGCAAAAAAAATGTTTTATTAGAAGAAATAAAATTAATTAATTAGATTAATAGAAAAAAATTAAATTTGTTTAATGAAAAAATTTATTTCTGGAAATGCCATGTTATTACAAAGTATTTAATTGAATTGCAAATGAATATACATAATTCTATTTTATTCCTAATCATTCGATTATGTGTTTCGAAATTATTGAATTCAATAATGTAGGTTAAGATAATATTCTGTGTAATTTATAGAAAAATTTAATGTATAAATGTATATAAAAGGAGTTATTTTGAATTACAATGTTTTTGTAATTCAATATATATACTGTAAATATATAACAGGTCACATTAATAATATATATATATATATTCAATGTTTTCATGGTTGTATGATGTAGATAAATGATTTTTTGGGTAAAACCATGTGTTATTTTCTATTATATACTGATATTTTGACAAACTAGCATATGCCATTGTCAAGGGCAAACTCTTGAAAGAAATATATATATATATATATATATATTGTAACAGTACACAATGTTGAACAGAAAAGAACAATTTAAAAAGTACTATTACATAATAAACAATTATTGATTATTATCATGGAAGGGTTCACGATTCCTCTTACAATCATCATTTCATGGTATCAGCCAGGTAGCTATTCTAATTTCAACTAAAAAAAATAAAATCTATCCTGGTGGAGCATCTTTCAGCTATGGCTAGCTCATGGGATTTATTGGTTTAAGCCAAAAGATTCCCAAATGGTAATATATTGTATCTTACTCATATTAATATCTCCATTCCAGCCAGACTTATGACCATACAAATCTAATTGATATACTGATTAAACTTGAAATAACCATCTCATTAAATTACCCAAAACATTTATACTATAAAGAAAATATCCATGATCATCATCAAAGTCTAGGCAACTGTTCACCCATACATCAATAACTTCAAGAAAATTTAAAGTAAGTGACTAAATCCTTTTACAGAGACATAAGGGAAACCTATTAAATACTTCAAGTCCTATATGTCATCCTCAATAAGCAAACAACTTATACAAGTTACAGATGTATATCGAATTTAACTAGGGATGAGGGATTACTTCTATATATCTCTGTAATCACTTACTAATGTTATGACAATCATAACCATAATATTCATATAAAGACCTTTTATGATTCTCAGTTATGATGATGAATAAATTATGACCAACTAACACAATTCATATTTATCAATCTAACCAGGTATGTATACTTTGATCACTGTTAACTAGGATACTAAATTAGATTGATGGCAATTGCAATCAAACATCTTATTAATTGATTAAATAACAACAACAACAAAGCAAAAATATTATATAATTGTGTTTATTAAGATTCCTTTCTTTTGATAAAACTTTTTTTTTCATCTTATTAACTTCAATTTCTATTAATCACAATAATACATAAATACAAATTATTAAAGGTGTAAGCAAATAAGAAAATTAAATATATATGCTGATATCCATTTATGGTAATCTGGTTTAAAATGCAATATTCCAATAACAAAGAAAAAAACATTCTATTTAATACTTATTTAATATTTTCTTCCAGCTTCACTATATATGTTGTTAAGTGCAATAAAAAATCATTTGCACAGTATGTGTGTGTACACTTTCATGCATGCACATCCATGCTCTACTAATTTGTGCACTTAAGGTAAAACCTCTTAAGCATTAAGATTTTAGTATAATCTATTCTAATTTATCCTAATTGACTTATATTTGTATATGCAGTCATTCACACACATTCTGTGATATTTTGACACATGTAATATTAAAACATTTTCCCCTTCACATTATTATATTACAAATGAATCATATATAAATAAATAAAAAATTTTAATCTTGAACAAAGCAACATTTATATTCAACTTAAATATACAAATAATTAAAAAAAAAACATTGTAAAATATATACTGACAGATTGCTAAAGTATTTTGGTTATAACCACTAAACATCACATGATCACCATCTCTTACGCTAGCACATAACTGTTATTAAACAGGCAAAACTCTCCATACAATAGTGCCACCCTGTGACAATCAGAGTAATCAATGGATACCAGGCTTGTGCATAAAATCCCCATCTAGTGCCTACTCATCCAATATCCTAAGATTTAGGTGCAGTGCTCTCAGATCCAAAGCTCCTCACTGACGAAGCCCACAAGCCAGAAACTAGTCTGGGGATATTGGATGAGTAGGCACTAGATGGAGATTTTATGCACAAGCCTTCTGGCATCCATTGATTACTTAGGTTGGCACAGGGTGACACTACTGTACGGAAAGTTTTGCCTGTATTTTGGTTATCCTATTAATGGCTAGGTAAAGCAATAAATGACAATAATAAATAAAAACATATTTATTTATAGAAAAAAAAAAAATTCAAAAATAATAAAATTAAATCTACTGATTTCAAAAATATATTTGCAGTGTTGTTATGCTTATATTTAGGTATCAAATTAAAAAAAGAGAAACAAGGTTTGATTCATAGAAGAAGATTTAAATGACTACTTTTAAATAAGTAAAAAAAAATCATTAATAAATTTTCAAAGATACCAATCCATTTTTCAGTTCTTGAGAATGTCTAAGCTGAAACAATAGACTTCTCTTTATCTATATTTTCAGGCTGATTTCTGGCATTTCTCATTTTCTCTCCTTTTATAATTTTCATAAGACAAATTTAAAACTGGACAAAGTTCCTGCTGTTCGTGTGTCTCTTGAGAACTTTGTATACATCAGTTAAAACACTTATGAATTTCTTGGCACTTCTAATGAAAATAGAAAAACTTTTAAAAACTGCTTAGTAGATTAGTTGAGGCTTGATGTGTGGATTATACAATCTTATTTCCTTTCTTCTTTTCCTTCTCTTTAAAGATGATAATTTTTTAATAAACCATGGGATATGAATTAGGTCTTCAAGACAAAATGTGTTTCTTGTGTGGTTACCTGGGAATACAGCCATTCTCTTGGTCTTATACATGCATAGGTGTGCAGATAAATGCTCAACTCATGGTGTTTTTGATCTTGGGACAAAAATGAATAACAATGCATTATTTCTTTTCTAATTGCTAAGAATATATATATTAATACCAACTCCTACATATTCTTATAAGGCCATTTTATTTTTGTTTCTTCTTTGGTTGGATCTTTATTGATCATGATAAAACTCATTTATTCATTTTATTAAGTTCCTTTCTTTTTAAAAAAAAAAAACTCTTCTCATAATGCCAGTATATATATTACTTCCTTCCATAACTCAAATGCAATATTATTCATTTATCAATACATATCAGGCTATTTCATATAAAATAATGCTTCAACATTTTGCTCCTTGAAAAATATTTTAAACTTTTTTTTCTCAGATCTTTTTCTTTCACTTACTAGAACTTAAAATTAATAAGCTAAAAACTGGTTTCTTTCTGACTCAGCCATTTTTATATTTCACTTTTTACATAATCTAACTGCATCTGTGCAAAGAGTATACATTATCACTGCTAAAGTTTCTTCATGAATCAGCTCCGGATCTTTTCCAAACAAAACGCTTTAATCTTTTAATAAAAGAAAACAAAAAACTCAAGACTGATAACTTTGACAGGTGGTTGGTTACCTTTAAAGCAAAAAATTAATTTCTCCTATATCAAAAATTGCTCTTCTTTTAACAATTTGATAAGTCAAAAAATTACAAAAAATAATCTGAATGTGTTAGTGAGATTTGCAAACGTGGTTATCATGGAATCACACATTCATATCTCCATTTCAAACACACGTGTATGTTTCAGGTAATCTAGTTGCTAACCTATCTTAGATTTAACAACTCAATAATCTAGTTTAGCCTTTTTAACTAAAAAAAATAAAGCTATATAATGAAATCCCTATATTATTTAATAAAATAGAAAAGTTTGAAATTAAATAACTATTTCTTTTTTATATTCTTTTTTTTTTCATAATTACATACAAAAAGAAAATCACATATATAAGTATCTATGATACACATAAATAACAAAAAAAAATTGGGGCTGCAAATTTTCTCTTGATTTAATAATATATAGTGTGGGGATTGGACTCTATCCCTACAATATATTATAATTTAAATGATGTTCATTTGATGAATTTGCTATACAATAGTTTGTCATGTGATTAATTAGTCATCAAAGAAATAAAACATTAAAATTTAAAAAACATAATTACTTTACCATTAGTTTGGCAAATGGAAACTGTTTCTGCTTTCTGTAACAAACTTTTGAAGAGTTGTCTTTTTAAAAATATTTTCAAAGAAAATGTTTTTGTTTTGATGTAATTTTTTGATTTAAAATAAGTCTTTTACAAACATATTGCCTAAATAACTTTAATTTGTAATCAAATTACTGAAAATTTCAATTTTTTACTATTTGGCTTCAAACTAAAATACTCAGCCAATCAGAAGTTCTCATCTCTATTGACATCTAGTCTATCTCCCTCATGGCATTATCATGCAAATAGCTATTGTCAATCATGCAAAAGGCTATTGTCATTGTCTAAAAGACCCATATAATGTTGATGTCATCAGATTCTTTTCTAACTAGTACCTTTAATATTGCAACTGTATGAACAAGCAACTGCAGAAAATGATGTAAGGTTATACATAGGAGCCAATCAAAAGTTCTCATCTCTATTGACATCTAGTCTATCTCCCTCATGGCATTATCATGAAAATAGCTATTGTCAATCATGCAAAAGCCTATTGTCATTGTCTAAAAGACCCACATAATGTTGATGTCATCAGATTTTTTTCTAACTAATACCTTTAATATTGCAACTGTATGAACAAGCAACTGCAGAAAATGATGTAAAGTTATAGATAGGCTTAAAACAATATAAAGATGTAGAAATTCATAACACCCAAAATTGCAAAATCTGTGCAAGATCATCACTGACTATGAAAATCTGGTTAAAATATAAATTATTAAATTATATTAAAAAATGTTTCTATTTGTATTCAAACATTTTTAAAGGTGCATCTAATTATAGAATTCATTTCTAAGATATTTTTACTTAAAGGATTAAGAATTATTTTTTTTTTTACTTCATTTATTTTTGGTTTTGGTGAATACAAATTAAAAACTGTAATAATTGTAATTTAATTAAAGTCTTGCATTTTATTTATTAAGAAGGAAAAATATTTGCCTAATCTTCTGTTTATAAATTCTATTGGATCTATTACAAATACTGTTCTCAGTTTAATGAATTATTGTAGAAAGTCAGCTTCTAAAGAAGGTTAGCTGATGCTAGACTTCTGTATTGTTTGAGTTTTATCTCCCAGGGAAATCCAACAAGATGGCTTCTCTGTGATGTCTCATAGCAATATGGGTTCAATAAATATCACTTGTTGTAGCTAAACTGTGGTGATTGACTAACATTGTTTATTTTATATATTTGTTAAACAGAATGCAACCTTCCAGCATGCTATATGAGAAGTCATAATTACTGATAAATTTCAGTAGGCTACATTAAGCTATTATAAGAATGTGTGGAATTATATGTACATAAAACTTCTTATTGCATATGTACAGAAGTACAAACAAAAGTTGATTGTAAAGCCATCCATATATGCTAATATATTTATATATGTATAAATAACAAATGGATAAAATTGGCAAGTGAGTAAAGTATACATTAACACTGGCATTATTACAAACCCTAACTCTATTATTGACAAAAATCTATTTCTATTTATTGCCCATAATAATGAGTATTTAACTTTTACTGTAAACAAATTTGAATGAATAGAATAAAGTAGAGAGTTAATGTAAAAAAAGACTATAATAAGAAAATAAAAAATAATTTAGTGACCACTGAAAGATGGACAAGTTTAGTAGTTTCTACATAAAGAAACTAAGTATATTTTCTATGAATTTTGTTAGGTTATTCATAGAGTTTATAATGAAATTGCCAGGTGTGTTATTTTATGATGAATGAAATAACAGATTTTAAGTCTAGTCAATATAAGATATTATTAGTTATAGGAATTTTGAGCATACTTTCAATCTCCCTTCAGCTATCATCACTCTGTCTCATACAACCAATCAATATACATGATTACACACATGGGATAAAGATAAATAATCTCCAACATATGTATTTCATGCTGAACCAGTACTCATCAGTTGGTCAAGATCACTATCTCCCACACACATAATCAGTGGTTAGTTTATATTAAGATAGAAAATCTTCAAACTTTAATGGGTAGACTTCAATCTACTCCAATCTCCAACTCTTCAGCCATCCATAAAGATGACAGAATGCCCAGCCAATATTATGGTCATGCTCATGTTGACATTAAGTCAATCTGATTACATTATTTTTAAAAGTAAGTTAATATTTATTTACCCTTTCATATTGAAATCTTTTTCTGCCCATACCTATTGAAAACAGTTAATAATTCAACATTTTAATTTTAATGTTTAAAACCATTATTTATTATTATGAATTAATAAATTGGGCTTGATTTAGTATAAATTTACCTTTACAAATGAAAAGCATTTTAAAAAGTCATATTTAAACTTCAAAATACAAATATATATATAAAAGAGAAATATGTAATAGGAACAATGGGTTTGTTTTTATTGATATTTTTTATTGTAATACTATTGTTAAAAGAAATGTCAATATTTGTCAACAAATTTTAATTTTTTAATCTGAATGAAATATTAATAAATCATAACACATCTATGAAATACTTTTCTAAAACTGAAAATTACATTTATAGTATTAAGTTGGCACAAAATTCAGAACTATTTTGTTCGTAAGGGCATCACAATAATCATTGCTTCCAGTTTTTAAAAGTGAAATATATTTCAAAATTTTTTAGTAAAAACATAAATATATTTCAATTTTAATAATTATAATGAATTTTTTTTTTTTGTAAAAATAATTACAAATAATTAAATACACTACAAAACTATGCATTTTTTCCTTATTGTTCAAAAGAATGGAATGGTAGATACTAATATTCATCTTCAAAAAAATTAATCAATCAGCAATTTCTAATTTTATTGTGTTTGTTTCATATTATACTTGACATAAAGTTCTTATTGGTTTATTAGTTCCAAAAATATCTAAGATGTCAGTAGTTGACAAAACAGTTTAATCTACATTTTAAATGACCATAAACAATGAAGAAAGCTGAAAAAAAAAACAATTTAAAACTGTAGCACAATAGTGCCATGAAGTACTCCATATGAAACCATAGTAAAACACCTTACAATTAAGAATTGAAATATTACTTTTATATTATAATACCAGTTGTATGTGCTTATATTATGCATATACTTAATTATATATATTTTGTTAAAGTAGAATAATATTGGGTTGTAATGATTGGAATATTTGTATTATTATACCCACATCTGTTATTATATATATATGGTAACTTATGACCATTTATAATTTACATATCTAAATAAGACATTTATTTTATGTAGCATGAAGTTTTTATAAACTGTAATATTAATAAGCCAATAAGCTAATGCACATGCGCTTTGTAGATTTAACTATATAAATGAATACTTTGTCTTGTGTTTGGAAAGTGAGGGTATTCATTTATATAGTTAAATCTACAAAGCACATTTATATTAGCTTATTGGCTAATTTACATATCGTAAACAACTATTAAAATAATGATATATATATACAGTTTGTTTGACAATGTATGGAAATAATATTTGATATTTGTAACTAAAACTCAAAAAGATCTGTTTCTAATGTAAAGTATTTATCAAATCTGGTTTTTTTTTTTTTTTTTGATATTACTAATTGATGAATAAACTTATTAGTTATTATTTTAAATTATTCTTGCAAAGTTATTTAATACAATAAATATTTTGTATTTTATTTTGTTCATACATATTACAGTCTTCTTGCAAACCATGTATTAATTAATACCAGACTAAAGATAAATATGTCTGGACATCTACATATATTTAGGTGCAAAGATAATATTCATCTCTAAATTTAGTCCATTCATTTTGTTTATATATTAAGTATACTTATGGTACCTGTTGGCTTTGAGCATTAAGGATGATAAATATTGATATAATGATCCTGGCATTTTTTTACTTTAACATTTATATATATTCATGCATTAGGAATATTGATGATTACTCTTTTCTAATATACTTCAAGATTGTCAATAGTTTGATTATAATTATTGTCGGTGATGCTATATATGTATATCTATTGATATTTTGCTGATTTTCTGTTCACTTATAGTATTCAGTTGAAAAACATGATGCTATTATGTATGGACTTCATATTTTTTTACCATTACAACATGTTCGTATCCACCATAAAATATACCAAAACACAAAGTATATATGTGCAAATATATCTATTTGTTTTATGTATATAAATATTATGGTTTTTATTATAAACAAGTTTTATAACAGCTAATTGTAATAAGTAATCAATTGTATATATATATGTGCTTCCTGTATACTCAGATTTTTTTATATATCTGTATATTGTCTTTGTATTATTGAATTATATTTTCACTTTCCATTATTATAGTTTTCACAGAATGATTCTATTATTTTAAATATATATAAACAATAAATGCTAATAACTACCAAGAATAATCATGAATGAGAGAAAATTAATATAATCAATTTGTATAAAGTTGGAGACTGAATCTCACTTTTAATAATTTTGTTTTAATAGGATGGTTATAATTTTATGTATGAAATTAACATAGTTTAAGTAATATGTAATTAAGGTGAGAAAATTGCTCAAGCTATAAAAGCAAATAACTCAACAAAGAATCAGCAATAGAATGGATCCAGCTATTTTTTAAGCTTTTAATATTTAATTTTCCTTGTTTACACTGATGGGATCATTAAGAGTGAAATTGTAATTATAAATTTTATTAAATGCACATTATATTAAGTAATATTTACTAAGGCTGTAACCTTTAGAAATAAGCGTCTGAAAAATTTGAAGGTAGGGACCTCTACAGGTCTTAGCCACAAGCTTACGCTAGGAAGAAAAGAGGGAAACCCTTCTTTACTTCAACCTATTCATATATAAAAGTAGGTTGAAGTAAAGAAGGGTTTCCCTCTTTTCTTCCTAGCATAAGCTTGTGGCTAAAACCTGTAGAAGTCCCTACCTTCGAATTTTTCAGATGCTTATTCCTAAAAGTTACAGCCTTAGTAAGAGTGAAATTAAAAATCAGTCACATTGGAAATATATCATTAATAAAGAATAAACTAATAATCAATAGCATTTGCCTTTATATTTGTGCCTAAATGTGTCCAAAAGGAATTTAAACAATTATATTAGTATTATATATTAACCTTAGGGAAAAAACCATAGTAAATTAAGTTAGCTTAAGTATTAAACGATTTTAATTTTCATTGTATCTGTATTTTAAAAACATATTTCTTAATACAGTATAAATATATATTCAATATACATATATGTTCTATATATATAATTTTATTTTGTAGGAAACTTTAACGCTAATTGTTGCCAAAGCTCTGCCAAATGTTTTTCAAAACGATGTGTGAGTAAAAAATTTTTATAAAATATGTAATTACAGTTGTACTTTATACACTTATTTGCTTTACTTTTTTCAATGCAATTCCAATGCATAATATAATATGCTGTCAATATATATATGCATTTAATTTGATTCAAAAATATTTAATTTTTTTTTTTAAATATTGTAAACGAGTATATTTAGGCATTGCTTAATAGTTCATTATTTTAGTTAAAGATAAATAAATTCTGAATTGTAAACTGTAATGATACAAGATTCGTGGATCAGATTCAGGGTATTTTTTTATACTAATAGTGGTGTGTTTGTAAATTTACATTAGGCTGATTAAAAATGCTCCTCTAACGCTAGTTATATAAGCTTTGTATTTTTTTAAAAAAAAATGAATATTCTTATTCGATTTTGCTTAAGTTTGAGCCATCAAATAACAGACCATGTTTGAAGGTTTCCAAACAAGGGGAGGTATTGTAACAGGAACCAGATTTGAACCCAGTTACAAGATAAAGAGACACTAGATAGTCATATATATGTAGATGCTATAATGACATGTTTATTTGAGGCAAAATGACTAAACAGTTTAACCAAGATAGGTTTAAGGGGTTTTTGTGCTAACTGTTTTAATGGAGTGTGGGTGTATATTTTATTAAGTAACCAAATATAAGAGAACTTTCTGGAAAATGTATAATTTATATTTTATGTATAATTTTTAATTAAAAATAAAATCACATGATCACCATATCTTATACTAACACATAATTGTACCGAGAGTTTTGCCTTGTTTATAAAAATAAAATGTTATTGCTGAAAAATGAAACAGATGTTATCTATGAAATGCTATTTGCCTTATTTATTGTATAGTTATTTTTAAAATTTCCAAACAGACTGTTTTAAGATAAAACTTGCTAAAAGTGTGTCTTGCATTGGTGGTCGAGAGGTCAGCATGATTACCTTGCACTTGCAGGCAGTTGCCCAGGTTGCGGGTTCGTGTCTCGGCCGATGCTATGACACTTAAAAAAAACTTGCCAGAAGTGGTTTTTTTGTCAAAAAATGAGAAGAAAACAAAAGAAGTCAGATCTGAAACAGTAGTATATAGGACTGAGTAGATCAAATAGGATAAGATTAAAAATAGTGAACATTTTCTGGAGTTATATGAAAGAAATACAACTTTCTAGAATAAAAGAAAGAAAATATAGAGAAAAATCAAGAAATCTGGATTTTTCTGATTATTGACTATTGTGATTGAATTATGCTGTTGGAAGAAAATTATATGTGCACCAATATGATGATCGGGAAGTCGTAAACATGCTAGGCTTTATTCCACCACCAACGGAGAATAAATATGTCATGATCCTGTCAGCTACTGAAATCGAAATCCACATCCAACCCATTCATCTTGTCAAGTAGGATAACTGATATTATCTGTTTCATCAAAAGTTCAAAATAAAGAACCATTTTCAGACAATCTCTATGGGCATATCATCACTGACTCAGCTTACTTTCTATATGCATATGAATGATCCCAGTTGCCCAGTGAATAAAGGTAATCATTTTCTTTTAATTTATAATCATAAATCATCTATGTACTGATATGGTAAATCTGATTCAGATTTGCCATTTCACAGTCTGACCCACCTAATTATTCATTTTACTAACATTTGCTTTTTTATTATTCTAAAAAAATATTTTAACATTTTTAACCATCCTGAATAAATCCTAAAATTTATTTTGGATCATATAATTATACTAACACACTGTTATTCTATTTTTATTAAAAAAGAAAAAAATTCAAATAATTAACTTTGAATTTTTTTATATATTTTAGATATACTGTATATGTTTAAAATGCTTTATTTTAGTTCAAGAATCCAAGATGGCCTTTTTGAAAAGATTTGTACCTCGATAAGAAGTTTAAAATAAATGTTTAAATTAAAAGCATTGATAAATTACCAAAATCCATTCACTGTGGAATCTCTATTCATTAATTAGTAGAGATTCTACATTGTTATCTAAATTAAAAACCTAACAAAATTATATTGAAATATATTGATTCTTATTGAGGTACAAACTTTCTAAAATTAGAATAAAAACAATTTCTATTGTTTCAAAAAGATCACCCGAGGCAGCAGGAAGTAATAAATAGTGGCCCTTTTTGAGCAGGGAGAGTGACCAGAACTAGACAGAGAACAGACAGAGTTGTAGATAGCACGCTATGATGATCGAGGAGTAAAACAGGGTAATCACTGCCCTTTCCCTCCTGAGACCCGAAATCTTCCGTTATGCTGCTGCCAGAACATGCCATCAACTGCCATAAGCCATCAATGTTCGACCGCAGAACTCATCCCGGGGAGCACCAAGGTAGTCATCTAGATTTGACCAAAGTATTATTAGAATGTAAATATAATTTCGTAAAGCTTTAAAATGTCAAAAGTTAATGTTTATTAAGAATCTTTTTTTTTTAACTGTCTCTTTAACCTGCTCTTTTAAATTATTTATAATGTTTTTCCTTTTGATAACTTAAGCTCACAATAATTTTCTAATATTTTTAATTGAATATGAATTTATTTATTTGTTTTATATTAATTTTTAGCATGAGATTTTTCATGCTTTGATTTTTTTTTATTTTGACAAACTTCACTCGCAGGGGTCCAAAGAGCGTAGTTTGCTAAGAGAGCAAATTATGTTTTATTAGGGAAAGGGAATTTTAGCAAAGAACAATTTGATTTTAAAAGTAAGTTGATCTATTTTCGCGAGTGAGGTTATGTCGAATATATATATATGTTTCTAAGCAAATCTACTGTAATTTCAAATAAATTTATTATAGATTTCCCACAATGGGATTCTATAATTTTATATTTCTGTAATTCAAAATAGAATAAAATATGCTATGGATTTTTGACCTAGTAACAGCGCCGCTGGATAATGTCAGTTAATTATCATGCTTTTTTTTTTAAGTTAGAAAAGAGAAAAGGGTTTTTTTTTTTGAGAATTAAATTCCCTTATTTCTATAAGTATGTTTTTTTTGTACATTAAATATTTATATAAAATAGTTGTTTACACAGGTTGATCTCTATGCAGTATTAGATCATTTTAAGGCTATTTAATTATAACCAGTTCCTATTTAATAATTATAAGATCTCGGGTTAATAAATGCTTGGAGTCTCATGAACAGACCTAAAACGGTCATAGATTTGGTGATTTGGAGTTAGCTTCCGTTTTTTGCATACGCCTGTGAATCGGACAGCGGTTTTTGAGATAGCGTTGGTTTGTCAGCAGAATTCATAGAGGTGAATATGAGGGCTCTCCATAATTCCTATCTCCTATCAATATATGGACATGACATGTGGACGTATCGATTTTCCTTTTATTCTTTGTTAGAATAGACATACGAGTGTCTGTAATCCAGCACGTATTTTCTTACTTACGTTTCTCTCCATTTTGCATTCGTATATTTATTAACCAGACATTATTTTGCTTTCATTTTGCCTATCTAATACGTAAGCCATAGGGAAATTATTCTACCGAAAGGATCTTCGACCTGAGTAATCGACTCTTTTGTTCGTTTGCGTAATTAGTTAAAATCGTTTGGTTTTGGCTAATTCATGGTATATTTCATTATAGGTATGACTTTAGTTGTAAGTCCAACTAAAGTGACGTGTTTGCTTTGATAATTAACTGATAGATTTTTTATTATAATCGCTTAGTTTTAAAGTTATTTATAAGCTATGCCAGCAAGGTCCACTAATGTCATAAAACATTAGTTGTTGAAAATCCAAATTATTAATTTTATAAAGATAAATAAAAATCTTTTATATATATGTTAATGGAGTAAGATGTCAAATTAGTCTTACTACAATCGTCTATTTAATTAATATCTTTTTCAATAGAAATGTTTTTTTTAAGTCATTCTTATATATGTGTGTTAGGCAGATGTTTAAACCTATCACTATATTATAAGCTTGTAATAAATGTGCACGGGGAATTTTGAAGTCCGTGGTCATTTAATTATGAAATAATTTTTGCTATTTTAATAAAAAGAGAATAAATGGAAACAAAATGAAAGATGTATAAACTTCACAAAATAAATTGTACAAAGTCAATAACATCAATACTGACCGCTAATAAAAATAAAGCTGTCAGGAACTCGTATAATTATGAAGTTAATTTAAAAATTGTATTTTTATTTTTTTTGAGCTCGAGTTTAAACTAATGTAAAATAACTAATGTAGAACATCCAAAGATTTTAAATATATATATAACTAAAAAAAACTTCCAGTGTTCTCGAATCATGTTATTTACTTTTATTTTAAATAAATTTTGACTTTTAAATATACCTATCAACCAATCACCCAAGTTCTCATTTAAATGTAATAAAATCGAATCTCATGCTTTAAGACCCAGCTGCCAGCACAGTGAAAATAAAGGAATTCGATCGTATCGTCGAGAAAGGCCATTGATTAGATCTTTGACCTGGGGATATAGGTAAATAGGGCAGAATTCACAATGTAACTGATTTATCTATCTTGTACATGGTTGGACTCGAGGTACTTTACCTGTATTCAGGGGTTTGTTGGATCGATGTGTTTTTCGACCGGTACAGTACAGATTAAGTTTCCAAGTATTTTGATTGATGTAAACAATATTAAAACAAAATAACTAATATATGTATTAAATAATAATCTCCAACCATTAAAAATATATCTATATGCTTGCATTTTATTTAAAAAAATGAGCACCATTATTTATTTTCTCATTTCTTTAATTTTTAGCTTATTTACAAGATATATATGCATTTTAAAATAGTTCAGTATGATCTACTCTTGTATTAACATGGCTCTGTCAGTTTAAATACGACCCGCCCTGAGTGAGCTAACTAGTGGTGGGGCTTCTATTATAGAGCTACCATCATTCTTATTAATCTGTCTGTATTATTCTTATGTAAACACTAGGATTGGCACTTGGAATCGAATAATACTGATGTTCATAAATATGCTGATTGGGAAATATTAATTAGGAATTATAAAAGATTAATGCTGACTATATATTGTAACTAATGCCCGCTATTTCCCTCGTTTACTTCACTTTACATTTCATTATCAGCTAGCTATTGAGATTTGGCTTCTAATCGTGCATCTTTTCAGAAGGTGAATTGATATGCCTACGCATTCATAGTATTTATAGTTGCAACCATCCCCTCCCATATGAAATTTTCCCATGTTCTGAGTCATCCTTTCCTTTTTGTGAAGTTTTCCTAATATTCGGTCATTCAAAGGATGAGGAAAAGGGATTTGGCTGTGAAATACAAACATGGATGTACATAAATTAATCCAATTCAGTCCCTCCCAAACTTAACTAGCTCTCTCACTGTGCAAATGTCCGCATTTATGGGCTACGGCCCAAGTGCCAAATCTTGCTATTTAACAAGAATCGCGAAATTCGCTAACAATAAATTAACTCAATAAATTTTAAGCGTTTGCCCGGTTTATACTAGCTTATGCTCAGGGGTGGTGGCGTAACTCACAGGAGAAGAAACAGCAGGTGAATTAAAATCTCTTTTCCCTTCCCTTTGATCTAACACCTTTGTTTCTTAGAATTACTAAACATACATGAATACGCACCCTTAGGAAAGTAATAATGGAATCTATTTTAAAACATATAATACCTATTCCAAACAAAAAAATAAAATATGAGACAAAAAAAAAAAAAGTTTGTTTTGTTAAATTTGAAATCTATTTGTTCATTTGAAGAAATTATAAAGTGGCACACACATGTATATGAAATAATAATCTGTTTACAGGATGTTATAGTTAAAGAATAAAATCTAAAGCAAAATACGTATAAAGTTATTACACTATTGGATTTTTGTGTATTTAAAGATTGGAAATAATAGCAAATATATTTACCGCTATTTTGACAAGTCTTCTGAATTAAAGTAAATGTTTCTGAGTGCACTCTTTGTGTTTATTAATTCTTTTACCTTCACTCCAATTCCTTGCGTTAACGTGGATAAATTGAGTCCATTTGGTCTTCTAATTCAGGATTAATAAGTTCATCGTTCCATGACAGATCTGTGGAGTGGCGGACGTCAGTCATAGGATTCATTCGTGTTTTCTTTCTATATATTTAGGGCAATCTGTCTCTTAATAACCTGCATGGCCTCAGAGATGCAGGAGCTGTCATCTAACATAGACCCCCAGCACAATGAGAACTTTACCCCATACGTTTCATGGAGTTTCCTTTATATCTTTTTTTCCTAGTCAAAAATGATTTTTATATCTTCTTTTTGCCACATATTGCCTTCTTTCTGCAATAAACTCAACAGCCAGCAAAAAAACTGTCTAAAAATCAAAATGTCCTCACTCTCAATCAAGTTTTTTTCTTTCTTATCTCTAACAAGTCTTTTAACCCAATACATGAACAAAAAAAAAACCACTTAGCAACTCGGTCTTCTGCTATTTTTGGAAACACCCTTTAACTACGCTTTGTTGTTTACCTTGATAATTACACAATAGGATCCTCAAGAATTTAATTTTTTAATGGACATTCCACCTGTTCTTTTCTTTTAACTAAACACAAAAATCATTTCCACAAAGTTTCAAAGCTTGATAATATATTAATCGTATTAATTTAATGACATCCAATTATTAACTATATCCGTTTCAATAACAATAGTCCGTTCGACTAATTGATTCATGAAAGGTAAACAAAATTCCCTTTTTTTCTTCATATTATAAAATATTTGAAAATCTCTTGATTTTATTCATTTTTCTTACCCCCTTCAACACAATATTCATCAATATACATGTATGCCACAAAATAAGAATAAAATAAGTGAGAGAAAAAAAGTAAAATAAGTACATTAATATTAGTAACCCATCACCGCTATTATTATTATTCACGTAACTATGTGTAGGCTGTGTGGTCCTTTCCAAATACACAACTCATGAAACAAAACACACATATATACATAGCCTGATTTACTCTCCCTTGTAACTGGGTTTGAACCCAGTTCCTGTTACAATACCCCCATTCAAAAGACTTCAAAATGAGGTATACTTATTTTAATGGCTAATAAAACAAACAACAAAAAATCCTGATCCTAACCACTCCGTTCCTTGCACCTGTATGTACATCTATTTCTTTTCTTGTTCACTTTCACTCACATCTATAGTGTTCAACATTTTAACCACCTCTTCAATCGATGACTTCCCATTTCCTATCAGCATGTTCGATTCTTGTTGGCAAATTATGCTTGATTCTAATTATGTGTCACACCGTCATATTACATTCGTCCAAAGTTCGCAATTTAGCCATTTGTCCCTGAAAAAATTGCATGAAGTTCTCTTGCCCATTTACTCTATACTTTTCTTGCATTATACAGTATCTAACAACCTCTTGCCACTCTTCTGACCAAAGCATTTCACACACAGCTTCACTATACTCTTTTAAGCATTTGAGGTTGGCAAAACAGTGATTCCCACCCATAATGCATTCCCTGCCAAGTTGCTACATGCTATTATTACCTTGTTTCCTTCAGACATTTTGTTTACGCTAAAGTAACTCTGTAGGCTCTTGAGGTGCTCTACTGGGGCCTCTTCTATTTGGCCGGCTAATGAACGGATCTTAAGAAATTGGTTAACATTTGTCTGGCTATCTATCCATTTCTCCGTGGATTGTTGCTCTTCCATTATCTTCTCCCCTATGACTCGGCCCATCTTTCCCTTCTGCCCTTGGCTTAATTTCATTTTCCTTCACTTCTGATTTATCTCACTTGCTTTTCACTCTCTACCACTCCCATCTTAGTGCTTATTTCTTCACATAACTTTTTCTCCAATTCTGCTCTTTCATTTTCTATCTGCCCCTCTAATAATCTTTCATTTCTTCCTTTACATCCCTTATTTCTTTCCATAACCTTTCTTCCATTTCCTGTAACTTTCGAACATGTCTATTTCCTTTCCCTTGTCCGACGTTTCTGGATCCATGTTGCTCTGTGACCTAGTTTTCATCCGCTTTCCCCTTCACTATTTTTCTTTTTCTTTTCTACTCGTATAAACCATACGTGCCGGGTTCAATGTCCCAGCTCCTTGACAATTTTGCCAAATGGTATATTTTTTTGCCTATCTGCTTTTCTACTTCAAAGCTTTACATCTCCACTATTTGTTTTACCATATTATTTTTCTCTTCATTTTTCTTTTAAAAAAAAAAATGTAAGCGACGACGAATCCTGTATTTAAAAAAAAAAAATTTTTCTTTTGATCAGTGCGCCCTCTAGCTCTTTCGGCTGTATTCACCCCACTGCTCTCCAAAAGTCCATCATTGGGCATCCATTATAACTAATGCCCGCTATTTCCCTTGTTTACTTCACTTTACATTTCATTATCAGCTAGTTATTGAGATTTGACTTCTGATCGTGCATCTTTCCAGAGGGTGAATTGACTGCCTATGCATTCATCATATTTATACCTCCGACCATTCCTTCCCATACAAAATTTTCCCATGTTCTGAGTCATCCTTCCCTTGTGAAGTTTTCCTAATATTCGGTCATTCAAAGGGTGAGGAAAAGGGATTCAGCTGTGAAATACAAACATGGATGTACATAAATTAATCCAATTCGGTCCCTCCCAAACTTAACTTACTCTCTCACTGCGCAAATGTCTGCATTTATGGGATACAGCCCAAGCACCAATCTTGCTATTTAACAAGAATTGTGGAATGCGCTAACAATAAATTAACTCAATAAATTTTAAGCTTTTGCCCAGTTTATACTAGCTTATGCTCAGGGGTGGTGGCGTAACCCGCTGGAGAAGAAACAGCAGGTGAATTAAAATCTTTCCCCTTCTCTTTGATCTAACACATTTATTTCTTAGAATTACTAAACATACATAAATACGCACCCTTAGGAAAGTAATAATGGAATCTATTTAAAAACATGTAATACCTATTCCAAACAAAAAGTAATAAAATGTAAGAGACAAATAAATAAACAAAAAAAAAGTGTTTTGTTAAATTTAAAATCTATTTATGCTTATTTGAAGAAATTATAAAGTGGCACACACATGTATATGACATAATATTCTGTTTACATGATGTTATAGTTAAAGAATAAAATCTAAAGCAAAATACATATAAAGTTATTACACTATTTGATTTTTGTGTATTTAAAGATTGGAAATAATAGAAAGTATATTTATCAGTTTTGACGAGTCTTCTGAATTAAAGTAAATGTTTCTGAGTGCACTCTTTATGTTTAATTCTTTTGCCTTCACTCCAATTCCTTGGGTTAACATGGATAAATCGAGTCCATTTGGTCTTCTAATTCAGGATCCTAATTAAGAAGTTCATCGTTCCATGACAGATCTGTGGAGTGGCGGACGTCAGTCGTAGGATTCGTCGTATGTTTTCTTTCCTTTTTTTTTCTTTCTATATATTTAGGGCAATGTCTCTTAATATCCTGCATGGCCTAGAAGGTACAGAAGGAGCTGGCGTCTAACATAGACCCCCCCCCCAGCACGATGAGAACTTTACCCCATGCGTTTCATGGAGTTTCCTTTATATCTTTTCTTTTTTCTGGTCAAAAATGATTTTTATAAATCTCTTCTTTTTTTGCCACGTATTGCCTTTTCTCTGCAATAAACTCAACAGCCAGCAAAAAACTGTTTAAAAAGCAAAATGTCCTCGCTCTCAATTAAGTTTTTTTCTTTCTTACCTCTAACAAGTCTTTTAACCCAATATGCGAACAAAAGAAAAAAAAACCCACTTAGCAACTTGGTCTTAACTTTTGCTATTTTTGGAAACTCCTCTAACGGCGCTTTGTTGTTTACCTTGATAATTAGACAATAGGATCCTCAAGAATTTAATTTTTTAATGGACAGTCCGCCTGTTCTTTTCTTTCAACTAAACATAAAAATCATTTCCACAAAGTTTCGAAACTTGATAATATATTAATCTTATTAATTTAAATGAAACATCCAACTATTAATTATATCTGTTTCAATAACAATAGTCCGTTTGACTAATTGATTCGTGGAAGGTAAACAAAATTCCTTTCTTTTTTTTCTTCATATTTTAAAATATTTGAAAATCTCTTGATTTTATTCATTTTTCTTACCCCCTTCAACACAATATTCATCAATATACACGTATACTACAAAATAAGAATAAAATAAGTGAAAGTAAAATATGTACATTAATATTAGTAATCCATCACTGCTACTATTATTATTATTCACGTAACTATATATGTGTAGGCTGCGTGATCCTTTCCAAATACACAACTCATGAAACAAAACACACACATACATAGCCTGATTTACTCTCTCTTGTAACAGGGTTTGAACCCAGTTACTGTTACAATATACATACATCATTATGCTTATTTTTTTTATGGGAGATGAGTTTTAGAATAACTTATCTCCAGGTCCATGGAGACTATACAGCCACCTTGGTAGCTTAAAGATAATAGATTTCATTCTTGAATAAATTTCATTAAATTAACATATGAGCAACCAAATATAAGTTGGGTATAATGGGGAAGACGTTACATTGTATATTCAATTATTTTAAAATTAAAACTTTTGTTTTTTTAATCCATCTAGAGCTTTACTAGGTGGCACTGTTGTAAGAAAAATTGATCACATAATGTTTTTAATTAAATAATTAAATATCAAAGGAAAGTATTTAAGTCATCTGATATTTATTTATATTTTGAAGACAGAGTATTTGAATTATATCCATCTGTTATTATCTAGTAATTTCAATATCAAATCATACAATTTTTCTTTTAATATTTGTCAGATGCCAATTGAATCATATTCACATATTACTATAGATTAAAATATAAGGTATCATTGAATCATTTGTATGTGATTGTAATATCTAGCAGTAATGTACAATTATCTACACATTTACACTAACACAGAAACTTGATATAATTCTATGAAGTGAAATTTAAATCTAATTAATATATTTATTTTAATTATAAAGGTATAGATTGCACACTAAACTCCAAATATAAAAAGAATCATAAACTCAGGTGAATTATTACATGGTCTTAATCAAGTAAATTAGTGTTAAAAATTATGATTTTATACACACACTTAAAATATATTTTTTGTATCTATTTACCAAATGATTTTTCAGACAATGGATCATCGTTCCATGATAAATCAGTTATTTTATGTTCAATAAATGTTATGTAATGTCAAAATTATTTGCATCATGAATTCCTTTATCAACAATCAGTAAAGCTTTAAGCTGTTAATTCAACAAAAACCTAAAACATTGTCCAAGATTGTAAGTTAATTAAATAATCCTTCCATATTTTGAATCACATTTTAAAAATGTTTATGTAAATCATGCAGAGGAAAGCCCCTTATAATTAAACTGCCAATCAAAATATTATATAGTTCAACAAATATATGTATCTAGATACTAAAGTACACACAAATAATATATTTCTATAAAATCTTATCATGATTTCAGAAGCAACCGCATTTAATAAAATAGGATTAAAGTAAAACACCAATGTTTTAACAAAATATTTGCTCTCAACTGGATAAAGTCACAATCACATGGTTGTTGCAGAGATAATAATTGCGTCACATGGTTATTAAATAATTTGGCTTATATTTGGACAGTTTTCTTTCATATGTATGAAGAAACTTCCATATAGATGGTAATTTTGTTTTGCCACATTTGTTAATACAATTCGTTTTTTTCTTTTAATCTCTTTATCAACAAACCATTCCAAATAATCAGTTCCTATGTCTGGTATAATTATGACTATTCTCATTTTATTAGAAAGAAGTAAAATTAAAAAAAAAGATTGTCATCAAATAAACACACTTTGAGCAATGGATATGAGTTTGAACTGCAATTACTAGATCTTTAGCTCTTAAGAGTCAATTTATAATTCCATTAAAATACTCAAGGTATAATTCTCATTAACATTATACTTTCAGTATCATGATACAAGAAAACATTTCAGAACTGTGAAAGCATAGTAAACAATTCAGTAATTCATTTACAGAAATATATAATATTCAAATAAATCATCAATAACTTACTGAGAATCAAATAGCTATGTTTTCTGTACGTTTGTCTTTAGATATGCAGTACTCAAGATTATGCAAAAAGTATTTACCAAAACAGTGTGCTATCAATCTTCTGATGATGACTTAAATAATCTTTCTACTGTCTTGGTATCATAAACTTAAAAAGTATCATTAACATATATATTCACTTATATAAAAACACATTCCTGATAAATGATGAAGTTTTATCTGGAGTAACTTGGTAGATTTATTTACCAGAGATATATGTCTTTGCAGAAATTCTCCAAATAGATTATCCTTTAACTAAAAGAAAGCTAGAACATTGGCCTTTTGTTCTTTTACTTGGAAATACTTTCAAAAGCTTTAGCAGAAATAAACCACCCTCAAAAGATCTTTTTAACTTTTGAGTTCCAAACTTTCATTTACACCTCCCAACTAACCCCAATTATTTATAAATAAGCACTGCAAAACACCATTATTTAATATCTTCTAATACAAGTAAATACATTTATTGAAGTATAATTGTTTGCATAAAGTTGTTCATATATAAATACTATCTAAATTTAATTAATGCTACTTTTAATTATTTTTCAGAACATTATTTTGAAGATCTCAAACAAATCAAGATTTTTTTTGCTGAAGTGCATAAAACTTTTTAGTTATAATTTACATTTACTATGTAATTAATTTGTGAATGATTTGTTTTTTTCTTTCTTTATGTATATAAAATATGTAGAAATTATAATTAAAGCTCTTTTTAAATTTCAAGCATATGGCTATCATTAAATGAAATGTAATAATTTCTGATTTAATAAAGAATGATTAATAAGCATCTAACTCTTTTTGAAAGGTATTTATTGTGAATAAGAATCTGCTAAAAATTCACACTTCCAAAATTTATGTAATACAAGTATATACAGTATATCATTTATTCATTTACTTCATAAAATATATACGTTGCTTTAAAATAATAAAAAATAAATATGCTACATACATATAAATAAGTGAAGTTTTTAATCAAATTTTATAGCTGATGCGCTTTCAGGCCAATCTTTAAAACCCCATAATCATAGCTATTAATATATAATGAATGATAAATAACATTTTTAAAAGTGTGTAAATAAATGTTCTATATAAAATATTTATATATTCAAATAATTAAATATTCCATGCTTTGGAAAGAGTGAAGCAAGCTTCTTTCTCTTTTCTTAATGGCATTGTTATTATTAGCTATTATATATGCTTCTTTTACTTTTCTTTTAATCATCATTTCTTTCTGAACAAATAATGCTAGCTTTAGAAGGTTTAAAAATATGATTGTTTGTAATCTGGTGCTCCCAAAATATTGAATTTAGTTTCATCTTTAATTTTAGCTTTATTATATAAAAACTAGTGTTGATATACCCTGTTGCCAATATTAGCATGTGTTTCACCTATATACATAGCCTTACAACCTATTTTAGGGCAAGCTATTCTATAAACAACTGTGAAATTGATTCATGATTAATGCGATCTTTAGAATTATTAATAGATCTATTAATATTAGGAGGAGTAAGTATACTTATTTGGAAATCATTGGAAAAATTCTTTATTATTTTTGGTGTGATATTTTTTTATAAATGGGATAGTTAAGAACTTTCTATCATCATTAAAATGTTGTTTATCAATGATAGAAAATTTCTTAACTATCATTGTTAAAGACTTTTTCGCATAAAAGGCACAGTGGTAAATGTTTTCGTTTGATAATAAGAGGACAAATCCTAGTTTCAAATAGCTCAAGCTATACTGTCTGCATTTCTTTTTTGGTTCAGTCATATTATTATTGTAAGAAATAAAAACTTTTATTAACAAACAATTTCGACGGCTCCTGTGATAAAAAAACAATAAAGTATGTATTTACTTAAAACGAAAGATTTTTGTTCAAACTCGAATAAATAAATTATGTCCTCTGATTTTCTTTTTCAGAGTACTGCTTTTCAATAAATAATTATATTCAAAGTTCAAATCATAAATAAGTACACATCACAACAAACGAACCAATTTATAGTATTTTATGAAAGCATGACCATATAAGACTGAGATATTCTGTTACTATCGTCATTCCACAGTGAGCGAGTGCGGATATGCAATGGTTTTTCATGTCCACACTTGCTTTGATACGCTCGATAAGACAACGCACCAACATGTTTGCGCTACATGAGTTTCAAACATTCTTACATGCAATTCTTTTAATGACATATTCTACATTTTCGTTTGCAAGTTTGGTATGTAATGTATTTTTATCAAAAGTGTTTTTTTTAATTATTTTATTTCTTAATTAGGTACTTATTGGAATCATAGATATTTGGAAATAACAAACAAATAGCAGTAATAAGGTGATTTATTTTTGCTGTCATTGATCCTCAAATTTTTTTATTGAAACTATCTACTCCTAGAAAGTTCAAATTGACCCCAGGGGGTCGATATCGACCACTTTGGGAACTCTTGGTATAGCTGAATCAAAAAAAAATTATATTGAAAAACAATAAAATTGTAGATATGCCGCCATACATTTTAGAATAAAGAAATTGGGTAAAGAGGGGGAAGGGGTAAATGTGTTTTTGATAACTAAATATTGAAGTAGCAATATAAAAAAAAATGTTAAATATATAAAATAAAACAATTACTAAAATTAGTCTGTAGTTACTATTTAATATAATAAACTAGGGAAATTAATATAGATACTAATATAAAAGTATATAACATTACTAATATATAAGAAGATAATATCTAGTAATATTAAAATGAATTAAAAGAATAATAAATATATTATTAACTATTGAAACACATTCCTTAATAATTCTTAGCTTTCTTTCACTTTTTCTAATTGAAATTTTTTATAAGATCTTATTCGATTATCTGAAATATTAAAATGCCCAACTAAATGGCAAAATGATATGTTCAATTTCTTTTCGAATGAATGAATTCATAATAAAGATTATAAAAAATATCCAATATAATAATTTCCACATAAAGTTCTAAATCTTTATGAAAATATAAGTTCAAAAATTTTAAATAAAAATAGATATGACTAAAATAAAAAAAAATATGAACAAATATAATGACTTTGGAAAGTCAAGCTTCTGAGTGTTTTTTATAAAAACGTTTATTAGAAATAATCGTTTAAATTAAATAATATACAAATTCAAATTGACATAAAAAGAAATAATCACATTTTTGTAATGCAAGTGAATGAAACTTATGTCATTGCAAAATAATCTAGTATTGTCAGTGTTTAAAATGACTGGATCATTGAGCAAATAAAGTTACCATTACAGCTTCAGTAAATATCACCAAGTGAAAATTTAAATACATTATGCATAATATAAATATTAATTTTTAACAAATCAAACTAAAGATACTTTGGGTATTAAACCAGCATTTTATTTTTAGCTAATCTCAATATGAAAATTATGCAAACCAACATAATATATATATCACTCACACATACTATCAATTTATTAATTAATTAAATAATCAATCTCAAATGTAATTTACTTTTCAAAAGTATTTATTAAACAAATATTTTTATAGGGTGATTTTTGTTTATAATCTGCAAATAAAGGAATCATATAAGTAGAATGCAAAATATCAAACACCGCAATTCAATGAATATAAATTTTCAATTTGTAGGTAGAGTTTAATATTTATATACAAAAGTATAAATATGACAGCTATTGCATTTATAAATATCAAATAAGTTTAAAAAGTTCAAATAAGGGGTGTGGGGAGTGGAAGAAAAAAACCAAGAGGGAATAATTAAACTTTTAGCAAAAAATAATTCCTAAAAAAGCTGTCAGTATATCAAATTTAAATATAACAGTTTATACATATATAAATCTCAACATTTTTACTTCTCTTCACACCACTCATTCTCCTTTTTAACTTGTTCCTCCTCACTTGGAGTAAAATCATTCTTAATGTTGAAAGTCTTCCGAATCTCCTCAGGTGTTTTGCCTTTTATCATGTTAGCAACTGTTTTGCATGTAACATCCAACAACCCCTTAATATCTAAATAATTTGCTGCCAAAATCAATTCAAAAAGGGTGCCCTGATCAACTTTAAGAAATTCTGCATCCCAAGAACTGATATCATCAGTTCGCTTTTCTTTATTCTCGTCATCTTCAGGAGGAGGAGGATCATCTTTGTGATATGCAGCCCATTGTAAAACTTTCTTTAAAATAGCTGCATTCACATTTGGAAGAGGAACAACTTCTTCTTCGTCTTCATCCATTCCAAGATCTGCAAGGGTAAAAACAATAAATTAAATTGCAACTTATATTTCGAAAAATGATCTGAGAAAAATAATATTTTTTTCAACAGCTAAAATCTTTATATAAAATACGAAATTTTTTATATTGCAACAATTTAAGCCCATTATTATTTTAGCTTATTAAAAAGAGTATATATCTTACTAATAGTTTTTTTTTCCCAACTAAATTATTTTTAAACAATTAGACATACATATAAAAACAACTCAAAATTTTATGATTCAAAATAATCTACATTTATTATTAAAAGTAAGCAAATATATATATACATAATTTTAATAAATGTTATATATAGAGCCTGCAAAACAAGGTCTTAACAAGCTTTGAGAATATCCTCAACCCCAGACCAGGTGGACAAACTCAGCACTTTATCTAATGTATAACTATTGAGAAGAAAATCTAAAATTTTCAAACATCCATATGTCTAAAAATGCAGCTACCTAACTCAAATAGCCATATGGGACTGAATTATGTTCAGATACACCATATATTAATAGCCTTAGCAATATAAAATCACCAAAGTAAATAGCAAAAAATAAATTGATAAAAAATTAAGTCAGATGTCACATGATCTAATTTTAATAAAACTCGTATTTATAAATGTTATATATAGAGCCTGCAAAACAAGCTTTTAACAAGCTTTGAGAATATCCTCAACCCCAGACCGGTTTCTGCATCTCAGCGTCATCTGTGAAGTGACAGGATATTCATTAGATTAAAAATACTAGGACAAGCCCAGCACTTTATCTAATGTATAACTATTGAGAAGAAAATCTGAAATTTTCTGACATCCATATGTCTAAAAATCCAGCTATCTAACCCAAATAGCTATATGGAACTGAACTAAGTTCAGATACACCATATATTAATAGCCTTAGCAATATAAAATCGCCAAAGCCTAATAGCAAAAAATAAACTGATAAAAAATTAGGTCATGTGACATCTGACATAAAGTTAAACAATCTTTTAAAAATAAAACAACATGAATATGTAAAGAATTTATAAATATATTTTTAATAATTACAATATTAACAATTCAATAACAGCAGGCAATTCATGTTGTTTTATTTTTAAAAGATTGTTTAACTTTGTGTGATTCTTGAAGAAGTATAGTTCATCAAAGTGTATCACAAAATGATTTGAATTATGAAACAATCTAAGAGATTTAATAGCATAATGATTTTACTAAGCTTTGTATCGAAGACATTATCAGAAATGTCTTATATAGGCAATTGACCAGAATTAAATTTCTATATAACTGATTTAGTGAAGAAAATTAAAAAAAGTATTATTTTTGTAGCAGAGATTTTTTTCTTCCTATTTTTAAGTTTGTAAAAAAAATTGCGCTTAAACATTTATTGCAGAAAAAAATATAATGGTACTTGGTCAATATATACTGTAAAATAATGCAAATAATAATAATAATGGCTATTATAAAGTTCCTATACAGCTGTGAAAATGAATATTAGAGTTTGCCAGTTAATACTATAATTATGAATATGCCAAGCAAGAAATAAGATTCAAATAATAATATTTGGTTAGCTGAAAAATGCAATGACTTTTCCTTTGATGATAATATAAATAAAACTTAGTTCAAATATATTCCTAAAATATGATAATTAAACAGTTTATTTTAATATAATGTTAATCTCATTTGCAACACTTACATTACATTGTAATCAAATTCAGAGTGCCTTATATTAGTGTATGTAGTTTTCATGTAATGACAAAAACTATAACTAATACATTGATTTTATATTAGTTCTAAAATATTTTGATGTCAGTAACTTTCAGTGAAAAATCAATTCAAAAAAATGAAATAAAGGTATTCACTGTATATATGAAATTTCTGATTTTTGTAAAATTAAATATTTATTTTTCAGTAAATATGTTATATATTATTCATTCAGCTTTTATTTAAAAATATTTATTTTTATTTACCGGAGCAGTAATCAGTTATAGAAAATGTTAAGAGCCTACTGTTAAATAGGAATTGTGCTCAAGTAAAGTTATTCTTGGGTTCACTAAAAAAAAAATTCCTGACAATGATATTATTAGTGACTTAATTAAAAGGAAACATGCCATTTTCTATATGATAGAATAAAAGATTAAATGTGGAACTTCATAATAAAGATTCAAAGGCAGAAGTTCAATGATTTACTAAGTCTTAAAAATGATTAGTGGATTAAAACTGCTGAAAAGATACAGCCATTTGCAGATCATTGAAAGCAATATATGAACCTGAGAAATGATATCACAACCCTAACAAATCCAGCAATGGTACTCAGGAGTATTTTATGATACAAGAATTGGGATAATGAATTTGAACAATATGCCCTTTTATCTATTGATTAGAATTAGACAAAGATAACAAAACTTAGTTAAATCAAAACAGCTCTTTATAATCTTAAAAATGGAAAAGCAGCAAGTCCTGATGAAATACTCCGAGAAATTTTAAAATATGAAGATACATTTCCTTCAAAAATATTGGTATTTTTTAAGAATGTATGAAATAATATAAAGTTGTGATATCCAATCTTAAGAATGCTTTTATTATTCCAATTTTAAAAAACAAAGTGAATAGACATGATTGCAATAATTATTGTGAAATATTATTATCCACTAAAATAAAAATTTTCAAGAATTTTGTTGAATAGGTAGCTTTTAGTTATAGATGAATGGTTACTGAAGACTATATAAATTTTAGGGAATCATTAAGCACCTAGAGACGGCAGGCAAAAACAAGAAAAGTGTTGGGGAAAAAGAAGTGATTTACATATTGCTTTTCTTAATTTAGTTAAGGCATTTGATTTGATTCAGTTAATAGGACAGATCTATAATATTGTTTGAAATTAGTTGGTTATCCATCAAAATTTTTCATATTATATAGCTTCTTTATGACAGAATGAGCGAAGCACATATGGAAAATCTGAGGCATTCAAAACAAAAATCCATATTAAATAAGAATGTGTACTTACTCCAAAATTGTTTTCAATTTTATGATAGTTGTCTTTGGAATTTTTTGTAGGGAGCCTAGTCAAACAGGGATAATACAGGTTTAATGGTGGAATTTTTAATTTGAATCTATTAAAAGTGAAAACACACCCCCACCCCCCATTCTGGATTTGTAGTATGCTGATGCTTGTGCTATTTTTGCCAGTTTAAAAGACAATTTACAGAATGTTCTTAAATGTCTTGAATGCAACATATGAAGCCTTTGGTTTATTAATATTCAAAAACACTTGAATTCTTTAGCAACCAGGGATGAAAGAAAAATCATCTGCAACTTTTAACTTGAATGGTTATCAACTTGAAAATGTAAATGTGTTTATATAGCTTGGTAATTTTATAACAAGAAAAGCGAACTTAGATATTGAGATAGAACAGACTTCAATGTGCTGCTGCAGCTTTAATATTTAACAAGGAAATAACTACTGCAACTAAATTAGCTGCAGAACAGAACTGCTATTTTACCAAATTTATTATATGGAAATGAAACTTGGAGACCTTATCGATGTAATATAAAAGCATTAAAAAAGTTTCATTTAAACACGCTCCATAAAAAATTAAAAGTAAAATGACATGATCATAAAACCAATCAGTTCTTTGGCTTGTTGGATGTGATACAATTGAGTCTACTATTGTAAAATCATGTTTATTGAATTGGACATGTAAAACTAATGAACAATAGAAGACTTCATAAAAGGATGTTTTAAGATCAACTTAAGCATAGTTTTCATGGGGGAAATAATTTGATCTTGCTTATTTTAGAAGAATTATCCCAAAGATTCTACAGAAGTGCAATGCCAATTGTTTCCATTGGTAAGATATGGCAGAGAATAATTATACTGGAGAACTACAATTATACACAGTGTTAAAATATTTCAGAAAGAAAAGTTTTCTGCTGAAGAAATTAAAAAACAGCAATCAGACAACTTCAGGTAAACAGAAAAATGGAACAGCATGTTCTATATGTGGATGTATTTCAGATTGGTTTGAACAAAAGTTTTTTTTTTCTCTCTCTCCCCTTTCTTTTCTTCTCTTTCCTTCTTTTTTTTTTTTGAAGTTGAAATTGCTATACTTGTTTACAAATAAATGGCTGTTTATTATTTTTTTTATTGACAAATAAGAGATGTCCATTTCTTTATGATTTTTTTGTAAATGCAAATAGAATTTTAATATTTTAAAAAATAATTTCTTTACATAAATATACTCATTACAAATTTTTCTGAAGAAAAACAAAAATTTCAGTAAATATAATTTTTTAGCCTGGAATTTTTAGCTTGATTATTTGCATTATTTATTTGCAAAATTGATATATTATTTTACAGATTACTTTTCACTTTTAAAATTATGTTTTTAATATTATTTCCAAAAATGTAATAATTTAATGAAGAATAAGTTATTATTCATTAAAATTAAAATGGAAAAAAACAATGGCAGTGGAAAAAAGTGGCTGCTTGAGAAGTTAAAAAAGTAATAACTGTGATAATTGAGTAAATATTCATAATTTTATAAATTACTTAAGTTTTTCTCATTCTGTTCACATTTTGTTAAAATTTTCCTAATTAAAAAAAGTGTTAATTAATTGTGTTGTAAATTAAAATACAAGATTAGGAATAGTGCAGTTTATGAAAATGGGCTCAAAATAACAGATTACAAAAAAAAATCGATCCTTAAATATATAAAATTATATAAAGTGAGAAAGATATATTCAATTATTCAGCTCTGTGCCTGTCTTCATAAGAATCGACATTAAGCATATTCTTAGTAATTAAACTGATGTATCAGCCAACCACAGCTTGAAAAATTGTTTGCTTTCTGGTCACTGATAAAACAGGATGGAGCTATTGCTGGAAACAACAAGTGAGAGTTTTTGCTTTTAATAGCTATTATTAATATCCACTGAAATCATCAACTAACTGAAAGAAAAGCCCAACAATTTAATCTGTTTCTATGCGTAATACGAATGACCCCGAGCCAAAAACTTGTTACCAAGCCCGCTATTTGAGCCTGAAGTTTGCTTTCAAAATGTGGTTCCTAGTAGAGAGAGGAATAAAACAAAAGTAACTGAAAAAAAAAGCCCAAGAATTTAATCTGTTTCTATGTGTAATACGAATGACTCAAGCCAAAAACTTATTACCAAGCCCACTCCTTCTGATCAAAATTATTATAGAACCTAAGATTGTTCATTAAAATCTTCTGAGTAGATGATATATTTGCTTTTTTTATATAATGTATTGGAATAGTACACACAACTTTGAGAGATAATTATTTTTTGTTTTATACATCTAGTATTTAGGCTATTAAAGCAGTTATTAAATTAAAAAAAGGTTAAAAAATTGCTCATTTGATTTATAACTGTATAATATGGATATCAATCCATAGTGGACTTGTTCTAATTATGCATTTGTATTTTTTTCCTTATGTTACTTTATTATTGTTACTAAGCTTGTCATTAATAAAATTATCCTGTGTTAAAAATATTATTTTTTCTGGATTCAGTATCCTGTTTAATAACATGAACCTTTTTATAATGTGATTGTTTATATGACCATTTGAAGGAAAATATCTAAGTACAAAAATATGAGTTATTGGCAAGAGTAAATTTAAAAAAAATTAAAATCATAAAGATGAGTTAAAGGCAGCAACTATATAATGCTAAAAAGTAGCATCTCTGGGATAGTGTTTATCTTAGAAAACAGATAGATCTAACATTCATTAAGCATTTCTTTAATATCAGGTAAATAAAATTAATTCATCGCAACATTGAATATTATATTTTGAGTAATCAAATTATAGAATTTCAAAGAGTAAATCTGGCAATAATCTAACTAATTACCAACATGTTAAATAATTATCACTAAACGTCATATAACCACTATTCCCTATGCTTACACAAACTGTTATAACAATTGCAAAACTCTCCATATAATAGTGCCAACCAGTGCAAGGCAGTGATTACTCTGGTTTGCACTGGGTGGCACTATTGTATAGAGTTTTGCCTATGTTAAATAATTACAAAGGTAAGAAATGTTATTTCCTTTTTAGAATGGTTTTACATTCAGATAAATATGTTACCTAATAATGGTTTCATTCTATTAAATAATGGCATTCCTAATTTTAGAGGCCATAAATAAATAAAGTAAAGAAGAGTTATATAGTAGGACAGGCAAAGAAAAAAGGCTAAGGTCTGAAGAGCAGACTAAATGAAGAATGAATGGTTCAAATTTTATTAGATAAAACAAATACCACAGAATAAAAGAAATAGTAACAATGTTTACAATTAATATAAATGATCACATGATCCAAAAAAGAATGGAATAAAAAGGTTTCATACATCTAAATGAAAAAGTAAGCTCTGTAAAAGCAATTGAAAATAACAGATAAAGAAACAATTTACCAAATATTGCAATAAGAACAAGACAGGTAAATGATCCAAGAAATGATTAAAAAAATGTACAACAATAATAGATGCATGGCATATAAATATGTAAGATCTACATGATCAAATGAATAAAAATACCTAATGCATAGAAGAATGATTGGATAAGAATAGTTAGAAAATGAAAGAGATCATCCAAAGAATGAATGAAATGAAATTAAACACAACAACAACAAAAAAATAAAGGAAGACAAAGTAAAAAGAATTAGGCAAAAAGATCATGGAGTGGAAGAAGTAATGAAAGAAGCAATTGCAATATCTCAGGAAATTCTCATGGCGGCCTTGGATATCAAGAGGGATGTTAGAATTAGGAGAAAGGTAAAGAAGAGGAAATGGTTTTACAAAGGTGCAAGAAGTGACTTAAAAAGAAATCATATTAAGTAAATAAAATTATAGCAAAAAAAGCAAACAAAGACTATTCAGGTAATAATGGATCAATTTGGATGACAGAAGTGTAAATATAAGTCAAAAAAAGTTAGGAAAAAGGGAGATTGGGTTTAAAAATCAATAACCAAGAGCCAAACATTGGGATAATGACTCAACTTCTGAAAATAAGAATATTTGAAGGTAAGTATAAACTCTAAGAAAACACTTGATTAATTAAATAGTTTGGAGATATTTCTTCTAAATTTCAGGAAGTAGATGAAAAACTGGTCACAGCAAAGTGTTTCTTTACAAAAATGGTGGGATTCTGATTAAATAAAATTAGCCATTTCCAGGCATATAAGGTGGCCATATTGGCCAAAAGATTATCAAAATGGGATATCACACTAGATAACCCAGGAGTTGACATAATTTTTGAAAAGACTAAGATCTTAATATCATGCCTTTTTCTGAAAAACAAATAATATATCCAGTTAAACACACATTATTCAAATATATAGTTAATTAGAACTAATTGTTGATAGCAAAAGTTCTTAAATACTATCAATCAATCTGAGTGCTCACTATCTGAGAATCCAGAGAAGAGAGGAAAAAAGATCAGAATTTTATCAATGGATAGGACTGCATAGGAAAAAAAATAAGTATCATGTTAGTAACACAAAGGAAAAAAATCAATTCCAATTCAAAAAAAAAAAAAACAACAGTTCAGATAATTCAGAAAGGACAAGTTTTGATCTGATGCAGACAGGACACTAACATACAGAGAGGCATTTGAATTGACTTTCATTAGTATCACATCATCAAAAAAATAAAAGGAATGGGAAGCAATCTGGGGAACTGAAACCTTAAAGGCAAACAAAATGTATGAGAAGAAAATCAAGCATGAATCTAACTTGGAATTAGAATAGGATGCTTAATTTTCCAAAAAGTATTGCCTAAACATATGTATCACTGTTGAAGGCATTATTAGAGATGCATTGGATTTAGGTAACTAAGTCTTTGTAATATAAGAAAAAAATTATGATCATATTGTAAATCTAAATCCATGGATATATATTTTGTCTTTGAAGTTTATTCAGGTAATGCTAGCAAATAGCAAAAGAGTATGTTGACAAACAAATGAATATGGAATAATTGAAAGTAAATAAACCAATCGAGAATAATACTCACACATAATGGAATTTTAACATCTGGCTTTGTGTAAGATTAGCTATATTTTGGATTATAACTAGGAGTTTAATCATCTGTGGAGAAACCAGTCAATATTTAATGGAGATCTATTGCTTCCATAATAATAAAAATCAATAACAAATCCTAACCAAAATATGAGTCTACGTTAGCTACAGGTGAATGGCGAGAAAAATTACCACATACATTTAATGAAAATCAATTCTTTTTCTTCTTCTGTAACAATTACCAAAACTATGAGCATAAAAAATTTCAATAATCAACTATATTAAACTTGATCATATTGTGGTCCCATCTATACAAAACAGGTTGAAAAACATATTGGGCATAACTATACACTCATCATAACCCAATTGTAATAGTGTAAGAAATGATGTTTTTGAAAAGCTATGTCTAATAACTAGACAATTAAATAAAACTATCCATGATAGTAATATTCCATCATAAATAAATTAAATTGCTTATTTGGTTTAAAAACAAAAGGTGTTTAAATTTGACTTTATATTAAGCTGCTAGCATATCTGTAAATTTTAAATAAAATTGAACCTACACAAAGCCTATCATGTGCCATTTAGTTTCTATTAATTCTCATTAATAAAAGTTGTCTGTTCTATATTGCATGAATTGTTTAATCTGAAATCTCCTTCTTAAATCTGCACACTTTTTATATCATTTATAAAAAAGGCATTCCCTTAGATCTCTGATAAATTTAATTTTCATTTCTTTCTTAATATTCACATTGAGTAATTCCATTTTTTCTAGTTCATGGCTAAAATACTATGCAGAATTGTTTTAAAAAAAGTACAACATTCTGATTGGTAAAGATACACCAACTGGTAATATAACTAAATTGGTTTTAACAAAACATGAAAAATGCCAAACGAGTAGAAGGAAGTGTTCTAAAACCTCTCGTGCATGCTGTATTAGCAGTAGTATTTGTCAGCATTTGTTTATTAATGTAGCTATTTCATATTCAGTATTATAACAAGAATTATTTAATTTATGTTATTCAAGCACAAGTGCGTGTGCGGCACAACTGCTCCCAAAAGCTGTTAATACAAATACAAATAGCTAACTAAAAATATTAAAACAGCTGAGCGCTTTCAAAGGATCTTGCCTTCATCTTTGGCCACACGATTGGCACAACACAAGTATTCGTACAATAGAGCTCGCAACTATCCTTCTACTTATTCAGTTTTTTATCAGCACCAGTGCACAAGTCACCATGAGTGCATTCCGGACAATCCTACCATCGTATGTAGAGAGAGACATGACCTCAAAAGAAAGATCAAAGAGGCTTTATTTATCTCTCGCGACAGCGATGCCATAAACAGGAAGGACACGTGTTTTTCTCTATCAAAAAGATGGAATTAGCATATTTGCATAAATTTAAACGTAAGCAAGCTATGATTATGAAGGCAAGATCCTTTGAAAGCGCTCAGCTGTTTTAATATTTTTAGTTAGCTATTTGTATTTGTATTAACAGCTTTTGGGAGCAGTTGCGCCGCACACGCACTTGTGCTTGAATACGTACATTTCCCAAAAGTAAAATTATTTAACTTAATTTATGTTAGTAAAGCAAAAAGTTTTTTTTCTCCATCAAAATAAATTTATTTTGCCACAAACATTACTTAGGCTGAAAATCATTTATATAAAAAAATTAGATAGTTTATACTTAATTAAACCTCAATTTAGTTATGTTTACTAGTCATTTAAAAGGTACAGAATGATTACTATTATTAATTTGAAATGTTTATTTTTAGAAGGCCAAATAAAAGTAAGCATAAATTTTAAATTTAATAGATTTTAATCCTATAATTTATAAAGTTAGATTTTTTTTCTTTTAATTTAATTAAAGTGTATATCGCTAAGTGGAATATCTTAAATAATGAATAATAATAAAATGTCTGATGTTTGATAAAAAAAATTTCAATGACATCTAGAGATTGGGATTTTCAAAATAATCTCATAAACCTTTTCATTGTAGGACTTGGTAATCATTTTTTGTAGCTAAATTCGGGAAAAAGTGTATGAATGAGATATCATTACATGGATCACACCATACATATATATGCTTGTGTGTTTTGAAATAGTGAAAATGAATAATGGTAATATATACATAATGAAATTAAAAATATTTACCCTCTAACATAGTCTTGATGGTAACTGATTGTTTAGCTATTTCAACATCAACTTCAAAAACCTCTCCATCAGAACTCTGAAGTTTAATAGTAGGCATCTGAAAATATATTAAAACTATAGTAATACGAATGATAAAATTATTATTTGTAAAATATACCAAATAATAATAAGTATTTATACAAATAGTTAATATATCTATTAAAAAAGCAATGTATAAAAAAATTTCAATATTTGTGAAAAAAGTGATGAAGTATTTAAAAATTGGCAGATCACTATTTCTCCCACCCTTCATGTTATTTTAAATGACTTGACTGAATATTTTTACACAATATTAAACCAAAAACTGAATACTCTGAGTTTAATAAAATCAAAAAAGTATAAAGATACTCATGCAAAAAAAAAAAAAATCTTTATCTAAATACACATGAATAAATTCATTTAGTATTTTCCTATTTTAATGAGAAAAATATCTACCTATAAATAAATATGGCATTAGTATTTCTTTACATAAAAAACTTAAGTACTTTGATCTTTCATAGAAAAATGGTATATACCAAAATATAAATGGCTTTTATTATTTTGATGAATATTAACTTTTATCAAAAAATTTATATAGATACTTATTGTACTTATTTATTTTACATTAGTATGCAATATGTTTATTTAATGTATAAATATTATACAATATAAATACATATTTATATAAATATGTAAAGAAATGATTTGCATGAGCACAAAAATTATTTGCAAATATATAATAAAAATAAATTATGAATTAAGAAATACAAAGTTGATGTTTATTTTCTACACATTAACTTTATACAGAAAGATACATTTTTTGCCCCTCTCCTCCTTTTAGCAATTTATCTGCAAATTTAAATCCCATTTTAAATTTCTTTAACTAAATAAACAATAACTTTTTTTAAAAATTAATCTCCAAATAAATATCTGTCAATATATTTCAAGGTTTTCACATTTACAAATTAAAAGCAAATATTTGTGTGGGAGTATATTTGATCTGCATTGCCTTAAAATTCAACTCCTATGCTAATATTGTCACTGGTCAGGATCAGCAACACCTGAAGAAAAGTGAAGAATAATACTACTCAAAATATTCTATAATTACTAATAACCTGTATTGTCTATTTGTGTGTTATTACTAATAAGTTGTTTGAATTTGAATAGTTTAAACTTTTCTAGACATTCAACATTTAATTAAAGATGATGGAAATAGTTCAACATATATTTAAAAACTGTTTTAGAATGAATGGCCTCAAACCACAGTCAGAAGTTTTTTTATTTCACAATTTTAAATGCAAACTTTTGCTTTTGAATTATTGACTATTTTCTATAATAGTAGTCTCATATATGGCAATATATTTTCAAACAAAATGCACTGTTTTATTATTTTTGTTAATTTCTAATTTTAGATTTAAGCTATTAAAAAAACATAATTTGTTTTTAGATGTATCAATGCCACACTAATTACAAAAAACTTACCAAGATAATTATATACTACAATAATACTAATTTCAAATCACTTAACATTTTTTTTTTTTTTTGAGTTGAGCATTGTAAAAGATTTATTTGTCAGTTTTCTGGCCATATTTCCAATTTGAAATTTGATATATGCTTTACAATCATTCAATTATGAATGTGAAAATCATACCCTATAAATATGTGAAAAATGAAGATTCCTCTTCACACATGTAAAAACTGTATTTACATTAAAAAAATATTATTTTTTTTGTTGCCAATAATTTTTATGACTAATTTCAGTATAAACTCAACAGTTAGATTCTTAGTTTGAAATGAACTAAAAAAATGAAATTCAATTTTATTTCATTAATAATTCTTTTAAACTATTTTTTTAATGTAATTACAAGTTTTCCAAAAAAAAAAAAAAAAAGATATTTATCTGTGAATGAAACTTTAAACTTTAACCAAACTTATTAAAAGTGGAAATTTAAATATAATATAAACAAATAGTTATTTATTTTGTTGTGCCAAGATCTCAAATAAACATTATTTTTACCGTTCTAACAGAAATTAATTTCCATTTGTAAAGGATTTCCTATATCATGATGTCTGCTCTCATTATCAGAACCAAGGTATGCCTGAATTATAAGTCAAATAATTAAAATGGTATAGCAGTTAATATATCTATATCTATCTACCATTCATGTAAAATAAACTTTTTCAGATTACAACAGGTTTAGGATTTTTCCGCAGCTGGCCTATATATAGCCAATTCATTTAAACATATGACTATTTGTTGTTAAATGAGTGTCTAGATATATTCTTATACAGAATGTATAGCAAAAAAAAAAAAAACAAATCTTTATCTCCGGTACTTGTGAAACCTGGTAAAAAAATGTAACCCCCATCATACTTCCTTTTTCAAAGCCATTTGAAGAGTTTTTCCTCTGCAGTAGGTTATTTTACCCAACTAAATCAGTCATGAAATTCCAAACCTCGTTTACTAGAGTATACTGACTTATTACTTATAGCTGTAATAAAAACATACTTATTACCTAATGCACAATATATATAGTGAAAGGAATCTCATATTTTGATAGACCAAATTAATAAGATAAAATAAAAATACAAACATATTAACCATTGAAAATAAAATATAAAAACTTAAAACTCTTACTGCATAAACTATTAAACAAAAAATAAAATTGCTTACTATGCATTTAAAAAATACTGCCTTTCTGCATTTTTTATAAAAGTTTCATCTAGATAAACAATTTCATGTACTTTATTCCTACTATTGTAATTTTTCTCACAATGTACATTCATTAATTTTCATTTTAGCATAAATGTTTTCTTTAAACTTTTAACCAACTTATCAAACAATTTTATTTTATCAACAGACTAATATTTAAGTTTATATTACTACATTAAATAAAAACTTAATTTTTGTTTTATCATGAAAGAAAAATGTCTGTAATCATTTGATGAAATTGTCAAACAATTTAATATAATCAATAACAACTTAGTTACATTTCATATCATTGTTAACAGTCTGCACATAAATTAAAAATGAAAATAAATGTGCAATAAATAAAATTTTCTAGAGTTTATGATGTTTTTCAAATCAAACAAATATATTAATGCAAATAAAATACTACTAATATAGTTGTGCTACATAAACTATATTATTTGTGTATAATGCCAGATATCATTATTTCATATAGATTACATAAAAAAAGATAATTTGATTCTTAATATGTGATCAGACTCATTACTAAAATCATTGAAATATAGAGATAAGTTGAATTACATTTCATGATACACAAATTTCTTTCATTATAATTCACGATATAATAATACTCCCATTTAAAAATGTATAAAATATAATTTTGGTTGTAACAAACTGAATGATCGAGGAACTTGGTAAAAATTATAAAAAAAAAAAATCACTTGAATAATTAATAAAATTTGCAATTTTTTAAGTATTGGCAACAAAACAAAAACAAAACAATGACTGCATGACAATCTTGAAATATGAATTTACATCATACTTTCTAGCAGAACAGAAAAGAAAGGGCATTTGTTTGGAAAAACTTGTGGAGTAAATGCCTTTCACTCAATAAAGAATATTTTGCTAATACTGCAAAATAAAAAAAGATAGCAAAACTTAGAGATTGAATATGTGAATAAATAAAATGTAATTCTCTTTACAAATGTCTTAATACAAAAAAAAAAAGTTCTAAAGAACAAGAGTAAATAAATTAAAAAACAAAAGGTGACATTTTTTATTCATTATTGTTAGTAATCTAGCAGTTTTTAATTTCAATGAGGAGATTATGCTATTCACACCAATGACTTAAATGAATATGAATTAAGATATTATTACAGAAAAACATAAAATAAAATTAATTCACAATTGATATTGTTTGTTTTTTATAAATGCAAAATGTGGAAACCATATTTAACATTTGTAAATGGCAAAATGCTGATAGCAATCTGACATAGGTATGACTAGTAATATGTAAGACCAGAAGGTAGTAAAAATTTACAATAAATAGACTTGATAAAATAGTTTTTTTTTTATTTTCCAAGATAAATTTACTTATTGAAAATTTTCTGGATCATTATTGTAAAATTGCTGAAATTTGTGAAAAAATTCCCTGCAGCACAATGAAACCTCATAAAATATAAAACTTTCACAATGCATAAGCTTATTTTAAAAAAGCAAAGATTTAAAAATATAGTAACTATTTTCAATCAATGAGTTATTGTTGCAGCAATAGCAACAATAACTATACTAAATAGGGGGGGGGGGGGAGAAAGCTGATGGATAATCTTAAGAGAAATTTATGAATATTTGCATAACAGAAGACTGACAACATGAAAATATAATTGACATTTAAAACCAATAGCAGATTAAGGTAAAAAAAATCTTAAATTTTCCAACTATTTAAAAAAAAAAAAATTAATAAAACAAATAAAAAAGCTTTAGAATCACAGATAAAAGATTCAAAATTTGAGCTAGCTTATATAATTAAAATATAGCTTTTGGTGTAGATATATAAAAAAATGGACTTAATAGGCAGCAACAGATTTAAGAATATATTCAACTATTAGATCATTATATAAATTCGTAGCCAAACATAATTCTAAAATTTTAGATTAATATAGAAGAATGATTAAGTTAATTAATTACTCTTTACTATCCCTTATTATTCAATTTTAATAAAATTTGTTTTCAAGCACTTTTTTTAAAAAAGAATTTCCTTTATCTTTCATCTACTTATTTCAAATGAATCTGTAACCTTCACCAGAAATCTGTTTATTTTAATGTTTACAATAGAAATAGTAAGTTTAAATTAGATTAATAATAAAATAATGGTCAAATTAAAAAAAAAGGGAAATTATAGTAAGTCTAATAAATTTTAAAACTATCAATTATACAAAATTTTCCATAAATTAAAATTGTTAATTTGATATTGATTCTACATAAAATGCAAGAAAAAAAAAAAACTTAATACATTTTAACAGTAAAATAGAAATTCATAAAACACTACAATACTAGTCAAAACAAAATTTTACCAAAATAATTCCACATCCATGAATTCATTTATTAATAATAGTCTTTCCAACATTAACTTCAAAAACCAACTTCCTTTAACACCAAAGAATGTCTTCATGAGATTGATCGTCTCAGATTCTAAAAATATTACCATAAAAGTTTATTTACTCTTCTTTTCAATTTTCAATCAAAAGTAAAAGAAACTTTGTTAGTAAATTTTTTTGAATCTGAGGTTAACAATCTCATGAAGACATTCTTTGATGTTAAAGGAAGTTGGATGTTGAAGTGAATGATGGAAAGACTATTTGGTTTTGTATATATATGTTTAGTCGAATATCACTTGAGAAGGTCTATTTGTTAATATATGAAACCATGATTGTGGAAGAATTTTGGCAAGATTTTATTTTTTTGCTAGTATTGCAATGTTTTTATGATTTTTTATTTTATTTTTAATTGCTAGTATAGTTGTTAGGAAGTATTTAATTTTGATAATATACTTTCAAAAGAATTATCTATTATTATTGAAATAATAGACCATTTCCTTTCCTGTCTTCCAGTTTTTTATATCTATTCAGTGAATGAAGAAAAAAACAAAATACACATTATATGGTAAAATACAATCTATAAAACAAGCTAATACTATGCTTTTTGTTAGTAAAATGAATCTCCAAATAGCTATAATGATAACTACTGGGGCATGAGTTTAATCACTATTCTTTTTTTAAAATTTTACCCTCAATTGAAACAGGCTCTTCTTAGATGACAAATTAAAGACCAAATAGCATTTCATAAACGAAAGTAAAAAAACAAAGTAGATAACCTAATAGAAAAAATAATCTTTAAGAATACTATTTATTAAAACCACAAATGGATTTCTGATTGAGTTTTCCTAAGTCTGCCTTTCTGCGATATAAGAACAGCATGAAAATTAATAAGTTATCCCATAAGAAAGAAATTTTTTGGTAACGCACAATTTAATTTTTTTTAAAAAAATCCAAATGTTTTTGTTCAGGGTGACAATAATAGAACTTTTGAGTTATATATATAATAAAAATGAAAAGAGAAGTTCAATTTTATTAGCTGACTTAAATATTTGTCAATATTTTTCTAAAAATAAAACTGAATTAAAAAATGTATATCCAGAGATATAATTATATCCTCAGATAGTAGTCTATCTGTAAGTTTGATTTTAACAAAGGTTTCAAGATAGAATATGAATCTCCTTGCAGACAGTGATGAGTATGATAATTAATCACTAATTTTTTATTGTTTTAGAATCTTTTAAAGTTTGAAATTGAGAATTAATTTATTCGGAAGGAGCTAGAGAATCTTATTATTGGGATATAGAAAAGCTTTGGAAATACAATAAGATTTAAGAATTTTTTGCATAGAATGATAGGTAAGACTTTGAGAAAGCATATATTGTAGTTTCTATTAAGAGTAGGCTATTTTGCATTGTAATAGCAAATAGATTTAAGAAGAATCCAAAAACATCAAATGAAAAAGCAGCATAGGAGATTTAGTTATTTGTGAAAATATTTCAATAGAAAATTTACTTTTATTCAATAAAAGGAAATAGAGTTTAGAATAATTATCCAATATGAAAACTTGTTGACGAAGATATATATTTTTTGACGGCAATAAGATTTACATTAAATTCATTTAACGTATGGATCTTTTTTTTTTTGACTGATTAAAAAAAGGCAACAAAAAGCTGATCTTCGGTTTTGAGGAGAGTGTTAATTTAATAACAAAAAATAAGGAACTTAACAGAAACTTTGGAATAAAATTATGGGAATTAAACAGGGACATTTTACACTTTGGTGAAATGTGCATTTCTCTATTAAAATTTGCAAGAATGTATAGGAGTGGTATACAAATATTAGTCAAAGAATTTAAAGCAGTTTTTTCACAGGGATCAAGTCAAATTCAACAGAAGTATTCAAATGAATCTCAATTATATCAATTTTTCTGGTCGACACATCTCATCAACGGTTATTTTGAAAAGAATTACAACCGCAAAACACTGAAGAAACTTTCTCAACAAAAATGAATGAAATCTGTATTTTTATCTCTAAAAAAGATTTTATTTATTTAATTAAATATAAAAACTGTGAGATAGGCCTTAAATTATCAAGAGAGAAGAAAATCCTTTGTATATGAAGATTTGGTTATAGATGACCAGTGGATCTAAAATGATAAATAATATAGCAGTTTTATAAATAATAGATATATCAAAATGGCTAAAATGATTTAATAGGAATTTCAGCATTACATGAATACCTGATACATGCCTGGTGTGCAATTTCATTTCAGAGCAATATTATATTTATTAGCCTATGATTTGGTTGACATTGCCACCCTCCACAACAAAATAAGGAGACAATTGCCCAGGGAGGACTAATTTAGATTGACATCTGTACTTATGTTAATGCAATTAAAATAATTCTCAAGATGAAATAGCCTTGCTAAGAATAAAATTAGTGATTTAATTTTTTATTAGATCAAGTTATAAATAATACTTCTTCTAATAATGTTTTAATGTAAATTTGTTCCAAATTTAATATTTAATAAACTCGTAATTATTACAACTTCAATCATGAAGTTTCTTATAAATGAATTATGTGGATTAGTAAAGCAACAAAACATATTAGGAGTGGGGGAGGATGCTGGAATCTAATAAAAATTGTACATTATTCAAATAACAAATATATAGGTTTACAATTTTATATTGCTGCAGATAAAGACATTAAAAAAAAAAAACACTAAAATTTCTAAATGATAAAATCATGTGTTGACAATATGAATCATCCTGTCATTTACACATACAAAAAAAAAAAAAAACTGTTTCACTAATTATAATGAATCTTTAATGAAACCACTTTAAAAATTTGGCAAAATTAAAAACTTCCATTATCAATTAGAGAAGACAGCAACAGTACTAGTATTCACTAAAATGCCATTTTTTCAACTTAAAGTAAATATATATATATATATAGCTACCAGAATTATTATCAAAGGTATTTCATGTCAACAAGCAAGAGAATTCAACTGATTAAAAAATGTCCTCTATATTTTTCAAGTTTTATGGATTCAGAAATAACAATCAATAGTAAAGAAAATTGTTAAATCCTAGTCAGGATTTACTTATGGTTACAAATGAAAAATCATAAAATATTATACCTATGCAACACAAACAAAATCAAATATCAGAAATTATTCCAGCAAAAAATTTTATTAAATAGAAGAGTTTCATTCAAATACTAATAAAGTTGATATATATGTTTCTAAATAAATTTCTAAGAATTTCTCTACAGAAAAAATGCTAATAAAAATAAGTAATTAAATGAGAATTAAAAAAAAACCTACTAAAAATAGAAAGTAGATAAATCAAGTGCTACATATATAGTGAAGAATAAATGTGGTTAACGAATATATATATGTGTAGAGAGTAATTATTATAGAAAGAAAAAAGTAACAAACTTTGTATACGAATTGGAATGTTACTAATTAAATAAAAACCTAGTAAAGATAAGGTTCCAGATTTAGAAACTAATTAGTGCAACAAGAGATTTAATTTGCAGATTACTCAAGAACAATAGCAGCTATAATTAATCAGTTCTTAAACATTCCATTAACAATGACTATAAAAGAAATGAAAAAGGAGACACTTGATCTTCAGCAGTCAGACACACTTGCATCATGGAAACTGGTTGTCTAAGATGAGAAATTCAAGGCAGAGTGTCATAGCCTATGGAAAATCCAGTGAACTTCACCACTGAAGATGTAAAAGTGGACTTAGGGATAATTGCAGGCAATATCGGCCTTATTATGTTTTCATACACCTTATGGCCCAGTATTTGTAAGTTGATGCTAATATTTGTAATTGCAATAATTAAAATAGATATATATTCATAGTAATTCTTGTCTTAACTAATTTGTATCTGCTTGTCAATATTGGAGCATTTGTACATAGTTAGAAAACTGACACAGTCGGACAGGATTTGTTCTATCTGGCTTAATTTAGAGACAGGATAGAATTCAACTGAATTTGTGTAATGTATGAAACTGGCAAGGATTAAGAATCGAATTCTGGGTGAATTTTAGAAATAGTAGTCAGATAGTAAGCGTATCAATAGAAGTCCGCAGTTGAAACTGGAAAATTTTTTTTTTCGTATAATTATTAAATTGAAGTAGAAAATGATGACATCAGTGCCTCAAGTAACAATTAACGAGTTCAACGTTAATAATCCTGATTAGCCAATTTACTTTAAGAGGATTGAGAAAGTTTTTAATTAATGGTACTGTTAGTGACCCCATTAAAGTTGCCATGTTATTATGTTATGCCGGGCAACAAGTAATAGAAATAGCGAATAGGCTCTGCAATCACGAAGAATCAGAGAAATTACCATAGGGAAACTAAATAATTATTTTAACCCTCAGCCCTCGAAGCATGTCGCAAGGCTACACTTTAGAAACCGAAGGCAAAATAAGGAAGAGCGTATATGAGACTATGATCAAGCACTAAGAGAACTGGCTAAGAGTTGCAATTATGGAGACGCCTTAGAGGATAATCTGCTTGAACAATTATTTTGGAGCATGTCAGACGATAGGCTCAGGCAGCAGTTGCTGGCCTCAAGAGATTTGACATTTGAAGAAGCAACTAAAATGGGAGTGGCCCATGAAATAGTGCTTGATCAATCAAAAGAATTTAGAAATTTTGCTGATAAAAGTGATTGTAATGCTTAAATACAGAAATAAGTTCCAATCTGTTAGGAGTAAAACGAATGAAATAGTGTGTTATTGTTGTGGAAAAAAAGGCCACATAGCACGCAAATGTAGATATAACAAAGAGCGCTGTAGAGCCTGTGGTAAGGTAGGCCATTTGCAGAAAGTGTGTCAAACTAAGGGAAAAAACTGGCCAACTTTTAAAAATTAAAATAAAAAAAGAATTTGTGAGATTCACAATACACAGATTGGGTATGGAATCAATTTATGCTGACAATAAATTTGTTGGAAATACAAATGAAAATTGACAGCAGCTCGGGCATGTCAATGATGGCAATCAAAGACTGGGAAAAAGTAGTACAAAATTATAAGAACTCCCCTACCTTAACGAAAACAAATTTACAAGAAAAAGATGCTAGCGGAAATAATATGACGATACTAGGGAAAGTAAATGTTCAGATAGAATTAAAAAGTACAGTGCGTAGACTACCATTATATATAGTACAGGGCATTCTTAACCTTATTATAGTAGGGAATGGTTCAATGCTCTGGGAATAAAGATATGCGTAGTGAATAAGATTGCTATTGAGCAAGAATTGTGAAATAAATATACAGATTTATTTAAAGTTGAGAAGGGCAATAATTACTACGCCAATCAATATAGAGCTACAGGATGGAGCGACTCCTGTGCTTTGCAGACCAAGACCAAGAAAAATTCCTTTCACCCTACAAGCTAAAGTCAAACAAGAATTAACTGACTTGGTGACAAGAGGAGTGTTAACACCAGTAGAGAAGACCGAGTGGACTACCCTGATTGTAATAATATCGAAACAAAACGGACAAATTCGTATTTGTGGAGGTTACCGTACTACAATACGTAAAAACCTTACAAAGAGCCAGTATCCGGTGCCTAATATCAGAAAAATATTAGCCAATATGAAAAAGGCAAGTCACTATGCTAAAATTGATTTGAAGGCTGCATTTCATCAGATTCCATTTTCTGAATGCACCTCAGAATTATTAGCTATCATTACACATAAAGGATTGTTTAAGTACAATAGACTACCTTATGGAATTACAGTTGCACTGAACATTTTCCAAGCCAAGATGGACATGCTGTTCCAGTAAATGGATGGTGTAACACCATACTTTGATGATATTTTAGAAGTTGCTGATTCAGAAAAGAGACTACGCGAATGTTTAAAGTTTGTGAGAAATTATCTAGCTTCGAAGCTAAAGGGAAAGAAACCCGATCCTCAAAAAATATCAACCGTAAAGGAAGCCCCAAAACCCAGAAATGTAAAAGAACTACAAGTTTTTCTGGTTCTCCTAAATTATTTTGAAACTTTCCGTAAAGGAAAGGCGCATGTTGCACGACAACCATTATATGACTTAAGAAAACGTCAAAAATGGCATTGGGATCAAACCCAAGAAAAAGCTTTTAGTGATACGGAGTTATTAACATCTAATAGTTTATTAATACATTATGACAGTAGCCTCGAACTAATATTGACAATGGATGCATCAGAATTAAGAATTGGAGCAGTTTTAAGCCACACAGTAACTGATGGTGAGCATTCAATAGTTTACGCTTCTAGAACATTAACCAAAAGCTGAGCAAAATTATAGACAGCTAGATAAAGAGGCATTAGCTATTATATTTGCGGTGAAAAAATTTCACCAAAATGTGTATGGTTGACAATTTAAGATCTTTACCGATCATAAGCCACTTTTAGGGATATTAGCTAAAAATAAGACAGCACCTGATCTTTAAGCCCTAGAATGTTTTGTTGGGTAAATTTATTATCAGGCTATGATTTGACCGAAATTTTAAAAACGGAAAAATCATTAAACACGCAGACGCGCTGTTAAGAGTACCCATTAAAGCAGATCCACAGGAAAACGATCCAACCATTAACTATATAGATAATTGGAATAATGAGGTAATAGACAGTGAAAAGGTGGCTAGTTGGACAAAAGCTGATCAGCGTTATAAACAGTTAATAAAGTGCAAAGGCTGGTCCAAAAGTCGGCCTGATATAAAAGCTTTAGGGGACATAAGAGAAAAACTGTCCATACACAAAGGATGTATACTAATGGATGATAGAGTATTAATACAGAGTAGTGGACATAGCAAAATTCTTCACCTAATTCATCAAGGTCATCCTGGGATAGTACGTGCGAAAGCACTTGCTCAAAGTTACATATGGTAGCCCGCCATAAATACCGGAGATAGAAAAATTTGTGAAATCATGGGATAATGGCCAAATGAATGCAAATTTGAAAGAGAAAAAATGTTGCTTGGCCTGTAGCTGAAAAGGTGTGGAGCTGTATTTCACATCAATCACACTAGACCATTTCATGGCTTCATATTTTTGGTGATCGACTCGTACTCATAGTGGACTGAGTACAGAGTAGTAAAAAATACGAGCATCGAAGAAACAGTAGCAAAACTGAAGGAAATTTTTACTTTCCACGGTTTTCCTGAAACAGTAGAATCAGATAATGGTACCAGTTTTACGTCCACTAAATTCAAAGATTCTCTAAGAGAATGGGGAATTAGATATCCATGGCCACATATCACCTGGAGTCCAATGGTATTGTAGAAAAAGCAGTACAAACGCTAAAGCAAACCCTATACAAAGGTACTGCCAATATACGGGAAACCCTATATTCTGCCTTACTGTTTTAACATAGTACTCCGTGTAGTACAGGTAAATCGCCTGCAGAATTAATTTTCGGACGAAAACTCCGCACAATATTATCATTACTCCACCCAGGTCAGAATTCTATGAGTGAGTGACGAAAACAACAGCGCAGATTTTAAATTCACTGAAGGCGAAAAAGTTTGGGTCAGTAACGTTATCGGAAAGTACTAGGTGAAAGCTGTAATAAAAGAAAACCTGTCAAAACAAATAGTACTTGTCGAGACAAAAACGGAAAACCATGCGAAACATCTAAATCATGTTAGACATCAGGAAGAGGAACCAGAGCAAACCGGAAATATTACAGTGCAACACATTCCGAAATGTGAAGAGAAATCGGATGGTCTGGAAACAAAGGAAGACGGAAGCATTACAGTCAAAAAGAAAACATGACGGAGATCACAAAGGATTAAAAAATAAACACTGTACCTAAAAGACTACATAAGACTTCAGAAGTATTAATTTCTGAAGCGGATGAGGTGCTACATACATAGTGGAGTATAAATATGGTTAACGAATATATATACATGTGTAGAGAGTAATTATTAAAGAAAGAAAAAATGGTGCTTGTATTATAAAGATGCCGTTGGATGGTGCTGTTTTCACGTTATAACTATAAAATATGACCATTCCTGGGCCGTTGATTATAATAATTTTTCTGTCCTATTTTGTAATGCGAAAATAAAAAATAAAAAAAATTGTCTTTTATAAATATTATTTTTTATTAACGTATACAATTTAAATGATAATAATAAATGTAAAATAAAATCAACCAATTAAAATTTGATTCGTGTTTTTCTATCATACATTTTTTTAATTGTGTTATGGCTTTTTTTTATACATTTTCTATCGGATTGTGTTACGGCTTTTTTTTTTATCAATTTTCTATCGGATATTTTTTTACTTGTGTTATGACTATTTTTTTTTTTGTTGTTTAAGTAAAAAGAGATATTACGGATATTTTTTACTTCAAATAGAATGACAATAAAAAGTAAAAGTTGTTACGGTTCGGTTTAGGGTTAATGTTCTATTGTTTGTAATGCTAAAATCAAAAAAATTCAAAATCGTAACCGGCATCCGGACAAAATAAAGAAACTCAAACTTTTTTAAAGAACAACAAACACATATAAATGTGTTCTTTACTTATTAAACATGTTTATAATATTTGCTTTTTATGAAATTTACAAAAAATCGTGTATATTTGTACTTTTCTTACTGTATATTTTTTTGATACCGCTCTTCTTTGTCTCGTGGAATGTTAAGAACAGTACGTTACTTGATGCGTTACCTAATTGCAACTCACTAAAAACATAGATATTTCACATTTTCCCAATTAAAACTTCAATACAGTACGTTGTAAAAACTCTTCAACAAATCCAATGAAAACAACATTTCCATCCAATTCAAATACAAACTCTCTCATCAAGCCGTAACTATTTTATAAACTGTGCGAATTCGGAAAATGTAATTGCTGCTTAGCGACATACATGCTGTACTGCAACGCGACATAGCGGCCTGCATTCTGTAGCACAACAAAAAAGTTGTATTATAGAAAACGCAGGTTTGAACGTGTCGGCCGCGGAAACAGCATTTTTATGTGTTTTAGCACGAAAACCACGCCATAGAACGACGTCTTTAGCTATAAGATGAGTACCGAAAAAATAACAAACTTTGTACACAAATTGGAATGTTACTAATTAAATAAAAACCTAGTAAAGATAAGCATTCCAGATTTAGAAACTATTTAGTGCAAGAAGAAATTTAATTTGCAGATTACTTAAGAACAATAACAGCTATAATTAATCAGTTCTAAAACATTCCATTAATAAAAACTATAAAAGAAATGAAAAAGGAGACGGGATACTTCAGCAGTCAAACACACACGCATCGTAGGAACTGGTTAAGATGAGACTACGGAAACCCAGTGAACTCCACCACTGAAGGTGTAAAAATGGACCTAGAGACAATTGTAGGCTGCATCGGTCTTATTATGTTTTCGTACGCCTTAGGGCCCAGTATTTTTGCATCGGTCTTATTATGTTTTCGTACGCCTTAGGGCCCAGTATTTTTGCATCGGTCTTATTATGTTTTCGTACGCCTTAGGGCCCAGTATTTGCAAGCTCAAACTAATATTTGTAATTGCAGTAAATAAAATAGGATATATTCGTAGTGGCGGTAAAGGAGTTTGCTATTAACTGAAAAAAAAGCCTTTGATTCCTCTTAGAAGCCTTAAGAACATTACAATCTTGAAATATGCATTTTCTGTTAGTTAAAATGTAATCCAGTTCTGCTGTACCTTCATTTGGATGCTTCTATGTCCATTTCCTTTTAACATTTTTCTCAAAATATGAAAATAAAGATCGATTATGATGAGTTAGAAGTTAACTTACAAATACCTTGGTCAGTTTATTAATACAGATGGAAACGTAATGGATGAAATTAAGCATAAAATTAAGCTTGGTTGTAGTGATTTTGCTAGAAATAACTTGATATTAAAAGGAAATATCCCTATGTGTTTGAAAAGGAAGATTTTAATAAATGTGTTTTACCAGTTCTTACTTATGGATCTGAGACTTGGACATTTAATAGAAGAGCAATACAGAGACTTTAGATCACTCAAAGAAGTATGGTGAGATGCATGTTGGGAGTAACATGAAGAGATCAAAAACACAATATACGGCTAAGAGAACAAACAGATGTTACTGACCTCATTGAAAAAATTAAGACTGAAGTGAAGTTGGGCTGGACATATTGCTAGAAGAGATGGTAATAGATGGACAATTGAAATCTTAAACTGGATTCCAAGAGATTATAAAAGACCCAGAAATATGTGAAATGGATGGATAAAATAAGAAAGTGTGCAGGGGTGTTATGGAGAAGAGAAGCTAAAGATCGAAGAAGATGGATTGAACTTGGAGAGACCTTCATCCTGCAGTGGATTGATAATGGTTGATGATGATGATATTCATAGTAATTCTTGTCTTAACTAATTTATTTCTCCTTGTCTGTTCACCTCGCTTATGACGGCAATATTGGGGCATTTGTACATAGCATAAAGAATAAGTTTTTTTCTTAAATAAACACTGCAGGGATATAAATAAACCAAAATCCACAAAACCCAAAAAAAAAAACAAAAAAACAATTCAAACATTTCACCTATAATTGTACTAAAAAAGGCAAAGAAGAATAGTGAACCGACTGGATGAGACATATCAAAGCACCAGCCAATAATAAAGAAGCAGAGTTTACTAAGTCTTTGGTTATACATTTAAGTTATCATTTGATGGTAGTCTTTTATTTAGCCACCTACCTGTCTATATCATGATAAGGCAAAGAAATATTGCATAAACTGGAAAAAATTAAATAATGGGACAATATCAGATTTTATTTAATATGAGAGCCGTGTCGCTTGACAGCGCTCAGCGTATGATTTAATAAAATACTGCACATCATTAGCTTTGCGTTATTGCGTTGTTAGTGCTATATTGATTTACTATAAGAATCCAATACGCAAAGTTTTAAAACATTAAATTCGTATTCAAAATATTGTAAATCCTCTGATGACAAAACATTTATCAATGGAGAAAATATTAATCAATGTAGCCTACTCTAGTCAACAACAACAAAAGAATTCAAATGTACATGATACTCACATACAAGTCATAAAGAATATCAATAGAAATAATAAAATGAGTTCTTAGAATGTTGCTTTTAATCTTAAAATAAGTTCAATGAAGAATTTTTCTATTATAATGTATAGTCATTAAAACAGGCAAAACTCTCTATACATATTGCCACTCAGTCCAAGCCAGAGTAATCAATGGATGACAGAAGGCTTGTGCATAAAATCCCCATCTAGTGCCTACTCATCCAATACCCCCAGACTAGTTTTTGGCTTGTGGCCTTAATCAGTGAGGAGTTTGGATCTGAGAGCACTATACCTAGATCTTAGGATCTAATGCAACCCCCCAGTAGCCACCTTTTATCTCTACTTAACTACAAAACTATGAGATAAATTGAAAACACTATATTTTCAATCTAAGCTCAGTAGTTTATATAGTCATATAGGTCTGAACTCAGTTCAGTATCTATACATTTTGGTGTCTTTGGTTCTTTAATAACCATAGCCACCACTATCCTATTAGGCAGGATTGGTTTTAAGCCAATAAACATCACATGATCATCATTTCTTATGCTTGCTCATAACTGTTATTAAAACAGGCAAAACTCTATATATGTATTGCCACTCAGTGCAAGCCAGAGTAATCAATGGATGCCAGAAAGCTCGTGCACAAATTCCCCATCTAGTGCCTACTCATCCAATATCCCCAGACTAGTTTCTGGCTTGTGGCCTTCGTCAGTGAGGAGCCTTGGATCTGAGAGCACTGCACCTAGATCTTAGGATCTAATGCAATATGTATAGAGTTTTGCCTGTTTTAATAACAGTTATGAGCAAGCATAAGAAATGGTAATCATGTGATGTTTATTGGCTTAAAACCAATCCTGCCTAATTGGATAGTGGTGACTGGTTATTAAACAACCAAAAGATACTAAAATGTATAGGCACTGAAATGAGTTCAGAATTATATGACTATATAAACTACTGAGCTTGGATTGAAAATATAGTGTTTTCAATTTAAAACTCATAGTTTTGTAGTTAAGTAGAGATAAAAGATGACTTCTGGAGGGTTGCATTAGATCCTAAGATCTAGGTGCAGTGCTCTCAGATCCAAGGCTCCTCACTGACGAAGACCACAAGCTAGAACCTAGTCTGGTGATATTGGATGAGTAGGCACTAGATGGGGATTTTATGCACAAGCCTTTTGGCATCCCATTGATTACTCTGGCTTGCACTCAGTGGCAATACATATAGTTTTGCCTGTTTAATTAATAACAGTTATGAGCAGGCATAAGAAATGGTGATCATGTAATGTATAGTGTCATTAATAAATGCATCAAACTTAAAAATTACAGTAGCCAGTTTAAGGGATATTAAACTCCAAACAGTAGTCTTGTACTGACAAATAATCATGCACTGAGCCATAACATCAAATAAATTCTAAGACTTAGCAAATTTATCTCTGCAAATTTGACTAAACCAATTTTTCATTTACTATCACTGCTGCTGCTATTATTGGCATACTAATACAACAAAATCTCCTTTGCACATATTTAAAATATTGAACTTAGATCAAAACAAACCAATTATCACCTTTTATCATTTTTCTTTTGTTCTTGTTTCAGCCTTCCACATTATTATTACTAATCAATTATAGTATCATGACTGCAAATGACTTCTTTACACAATTTATTTTTTATTCCTCAGATTTTCACTATAATCATTAATTCTTCTACATATCCATCATGCATCTCAGATCACCAAATTCTTAAAAGTTAAATTACCAAGGGAAGCCATTACTTATATATATATATAAGAATATTCTGGGAATAAGGCATGGGTCCCATGCCACCCAGAGCGTCCCCAGGTTGCGGATAGGGGCATGGCCTTCAGATATGAAGGTTAGCTGCGAATAAGCAGAGTACTGTAAATAAGCAGTCGCTGACAATGGGACAACATTCACTATCAGGAAGTGGTGAAGGAGACAGTGGCGTGTCTACTTCTATAAAGTGCCACAATTCTATGACTGGATGTATAATGGCGAGTGTTGACCGCCATTAAATAAGTCAACACCCCTGGGTGCTGGGTCAGCAACGGCATTTCTTCCAAGTCAGCGGAAGATCACTAGAGGTGACAACGATGAGGAGAGCGGTAGTTGGATTTTCATTTTATGGGATTTGACTAGTGCACTAAGCCTATTATAGAGGTTATTGCTGGGCAAAGAAGGCAACGGGAAACCACTTTGTCTTATAATTCCCTTGTTTTATTATGAGTATGTCTACAGAAATCATTACGTTTGGTGTTGAGACCTTAGTTAAGAATAACTTTGGTGTCTTGCCCGGCAGGAGTGGACATGAGGCTACTCAGGTCGTCAACCTGCGAAATCCTCATAAATATAATTCATTGAGAGGGGATACACTGAGAATTGGAACGTGGAATGTTAGATCTTTGAGGAAAGTGGGAAATTGGAGAATTTGAAAAGAGAGTTGAATTTGAATAATATTGATGTAATGGGATTAAGTGAAGTGAGGTGGAGGGATGTGGAGAAGTAAGTAGTGGAGATGTAAAGTTGTTTTATTCAGGTGGTGATAGATCAATTAATGGAGTTGGCATTGCTGTGAGGAAGAAAATATGGAATAGTGTGGCAAAGGTTGATGGTATTAATGATAGACTGATGGTGATGAGAATAAATGCAAGTCCTAGGGATTTGGTAATTGTACAAGTTTATATGCCAACTAGTACTCATGATGATAGTGAAATTGATGAAATGTATGAGAAGATAGAAGAAAGCATTCAATGTGAAGGAAAAATGCATGTATATTGCTATTGGGGGATTGGAATGCTGTTGTGGGAAAGGTAGGGAAGAGAAAATTGTTGGAAATTATGGTATTGGGAAAAGAAATGAAAGGGGTAGTCGACTTGTACAATTTTGTAAAGAGAATGGGTTTGTCATTTCAAATACTTGCTTTAAAAATCATATTAGAAGATTGTATACATGGAAAGCTCCAGGTAACAAAGAACGTTATCAAATTGATTATATACTGATTCAGAATAGATATAAGAATGCTGTTAAGGGTTCACATGCTTTGCCAGGTGCTGATATAGATTCGGATCATAATTTGGTGATGGCTAAATTAAAGTTAAGTTTAAAAAGAATTAAAAGAGGGAAAAGATACACAAGATGGGACTTGGATAAATTGAGACAAATGGAAAAAGGAAAATTTGGTTTAATATGTGAGGGTGAATTTAAAAGAATTGTTCAGGATGGGAACTATATTAATGGCTCTGATGAGTGTTGGAATAGAATTAAAGAGGGATTCTTGAAAATAGCAAAAAATGAAATAGGTATTATTCGTGCGAGAAAAGCTAAAAGACCTTGGATAACTGAAGGTATGTTGGAAAAGATGGAAGTGCGGAGAAGGTGGAAGAATATAAATACTGAAGAAGGGCAAAAGGAATATAGGAAATTTAATAATGAATTAAGAAGAGAAACAGATTTAGCAAAACACGACGCTCTTCCGATCTCAAGAATGTAAAGAGATAGAAAGGTTTCAACAGATGAAAAGATATGATCTAGCATTTGATAGAATACAAAGTATTTCTTGGGAGAAAAAGACATGGGTAGCAAGTGAGATTGCGGATAAGAATGGAAGAAGGTTAACCGATAGTAATGATATATTAAAAAGATGGGAAGAATATATTCGGTATCTGTTTAGTAGAGGAAATAATTTAATTAGTTATGAACTTGAAAATGAAGAAGATGTTGCAATGGATGATAGAGGTATGGACATACTGCCAGATGAAGTAAGAAAGGCAATCGCACAAATGAAGAATGGTAAGGCTATTGGATTTGATGCAGTACCTATAGAATTTTTGAGAGAAATGGGAGAATTTACTATGAAGGAAATAGTTGGACTTTGCAATTTGATATATAATAGTGGAGTTTGGCCTGAAGATTTTTTAAGAACTATAGTGATTCCAATTGCTAAAAAAGAAGAAAGCTGTTAAATGTGAAGAGTATAGGACAATAAGTGTATTGTCTCATGTTTCTAAGGTGTTATTGAGGATTTTAACTCAAAGGATTTATGGGAAGGTTGACTATTATATTGCTGAAGAACAGTTTGGTTTTCGGAAAGGGAAAAGCACGAGAGATGCTATTGGTATTGTTAGGACAATTGCAGAAAGATATATGGAAAGAGATAAAGGAATTGGTATATGTTTTGTAGATTTAGAAAAGGCATTTGATAGAGTAAGCTGGAATAAACTGATGTCTATCTTAAGAGATAAAGGAGTATTCTGGAAAGAAAGACGATTGATATGGAATATGTATAATGGGCAAAGAATAAGAGTTAGATTTGGATGTAATGAGACGGATGAAGTGAATATAGAAAGTGGAGTTAGGCAAGGATGTAGTATGTCACCTGTTTTGTTTAATATTTATTTAGAAGATATGATAAATAATTATTTGGACTGTGGAGGAGCAAATGTTGGAGAGTAATAAAGTGTATAAGATTTGCAGATGATATGGCTCTTATTGCTGAGGAAGAAAAGGATCTTCAGAATATGTTGAATAAATTGGAAGAGGGATGTATGGCATATGGAATGAAGATTAATATTGAAAAGACTAAGTGTTTATGGATAGGGAGAGATGCAAAAAGACTGCAAATTGGAATCCATGATGACATGGTGCAGCAGGTGAAGGGATTTAGATATTTGGGTTGTTGGTTGAGTGAGGATGGAAGAAGTGAAGATGAAGTTAAAAGAAGAATAGCATTGGCAAAGGTGACATTTGTAAAAAGAAAGAAGATATTCTGTGGACCTATGGAAAGAGAATTAAGGAAAAGATTAATTAAATGTTATGTGTGGAGTGTATTAATGTATGGTTGTGAGACATGGACATTGAGTAATAGAATTAAAAAACGACTGGAAGCTTTTGAGATGTGGATATGGAGAAAAATGGAAAAAATCAGTTGGGTGAATAAAATAACAAATGAAGAAGTTTTGAAAAGAGTTAATGAGGAAAGAAGATTGATTGAAAGTATCAAAGAGAGAAAGAGAAACTGGATTGGACATATACTAAGAAAAGATTATAGTTTAATGAAAGATGTTTTGGAAGGTATGGTGAGTGGAAATAAAAAGATAGGACGGAAGAGATTGACATTATTGGATGATATACGAGATGGAAGGGGTTATGTGGAATTGAGGAAGTGGGCAAGGAAGAGAATGGAATGGAAGAATGGATGAACTGATGTAGTGACTACTCTCTGGACCTGTCTATTGGACAGACTACTATTGATGATGATGATAAGAATATTGTAAGATTGCCGCTAAAGACTATTCGTGAAGCAACATTTTCTGTAAAAATTGATATACTAACATGGGATATTCTACCTGGGCTTTTTATATATTATCATGTCCACAATCAATCATTACACACAAATCCATTATTCACCTAAAGGCTCGAATCCAATACACAATAAATTTTAAAAATCCACTTCAAATGCTTCAGTTGATAAATAATTCTCTTTGAACAGAAATACAAATTATACATGCTGATTATCGATCTATAAAACAAAGTTAAAATATTTCTCACGAATATGCTCAACTGATCTAAATATTACAATTAATTAATAGGCGCCAAAACAGCTTATCCCTAATACAGTCGTAAATTTAAAATTCAGTAATAAAAAAAAAATGCGGTCCCACAATTTACTATAATAAACCTAATTATTGACTATGTATATAAATGAATTTAGAGCAATGTCTTAAATGACAAAGCTGTAAATTGTTGAATCATAAGTAATTTATTTCTGGAAATGAAATATCCTGGGAAATTTTTAATCTACATATAACATTACATTGCGTAATATATTTCGAACAATCAGATTCATAAATTAGTACTTTCAAGCTGCATTATTATCATAATACATTTGATTAAGGAAATTTATAAACTAATAAGATTATATTAAATGGCCATGAAACTAAATAAAAATGCACAAAGCTTAGACTATAAACGTTATTACGAGAGCGTCAAAAAAAAGTTCAAATACAAATGTTTGAAGTATGTAAACATAAAAATTACTTCGATGATATAATAAAATAAGGATTTTGAAATACTAATAAGTTTATAATCTTTAGAATTAAAATTTTCTTTTTATCTAGGCTCCATTAGCCCGTTTTCGAATTACAGATTATTAATATAATGTTTATAATAAAAAAAAGAAAAACAACATATTTAAAAAAATTTTTAAAGCAAATATAAATAAAAATTGAAACCTTTTAAAGCTTACCTTGTATAGTTATTTTTACGTATCGTTTATTTTACTTTATTATTTTTTTTTCTTTTTCAAATGAATGAATTATTCGTACAAAATAAACGTAAGAAATTCTAGAATATGAAATTCCAGATCGACGTCAGTTTGAAACGAAAGCGAGGCTGACACTGTTAATAAGTGGGATGCACGTTCTGAATTCCATATTATATTTTTATTAATCTAGTTGTATAATGTTCCGTTGTGTTTTCTGATTTAAGAAGTAAATGGGGGGGGGGGGATCTATACATTATAGTAGAAAAGAAAACTTTATTTATATTATTGAATTTATTATTAAATAGTAATGGAACTTTCAATTATTGTCGTAAATAAAAAAGCATACATGGTCAGGTTATGTGATAAAACAATTTGTAGTACGTAATCGAGCACTCTATTAGAAAATAGATAAAGAGTTATTTTTTCCAAAGTTATTGGTTAAAGTATATGACATAAAAAATTAACGTAATATAGAAATGTAATTGGCGTTGATAGCCAGACTAAAATAATTGTAAATGAATAGTTTTTTGCTCGGGAATTAATAAAAAGTTAAAGAACCAAAGATGTCACCTGAGCCTTTTGAGTTCCTACAATTTGACACTTGACCCGCGATACATAAATCTTGGGTTCCAGAGCCTCTTTTATTGAAGCAAACCATGCAAGATTTTTAAGTCAAACTTTGAAAAATTTTAAACAATAGGAATTATAAATAAAATTTCGATAAGGTTTATATGTGCTTAGTGTTTGTCTGAAAGTTTGTTTTGATAGTACTGTCTAATTAACTATTGAACTATTTCCATGTCTAATGTTAAATTTTCTTAGTTTTCATAATTTTAAATGTCTCAAATATATTCAACTGTTAGTAATAATGTACAAATTCGTATATAACAATATTTTGAATGATATTATTTCCTCCCATTTTTCTCAGGTGTTGCTGTCCATACCAATGACAATAGTAGTATGGGATTCTAACCTGGATCTTAAGATTCGTGAATATCGAATTTAAACTAGTTCTCTAACCAACTATACTATTCTGTCAAAGACAGTATTCAGATAGAAATTTCATATACATATCTATGAGGATTCTCCCGATTTCTCCACTTTTGCTAAGGGCAAGGTATTTCCAAACATGAATTATCACATAGGTTAATTTTTGGGGTTATTACATTAGCCTCATTTAAAATTACTATTAACTATCTTTATATAATGGAACTTATCTCGTGATAACATGTTAATAATGTATTTTCTAATTATTTTTTATACTAGTTCTATATTAGATCAAAAATATCGATGTTGAATATTTGATTTTATTTAATACTACAAATAATCTCATATTTGAAGTAAAAAATGCTAATATTGTAAAAAAGACCAATAGATTCAAAAGGTGAAATTCAAAAATAAAAGGCAAGTTGATTTTGTCTACAGTATATGTTTCGGCTCTGTTATAATGTATGATCTAACTATTAGTTACAATAACCAATGCCCTAAAAAAATAATCATTAAATATATTAAATAAAATCATTATAGTGAAAACTGTTAAGTAGAAAAATATAAATTCTTTAACAAATATATTAATTTTAAAAATGTATACTGAAAAGCAGGTCCGTAAACAAAATTCAAAAATAAAATCATTCATGGCAAGCAAGTCTTTCAAATGAAAGCATGCACAAAATATTAAATAATTAGAAATCAAAAGACAGATGTCACAATAAGGATTTTAAATAAAAACAATCCATAACAAATCAAAAACAATTATGTCATTAAATGCAAATCCACAAACAATGGCATTCCATAAAGAAAATCATAGCAAGTTTCTCAAGTTAAAAGCAGTTCCTGGTTTAAATAAAAACTATAAAAAAATGTCACACATTATCAGGTTATATTGTACTTTATATTTAAAACTTAATGTAATAGAAAACTCATTACCAATTTTAATCAAATGAATTGATCAACATATTTTTTATGGACCAGTGAAAAGCAGAGTAAATTTTTTACTTTTTCCTCTTCTCATCAATAGTTTTTGAATAATTGTACAATATTACTTTGCAATAAAATTTCTTGATCAACATCTTAATATAAATGGGGAATAGTTTTACTGCCAGAATAAAAAATGGTAAAGCCATTCCTGTAGACAAAATGAAAATGATAGACCATTAACTTAATGTTATAGTATCACCCAATAGTATAATGTGAAAATAGTGAAGCAGGAAACAGTTGACTGTAATTTAATAATTGTACACTTTGATCTGTGTGTATTTTATAATATGTATATAGCATTCATTCACTAGCTGCTTTAAATTGTTATATACTGAAATTTCATTTGTTATAATTTACAACTTTGTGTATATTTTATTTTTTGTCGCTATACATTTTTTAAAACAAATTATTTTCATTGTTAAATATATTTTATTTTATTTAAAATATGTTTAAAAGGATCATTGGTAAGTACTATATAGCTTCAGCTATTGGATGGGCTATACATTATAGTGGTACCTAGTCTCAATGAAAGAATTTAATGTTTATTTTTTGTTAGCTGAATTAAAAGTTGAAATTAAAATGCTATCTAAGATTTAGATTTGTAATATAATAATTAATTGTTCAAATGAATTTTCTGATTTAATGGTATCCATGAAATAATTCGTAAGTCAACCTTGCTTTCAATACCATGTCTCTATATTTATTAAAACCAATAAGTGTATATCATCGGCAGTAATATAGATAGTATAATTGATATATTAATAGGTGTTACTATAAATTTTTAACATTAAAGATATTCCATATGTCTATTCTCATGTTTCTAGCCACTGTTTCATAAGAATATTATACAAAAATAGATATCTAAGTTTTCATGGTTTTTATTCTTTTATGCATATAAAAATGTAAATTGGTTCTTGTTTCCCTAGTATAGAAGGACAATTTCTGCATGACGTAGTACAAAGAATTTGATATTTATCCTGTTTCAATAATTTATTATGTTGGTTAAATCAAAAGTATTCCAAATTTTAAAGTATCAGAATTAAACAATAAATCTTGTCAGTGTTGAAAGAAGTAACTAATCTGCTATATGAAGTTCATATAACAAACACATCTTACAATGAACACTTTTCTCACAAAATGAAGATTTATACAAGAAATAGAAATATTTATAATAAACACTAGAGGTGTCACTCATTTGTGGCATGTAGATATGAAATTCATTTTCATCTTTAGTATGAAAATATATGTTTTGTAATATATTTATGTATATAATCTTACAAGTTATAATGGATATATAAATCTGTTTTTGTGTATCTATATATTAAATGTGCCATATTCAACCTGTGGTTTCCAGGCTGCAAGTGGCCCTTTGAGCTTTTATGTATGACCCAAATGCACACTCATTAATATAAGTTTTTAAAATTTTCATATGTGTGCACCTACCTACCCCCTGCTTCAATTGGAAACTGCACTGTATTTGTTTTATGTTGCATAATTATATTAGTATATGATAGATTTGTTTCTTATAACTTCAAGTATCGATTATAATAGAAAACTTGTGTGATTCTTTTGAAATGTATTATTTTATGATGAACTACAGTTTATTTACTCACAATGGCAGGAGTGCTTTCAAAATATAAATGAAAAATATCTGACAAAAAAAATCTTAGAAGATAATTGGAAAAAAAATATACTTTGTTGTTCAAAGTAAATGCAGTCCAGCAACTTGTTTGATTTGTCATGAAAGTGTTATATTAAAAAAATATAGCATGAAACGTATGGTCTGGATCAGTATTTTTCTTTGCAGTAAAAAAATATTTTAATCAACAAAACAAAGTTTAGGGAGAACTTGATAATGATATATTGTGGTGACTTTTAGTTTTCTATGCAAGATCATAGAAAAATTTGGTGAGGCTGAAAATAAACTACGTTTACATATGGTGAATTAAGTATTTGCTTTTGAAGAGGGCAGTTTAGGCACACATTTATGAGGTAAAAAATAGATACAGGAAATGAATAACTATATCTAATTAAAGTAAATTACTAATTAATTAAGAATCCAATTAATGAGAAACAAAGCATCTATTATGAGAAAATGAAAATTAAAGATTGTATTGCATAATTTAATTGCTATCTCTAGGTTCAAAACACCTATAATATATATTATAAGGAGTAAAGTTAATAATAGTAAATATATTGTTTATGTTTAATAAAGTATATATTAATTATATAAAAAATTGTCACTGCTAAATAGATTTTATTATAATGATTAAACACTAATATATTAATTAGTTTTATAACAATTAAACACTGAGTACTAATTAATTAAACTTTATATAACATAAAATGTCTCATTAAACATCATATGATTACTATTCTTTATGCTTAACACTAGCCGATTAGGCAGAGGCAAAATTCCATGCAGGAGCGCCACTCAGTGCAAACTAGCGTAATGAAGAGATGCAGAAAGGTTTGTGTATAAAATCTCTATCTAGTGCTTATTCATCCAATATCCCCATATTATTTTCTAGCTTGTAGCTTTTATCAGTGAGGAGCCTTGCATCTGAAAGATCTTAAAATATAATGCTATCCTCCAGTAATCACCTTTTATCTTTTTAGATAACTATAAAATTTTGAATCCAAATAAAAACACAACAATGTTTTCTATTCAAGCTCATTTGCTTGTATAGTTCAAATCTATATTAATATACAATACAAGCAAATGAGCTTGAACTGAAAACGTGTTTTCATTTGGACTCAAAGCTTTATAGTTAGTTAAAAAGGTGGCTGTTGGAGGGCTGCATTACATCCTAAGGTCTAGTTGCAGTGCTCTCACATCCAATACTCTTCAATGATGAAAGCCACAAGCTAAAAACTAGTTTGGTGATATTGCATGTAGATAGGGATTTTATGCACAAACCTTCCTACATCCATTGATTACTCTGGCTTGCATTAAGTGATACTACTGTATGGAGAGTTTTGCCTCTATAACAAAAATCTCTCTATTTTTTATTAAACATTAAATATATTTCTACTATTATTATTATGTATGTGTATCTGTATATATATATATATTTATATTTTGAGGATATATATATATATATGTATGTATTTTTGATATATATATATATGTGTATATATGAAGTAATGGTTATATATTTATATCATTCAATATTGTAGCTCTGATGAAGACTGCATGACAGTCAAAACTATCAGAAAAATAAACAAATTATATTAAAATTTTGCATAGTGCTTATGAGGGGAGTTATTGTAAGCAATATTAACCTGTTTGCTGTGATATTACTAACAGTTAGTGCATATACTAACCTGTTTGCTGTGATATTATTAACATTTGTTTGCTGTGATATTACTAACAGTTGGTGCATATACTAACCTGTTTGCTGTGATATTACTAACAGTTGAATGCATTTGAAATATTTAACTAAAAATTAAACTTTTCTAAAGACATTCAACACACATATTAGATGATGGAAATAGTCCAATATAAAAATACAGCTAGAACACCATCATCACAAACCTTCAGAAAAACAATATATATATATATATTTACCTTATACAGTATAGGTGTTTTGAACACTTACATAGCACCAACTCTAATAAAAGCTAATGGAGATGGTATTGACATCTCTCCCAAAAAATTATCATTTCAAGTTATTTAGCTATATTATACAAGAGATTTAAGAGCATATTTCAGGAAGTAAGAAATATTGAAAAATTGTCTGCTGCTTGTACAATGTTATAGATACTTAGAAATAGCCATAAATATATACGTATATGCAGTGGGATATGATTGTTTAAAAAAGGAAGGAAAAGTATGTTGAATTTTGGAAGTTAGTATTTGAACAATTTAAGACTAAAAAAATGTGTCCAAATATTATTTATGTTATTCACATCAACCTATCTTTGCAAATTATTCTACACTAAATTGAAATATGCAAAGAACATATTAAGAGTTACATGTAGTAGTTATAAATAATCAAAAATTTGTCTTAACTATAAAAATCATACTAATTTTTAAATACACACTTGGCCACATTTAGGTTTGTTTTTTGTGTTATAAGGTATAGCCTATGATTTTCAGACTTAAGTTTGAGTAAGGCTATATTCAATGCAAATAAAGACTTGGATAACATTTATATATTATTACTACATAGTACCTGTGAATATTGTGGAAACATTCATTTCAAGTTATGAGATAGTCTTTATTTAAATAATGTAAAACTCATTATTAAATATAATGACAAGTTTTTATCATGTAAACAATTAAATTCAAATGTTGATTGCATCCAAATAAGACTATAACAAATTATATATGGTTTAAAGAAATTTCATAGACATAACCATATGATCCTAGGAATAAACCCTGATAATATAATCCTCAGTTGGGTACAAGAAGATTAAAGATGCTAACTAGTGGTGGTACTTTGTCTTGTACTAAAAGAGTAGCCCTGGTAGTTTCAAAGACTTTTGTTTCTGTGACTACGATAACTACTACAAGTAATCCTGATTTTATTTTATTTATATAAACCAAAAGTCTATAATAATTATAACTAGTCTTAATCTATATTCTGTAATAATTATATACTTGAGATTTAATCTTATCAATGTATGTTTGAATCAGTTGTAATTTGTGTTAAACAATATGTAAGATTTACAGACTGAACTCACCTGTAGCAAACAATATGCTAGAATTAGGAATTGAATTCTTCTTATGCATTTAAATTTTAAGATGCAATTAGCAATATTATTAATCTTTGTTTTAATGTTAATGTACTATGGCATATATATTCTACAAAAATCTTTAAATGATATATTGACTAAATGGTTTTCTATTATTTGAACAGTAATAGTTATTTTTAAATCTGATGCTGATGCTTATCCAGTTCATGATTTACATTCAGAAGATTTAGGTTAAATAAATAATTGCAGTTTCTAAGCAAAACAAATTGATGTAATCAGACATTCTGAGGAGGTTTGGAGAAAGGAAAGAAGTAACTGATTCTAATTAGCAGATTGAAATAGTTTAACATTTGAAAAATCCGATGGAAAAGAAAAAAATATTAATGGGAGACTACTTATGAATGGCAACACAGTCTGTCTTACTACCAGTAAACTGACCCAACACATTTGTTGCAAAAGAAACTGACAGGGAAAATGACACCAGTGATGAAGAGACTGGCTGAAATTGCAAACTAGAATATATCTGAGAAACTGATGTATTGAAATCGTAGTTAAATTAAACTTTATAGTCTACCAATATACAAATATTTCAAAACATCCAAAAGTGGAGAATAGACTTTAAGCATTTGATTCCTCATTAAGGAATTTTGTGAAATCAGGTGCCTATGGAACTTCCTAGAGCAGGGTTTAGAAAATTATTTAACATGAAACATCCATTTTCTTTAAATATACATCCGTCTGACAAAAGATCCACAAAGAAAATGCCGAAAAATGGAACATAATGAATACATCCTAATGAAAATAAAAATTCTCATAAAAATTAACTAACAAAAACAAAAAAATTACTTTGTTTGATTTATTCACAAATTTTTCTATTTAAATATAAAGAAATTACTATTCTATTATGATGAATTCAAGAAACAATGTTGTAAAGCATGTTTACTTTCCAAGAGTCATTAAAATATTTACAAATTATAAAAAAAAAGCCACGAGATTGCTATCAAAGAGCTGCATGTTGCTTACAAACTTGCTAACCCCTATCTGTGAGGAAGCCTTATTAGATTAATTATTGTGGTGAATAGTAGATGTAAGCCAAGGCAACAGTTACTTTTCTTCAGCAATCTATCATATTGTTAAAATTACCAAGTAAGAAAACTGCCATAAGATAGTGCTTGACCAAGCTAAAAAGTTTAAAATAACAGCTTAACAGAAAATAAACAATAATCCATGAAGTCTGTACATCTATAAACGTTACTTTCCTTATTACTTTGTAATTCAATACAGAGCATAGTTCGTTACAAAGGAAAGATTAACAGTATTATATATTAACTACAGCTTAGCTCTAGTTTTGACCACGCATGTCATATTCATAGCTCTAGATAAAATTAGATTTAATCCATAAAATAAACGGTAAACCATTGAATGACATGGAAATAAAGTTAGAAAGCAAAATTGCATGTTATTGTTGTTCTGGACTTGGTCATCCAACTCAACATTTATTTTTAAATCCAGGAAAAAGTTATATAAAAAATGTAAAGTATTATATGACTAAACAAAGATGTGTACAAGGGAAAGGAATGTAGCTTTTAATTCCTTTATTAAAAAAGTATCAAATAGCAATAACATACAAGAAATGCAGACCCAGTAAATTTAAACCAAATGCTATTGACAGGATTTGTAATAAACCTATGACCATAAAAACTGGGGGTGAAGTGGATGTTTCATTAATAAAAAGAATTGGGAGTTATTAACCTCTAAATATATAAATCAACAGTCTGCATCTGAACAAATCAAACTTCACAACATATGACACAAATGGAAATCTAATTAAGTTATGAGCTAAAGAAGCAAACATTGGAATGCTATCATCATATTTAATCATGGGCAAATGTAAACTCAATAATAAAAACACTTGAAACATCTGGAAAGGTAAAAAAAGAATTAGTGTTAACCAAGTTGTATGAAAAAATTAAGTTGGGAAAATAGTTATATACATAAAATAAAGTCAAAGCTATTATGTAGTAACATGACAATATAAATAAACACAGACAGATTTGTAGATGCTACCAAAATGTATAATTCAAAGTATAATTCAATCTCAGAACTTGCATTAAAGTCTTTACACAGATAAAACCAAGATCGTGAACTACAGTTGAATAATAATGAAAACAAAGAAATGATTCAAATTCATCGCAATTGCTATAAATAAAATTATCAGGGCACATTCAGAATAAAAGCTTTAGATCTGATGGCCAGGAATCAGTAATAATGTCCAGAAATTGTGTTAAATGTCAACAACATGTCAAAATATTGTAAATTTGCACACAAGAAAATATATATAGCATGGCCTACAACAATAAAGCTATTCCAATGTAAACATTTATCACTAGATTTTATAAAACAATTTTTTAGTGAATACATGGTAATGTGGAGCAGAGATTCCAAAGAGAATCTTTATACAAGAGATCAAAACTGTATATATTTGGAGATGTTTGGATTGGTCCAATATGACAAATTTTGCATCAACTAAGTATGAAGATTATATGGAGTTGGGAAATAAATCAATGCAAACCCACTTAAGTTTTATAGACTAGCAGAAGACTATATAGCAATTAAAAAGGGTTCTTTAAGATGGCCAGCAGGATAAATGTATAAAAGCTTTGCATGTAGTTTCACTTTATCTGTATTACAAAGGTCAAGACAAATTGCTGCTAACTTACAAATTGAAAAATAAAATCACAGGACTGAATAGGACCAGGCCCCTCGTGTGGACAAAACATGCAGTGGGAAAACCATGAATCCTTAATTTCAAGCAATTTATGTACCATAATTCATGTAGTTTTCAAAATAAATGTATTTCTTAAAAAAAAATAGCAAACCAGCACTAACAATGATCAAATGTTATGTTTGGTTTCCATATGTGTTTTATATTTAAGCCACAATGCTTTGAACAGAGAACTTACATATATTTTCAGTGTACAATAACAACATACATAAATGGTAATTTGCTGATCATTAAAAAAAATGTTATTTAATTTAAAAAAAAAAACAACTGTCTATTACTGTCAATCAAAGGTTAAGATAAATTTCTTGAAGTAAAGAAAGCAAATTTAAGATTGGAAACATTTGGCCTATGAGAGAATCTCAAAGAAATATGGAAAAAGGATTTATGAAAAGCTCATATTCAAGAAGATTACAGAAGTTGAAAAAGATACTATCACATTTAGAAGAGTTGGGTAGCATACGGAATGACACTGTGCAAATAATCTAAAACTGCTGGAGCAACTTTCTGGAATTGAAATTGCTTAGGCTGAGAAAGAAGCTATTCAGCAAAAAAAATCAACCCCAGGCAAGTACTAAATACCACAAAGCCTGTCTATTATTTGAGAAGATTCCAACCCCATGCTACCATCATATGCTTGAAATATGCCAAGAAGTTTTCAGGACTTCATATTTTCTCTGGAGTGAGGGGAAAAGGTAAAATATTCATATCTATATAATTAATATGTTAAAGTACAGTATATAAGTAATTGAATCAAATATGTGAGTTCAATATTTATTTTTATGTAATGTTGCTGATGAACATTAATAACACTAATTCACACAGATATATGTAGGTCTCAGAAAAATATCGATCTTCACACGTTTTGACCAATTTTCAGATGTGATGTGATGTATTTGGCTTCTCCTTAAATGAAGTCAAGAATATCTCAGCAATTATGCCCAGATAAACCTGTTAGCCACTTTATTTCCATTCCCCACTCTAAGTCTTCCCATATTCTGCCCCATTCCATTTCCACAACATAATCTTTGTCAACTCTATGGCCTTTGTATCTAAATTCCCTTATCTTTTCGCAAACCCAGCATAAAAACTAATAACTCACTTTCTGTATAGTCACTTTGTTCATACCTATTCCCCCATAACTTCATTATCTGTACCCTTTCTGCTTTCAAGCATTTACATTCAATCAACAGATGCCTAATATTTTCTATACCTTCCTTACACAATTTGCACACTAAATCACCCATAGTTTTCCATTTACATGTATATTCTCTTGTTGCTAAAAATCCCGTTCGAGCCTTAAACAATAAACTACTTTCTTTACTATTATCATAAATTAACTCACATCCAATATTCCATTTACTTCTATATATATTTAAACTCTTACCCTCCATACTAGTTCTCCAACTCCCTATTTTTTATTAATGCTTCTAATCTTTTATCCCATTCCTTACCACTATAACACTCAACAATCCTCCTAACACAATCATCCCATCTTTTGTACAAATATACTGATATAAATTATTTATCCAAATCTTTTGCATACCACATTACCTTTCTCACCCATCTTGTTACCTGCCCTTTACTCATCACCCAATTAAATACTATTTTAGCTATTCTTTTATTATCCATAAACTGTAATCTACCAAACATTTTCATTTTACTTTTTGCATCTCTCATATGAAAACTTGACCATCCCATTTCTCCTTGAATTGCCTCCCTTGCTGTCCATACTTCTGCATCCAATGCATATCTTCCTACTTCCCTTTGAGCTTTTTCTAAATAATCTAATATCTTTTTACTAACATATAATGCATCATTACCATATGTTAACCCTGCTACTGCAACTCCTTTCCATAAAATTCTAGCTACATCATATTTATTATATGAAAATACTGTTAATTTCTTTATCAATCCCTTTCTTTTCAGAGGCGAATTAAGCCAAGTGGGGGCCCCAAGCGGTAAAAATTTCGAGATCTCAAACTCAAGTTAAAAAAAAAAAATTCAAGAAAACTCTCATTAAGTTATTAATAATAAAAAAAAGTAATCAAAAATTTCATACCATAGCACATTAAATGAATTTATTAAAAAAAAACATTTTTTACATGAATTTCCGTCTTGCTTTATTTAATGCAAATTCATTAAAAATTTTTGCAGTGTCAATTTGGCTTAAAATTTTCTGTTCTATACACATAATGGTCTTATTATTTAATCTTTCTTTTTCCATAGTACTCCTTAAATAATTTTTTGCACACTTTAAAATAGAAAATAGTTACTCTCCTGCCGCATTAGATAATGAAATTGTTAAAAAAAAAATTTCAATAATACTTCAACATTCGGAAATGTGCAAGATATTTGTTTGGAGGGTCGATAGATGTTTGGTGTGAACATTAATGCCATTTTTGTAAATATCCTTAAACTTTATTATTGCGTTTTTTTCTTCTATTGATAAATTCCAATCAAAAAATATTTGAAAAGGCTCTATGACAACTTCATATGTTTGACTTCTTCGAGATAGTTCTGCCTTGGTGTTATCACATATGACATAAAATGAATTGACTATGAAATTTTCTCTCATTTGTCATATCTGACCTTGCCTTTAGAAGTGGACTATTTCAGATTCCTTACCTGATTGGCTAGCACCTTCATTGGGGTTTGCGCACCAAAAACCTCATGTTTCCAGTAAGGTAGGGGATTTACCATTAAATAGTCAGCCTTTTGGAGGCAAGGCAGAAAACAATTACTTCTGTCAACCTGAATGACTGAACATGCTTTCCATTAAACCATCTGCCATAAGCATTCGTAGTCTCTCTACTCATTATCGTGACGTCTACGCAGTGAGGCAAGTCCACCTATGAACTGGAAACTACTATGTCTGCACTCAACTCGAGGCAAGCTAAATACATAGCTGAAAGAGTCTTACCAGAGCTCACGAGGCAGGATAATCATTAGCTGGAAGCGAGTTCCATTGCTCAGTACAACTACCTCAGCATTAATGTGTATAAACAATATATGTATATTATTGTTTAACTAACAAGTGTATATATTTTTAGTACTAATAAATTGTACATTTTACTTGTTGAATAGTTGTTTCTTTTTCTAACTGTTGGTTTGGAACGAACCTGTAAGCCTAACCAAAACACAACATATTGTAAATTCATGTCTGACTTTTTTTGTAAAATAGTTTTAAAGCTTTTAGCCTCACAAACAATGCCTACTAAAAATCTTTTTTTTACGATAATGTTAAAATGTTAACAAAGAAAATTCATTTTTACGTGTCTCCAATTAAAATATAATTTAGAAAAAATCCTTGGGATTTTTTCTAAATTTTTTCTAAATCAGCATTTAAATCAAATTATTATTTCGGGGGGGGGGGGATTTTGTGTATTTTAAAAAAATAACCCCCTGATGTACAGTTAAAAGTTAGAATCCCGCCAAAACTCAAATAAATTCCCTTCAAAAATTTAAATAACACTGCGTTATTGGAGGATTGATTGTATATAAAAAAACAAACAAACATAATTTTCCTCGAATCCTAATAAAAATAATTTTAAAACCTCGGGGCCCCTACGCGTCCGCTTACCGCTTAATCCGCCTCAGACAATTTTAAAAGCGACTTATTTTGAGGAAAAAGTTTTCTTTTAATTCAGAAACATTAAACTCCTTTTTGCACTCTGAAACATCTCCTTTTTGTTTAGTTTAAAATTATTTAAATAGAAGCTAGGCAAAACTATAATATAGTTTCAATGCAAGGTATCAAAAATAATATCTATTCAATGATTTGTTTACACATTTCTCTTTTTATGCTCATTATATATATATAATTTATTCAAGTTCTCTTTTTTTAAAAAAAAACCCTTGCATTTTTTAAAAAAAATCTATTACTGGCGGTAAAGCAAAGGATTGGAGTGTTCTTATTTATATGATGCCATTTTAAGTAATAATTAGAATAGATTGTTGATGAGAATTATAATAGCTCTATAGAGAATTTACAAGTAAATAAATGGTTTACATAAATTAAGTGATTTAATATATATTTATAAATCAGTTTTATTCAACAGTGATGATTAAATTATTATGAAAATGCATCTTGGCAAAAATTAGTAGAATGAAAATTTTATAATTAGGTAATCAAATGCATTTAAAGATTTGTAATTTTAAGTTCTGTTTATTTTTTTCTCATTAATATTATATTAGCACATAATTTTTAAAATTAGACCATTTATCAAATTTTATGAAATTTTTAAATAGAATTAGATTATTAAAATTAGTTCATACGAAATTAAACTTTAAAAGGATTGTTAATTTTAAATATTTAAACTTATTCATTTTCGATAAGAAGATTGCTCTATTCCTTTTATTCTGATTTTTTTTTTTTTTTTTCACATTATGAAGAATTAACTGGATTTGTGACATACGCTTAATCGGTTTATAAATTAAATTATCGAATGAGAAGATTTAAAATTATATAATTTACAATTAATAAAATTTATTAAATAATTTATGAAAATTTTTTTTTCTGATGTTTTTATTCTTGTAGCTATCCTATGAATTACCATTAGGTACAGGTTATCCTAGTGAAGTCATTTAATAATAGAATGAGATCTTATTCACAGTTCTTAGAATCTATTATTGTAATTCCATATCTAGCTTGGACATAATGGTATTTGCCACACATGTATGTTTGGATATCCATATGTTTCTCTAGAATTATTTGGATAACACAAAGATAAATAAAGATCCCTTTTAAAGTTCAAGGATGATTGCTAGTTTATTGATGGCAAGTACACTTATGGTATCCATGTAGCTAAGAACATTGATGATGATCAGCACTGATATTATAATCCCAGCATTTTTTATGTATTTCCTATTATGGTTATTTTAGTAATTGATTATGCGCAAGCAGATTAAATATCGATAATTGCTTTTATATTATGTTCTAAGTATGATATTAACTAAATTATGATTAATCGGAGATATTAATGTGTGGCTCTTTTAAATCCAGTCACAAGGAATAGGTTATTGACATTTAATGATTACTACTGGTAATGCTATATTATTATGTTTATTACTTATTGTTATTTACTTACAATGGTAATTTTTTGTTTATCATCTATGTTCAACAAAAATGAAAATGCATTTTAAAGCTTTTGATGATGATTGAAATCACCAATACTATACTCCTCAATTTATACCATTGTAATAGTAAATATGATAGATAATCAGTTTTTTTTTCAAGACAAAGAAATCAATATTTTTTGTTTCATTAAAGTTTTTTTTGACTGTTTTATGACTAATTGCATGATGTTTGTAATGATGCATTCACTGAAAATGTAGACAAACTACAAGTTCCAAGATAATCTCATGGGACATGACAAATTTATTGTAAAAGGGAAATAAATATATTTCAGTATAGTTATAATTATTTGTTAAGTGGACAAGAACTATATGTAAATACTTTTTAAGATAGGCTATAACCTATATCAAATGCACCTTGAAATTTATAATAGTAAAGCAATATCTTTATTTTGCCGATAGAGGGAGCTCTCAAATCACAACACAGGATAGCTACTTTTATAAAGATAAGAGCAACTGTCTATAAATTATGGACTTGAACAGTTTTTTTTTCAAGACAAAGAAAGCAATATTTTTTGTTTCATTAAAGTTTTTTTCGACTGTTTTATGACTAATTGCATGATGTTTGTAATGATGCATTTACTGAAAATGTAGACAAACTACAAGTTTCAAGATAATCTCATGGGACATGACAAATTTATTGTAAAAGGGAAATAAATATATTTCAGTATAGTTATAATTATTTGTTAAGCGGACAAGAACTATATGTAAATAATTTTTAAGATAGGCTATAACCTATATCAAATGCACCTTGAAATTTATAATAGTCAAGCAATATCTTTATTTTGCCGATAGAGGGAGCTCTCAAATCACAACACAGGATAGCGACTTTTATAAAGATAAGAGCAACTGTCTATAAATTATGGACTTAAACAGTGGAGAGAACAACAGCTTCATGCTCCCAAATCAAGATGCTTCAGATTGGCCTATATAAGTGAAAAGTTAGGTTAAAGATAAGGTGGCCAGTCTTATCTTTATAAAAGTTGCTTTCTTGTGTCATGGTTTGAGAGATCCCTCTGTTGGAAAAATAAAGATATTGCTTGACTATTATAAATTTCAAGGCACATTTGATACAGGTTATAGCCTGTCTTAAAAAGTATTTAAGTATACTGTTTTTATGAAAATAAATTATATCTAAATAAGTTATTTAACAAATGTATTTATATAAAACTTTTTTCAGTAACATGTTTTTACACTCTTCAATTTAATATATCTATATATGAATGTTAATAATAAAGCATGCCATAATAATAATTATCCATTAATGTAACCATGTCAGCAAACTGGTGTATTAATGTTTATTATAAATCTTTATGAATTTTTTTTTTTTCAGTGTGTATACTGAGAAAATAAAACAAAAATGTTTGACAGAATGATAAAGGTCTTTAATTTTATAACTCGCAATGGAGAAAATATGTACAACTTTAATTAGCTGAATATTATCTTTTAAACTTTTTATTATAAAGCTAAATATCTATAATATTATACTTCCTCAATCCAAAGTGTTACATTGCATAAAATATCATTTATTTACTATCAATATTTTTTTGTCAATTCATACTGATATATACAAAAATTATACATTAACAAAATTTTGAGATGATTTAAAATTTTCTACAGATGAAATCATTTAGTAAAATTGTATGCAATTTTATGTATATATATAGAAAGAGGCATGCATTGTTTAGGGGTTATATTATAATAAAATATACATAATAATAATAAAAAGTATGAAAATTTTAAGTTAATAATTTGAAAATATATGACATTTTTATATCAGTGATGATATTTATTTAAATACATTAAATTGCAATAGTTATAACATGGATTTTAGAACATAAATAATACAAACAAAATTTCAACTGCTACTAAGAAAACTATTTGTTTTATATAATTATCAATTCAATTTTTTTATTATAAGCATTATTTATAATATATATCACAATATTTGCATTAAAAATTAAAAAAAAAACATCTATAAAATCACAGTAATGAGAAATAAAATTACTTGTTTTCAATTCTGACTAGAATCAGTTGATTGGTTTCTTACAATCAGTTATTATAATAAAATAGTTTTGCTCTTTATTATTATAAGCATTATTCACAATAAGTATTATAATATTTGTTTGTTTAAAAAAATAATCATAATTTATAAAAAATAGAGAAAATGTATTTATATTTAGGCTACAAGAGGTGTGAGATATCCCTAAATCTGAAAAAGTAGCATAAATTCAAACTAATGTGATTTTTAATATAAATATATATCTATGAATCTACTAAGTTTGCCACTTGTTCACTTTTAAAAAAATTATAAAATTAAGGCATATGAAATTGAAAAACATACTAATTCAGCTATTGCAAATTAAATAATAATTGATACAAATCTATTAAAATATGTATAATTATTAATAGATGTAATTATTAATATATGGTCATGTAAATTTTAAGTATACATTTATTTAATTAACCTTTGTGCTGATCCTTACGAGATGACTTGCAGCCACTTCAAGTAGCTTGAATTCCATTATTTTTAATGCTATGGTAAAGATTTTGCACTTTTTTCAAAGATTAAAAAAAGTTCCTTAAGATGCTGCCCTCTCTTGAATTATTTTACAAGTAAAAAATCAATAAAACTGACATCAAAAGTTAACAAAAGAAGTAGGCTTGGTGTTCTTTATTTTGATTGGCTGTCAAAGTCACTCATCCAAACAAAATGGCTAAGATTTCTTTTCTTTCATTTGGAAAGTGATAAACAAATGTTTAAACCATTTTAAAAGTATTTTTTGATGTATTTTTTGACATATTATAAATTATTTTGATAAAGTATGCTAAAAATAAAATTATTTTAGAAAAATAGTTAAGACTTTAGCAAAATTATTTAATTATCCATGCAATGTAAAATTGAGCAAGATATCACTGATGTCATCAAAGCTATTTGGTTGGTCACTAATATTTGTTTTAAATTTGCTGCTGTTATCGAATATGCTTAAATTATAAATGAAAATTGTTTTTGAAAAAACTTTCATTCATTTTCATAACCTGACAAATTATTAATATACTTTTTACAAACGAATCTAAAGTGAATATAATATTAAAAGATGAATATATTTTGACAGTTGAGTTTGTGACTTGACCAATTAAAAGTTTACACTTTTACCTCACTCAGTCAATAAAATACTAGCCACTACAAAGGTTAATATAGGAATCTCATTTATTGCTTTATTTATTCAATATAAATTCACTCAAGTGTTGAGTTCACAAAAGAGGAGGGGACATTATTTTTATTGAAAAATTCAGTTGCCATTTCCAAATCTGCAAAACAATGCTGGTAGAAGCTAAATTTTAAATTTATCATATAGTATTCTTTTATAATATTGTGTAGTTAGTGTTAGTATTAAATACTATGCTACAGTAATTATATTTAAAGTTTTAAATTAATCCAATAAATTATTTTAAGACTGATCTTTTAAAGTTATATTAATACCATTCTGTACAGAAATTTTTCTACTTATTTTTGTTTTTGAAAATAAACTAAAATTTCATGGCTTTTATCATAGTCCTAGTTTTGCTTTTTAAAATGTTAAAACTGTTTCTTACTTGTTTTGGTTTTTAGGTACTGAAAATAGAAAAAATACAACTTCCAATTTTATTTTATTTTTTAAATAAAAATAATAAACTTTCGAATTATTATTATTCTTTTTACTGTTTTATAAGATTTATTTCAATTTATATATATATATTTACTTATTGAAAGCAAATAAAACAACTGGAGTATAGTTTTGAGTTTTCCAGTATAGCAAAAAGTAGAAAATGTTATAAATTTATTATAAATAAAATAACTAAAAAATGATATTGATTTTTTTTTTAAAAAAAAAAAGATCACTTATCATATAGAGAAAACATCTTTTAATAATTGTTATTAGTCATTCATTAGATGAGATTACTCAATTAAGGAATAATATATTTATAGTGCAATTTATACTACACCACTCTCACTCAAGTTAGGGACTGTTTTTTATCCATGTTTAATACCTCATGTAGAGATGTAACCCACTCTCACACAAAGCAGGAACTGGTTTCTATCCACTTTTAACATTTTGTGGAGAGACGGTTTCTATCCACTTTTACCACTTTGTGAAGAGGTATAACTCCCTCCACAAGGTCTTGCAAGAGGATAGAAACCAATCCATACCATGCATGAGAATGGGGTTATATCCTTTTACAAGATGTTAAAAAATAGATGGAAACCATTACACTCTCCAAAAAGTGTTAAAATGAATATAAATCAGTCTTTATCTTGCATGAGTATGAGATCACACCTCTCCACAAGGTGTTAAATGTGAATAGAAACAGTTAGACCCTTCTCCAAGGTCTTTAAAGGAAATAAAAACCAGTCCCTATCTTGTGTGAGAGTGGTGTAATGAAAATTACACTACAAAAATATTCATTAAGTCAAGAATTTCTAATCTAATGAATAACTAATAAAAAATATTAATATACTTTCATTAAGTGTTTTGTGTCAAAGTTGGGAGGTTAGTAAGTTTGACACTTATCAGTTAAGCTGTAGTCATTGCCTATCTATATATACTGAACAATGATAGAGATATGTGTAAGTGATTGTGATTTGGGCCAATTGATGAGTGCTAGTTCAACATGGAATGTGCATCTTGGGGATTGTACATGGGCATATGTTTATAATTACATTTCTCCATAAGGTGTTAAAGTGGATAGAAACCAGTCCTACCTAGGGTCACAATCAGATAGTGGAAAGTGGTAATAACATTTTGTAAAAAGCTAAACAATTGACTAAATAGCAGTTATAACTAAAGGGAGATGCTTATTATAATTAAAATGAAAGTATTCTTGTGTTGTCATTATTTGACAGTTTTTGCGTATATGAATTTCCATTGTTATTATCACATATTTTTTTAATATATTTGTAGAATCAAAAGTTGTTGCTCTAAAAAATAAATATAATAGTAATGAAAAAAAGTAATTTATCAATATCCCAATAGTCAATGTGAAATAGATTCAAATATGGTAAAAATACAATGCTAAAATGGCATCATCATCAACCATTATCAATCCACTGCAGGATGAACATCTCTCCACGTTTAATCCATCTTCTTTGATCTTTAGCTTCTCTTCTCTACACCACCCCTGCACACTTTCTTATTTCATCCATCTATCTCACATATGATCTTTTTCAGGGCCTTTTACAATCTCTTGGAATCCAGTTCAAGATTAAATGGCATATAACTTCAAAAATATGAGAGAGCTGTTAATATAAATCAACAAAAGCAAAAACATAATATAATGCAGTTTAATATGTATAACTAAAAATAATACAAGAAAGGTCATGATTAATGCAAACATAAAATGAGCTTAAACAGTAGACTTAACAAATAAAGATACAAAATTTTGTTTAAAATGGGTTTGATGGTAGTGAGAATAAGATTCAGCCTAAGTATAGAACATAGTATGGGTACTGCACATTTGTGCTAACTTTTTAAGGGCACATGCCATGACTTGCAAGTTCTCTTTTTGGATATACATTCCTTATTTTCATTCAATAATTGTAGATATAAAAGCGAATGAATGAAAAAAAAATTTATAGTTAAGTTTACAATAAAACCCAAAGGAAATAAGGAAATAATTTTATGATATATTATTCTTAAACTGCCAAATCTGGCAATCATTTTTTTAAATTTTCTTGTTGTTTAAAAAAAATAAATCATTGATCTTCTGAACTGTTTGCTTATACATAAATTAACTAATCTTTTCTCTAATCCTAATAATATTTCCTTAATAAAATTATTCAGTCATGGGATTTTAATAAATAATTATTTACGTTCCTATATGTGCAACATTTTGACAGATCTACTTATTTTGCCAATATATTTTTTTAATTAATTATATATACATTATATTACAGAAATATTTGGTTCAGCAATGTTAAATTCAAAATTTATTTGAAGATAATTATAGTATTAATTTAATTTAGAATAATAGTTGTAATTTTGCTAATTGTTTTGCTATTTTATTTTTTGATAATAAGCTGTATTTCCACTCAATTAACTTTAATTAAATAGTCTATATTAAATATTTAAAAAGTAGTTTTGTTTTTAAAAATTTTTTGCTTCTAATTTATAAGACAAGATTATAAAATATTCTTCTTTTTTTTTTAAAAAAAAGTGCAATATCTAAAGCACAATTTTTGGATTTAAATTTTTGAGTGCCAAATTTTTTCATGCAGTGGGTTGATATGTTTTGTAAATGCTCTGCTGATAATTAATCAGATTACATTTAAGTTAAACATTACTTATTGCAAAACTTATTACTAGTCTATAAACATTAGAGTAATAAATATTAAATGTAATACTACTGAACATTTAAAGTAATATTCAGAAATATTAACAAATTTACCACTTTGTTTATTTTGGTGTAATATCTTATATAAATGCAATCTACCCACTCTACTTTGAACACATTTTAGCAAAAACATTTTATTGTACATATATGCATACACCATCTTACATTTTGACTATTCTGAAATCTTCAGAGCCACATTTAATTTGGGCTCTGAAAAAGACTGCAGGACAGTCAAAATGTAAGATTGTGTATGTATATATGTACAATAAAACGTTTTAGTTAAAAAGTGTTTAAAGTAGAGTGGATACATTACATTTAAAACAGCATTCTACTAACATGGTAGTTCTAAATAAATTCTTTTCACATTGATGATCACACTTTGAGCACCAGAAAGAAGAAAATCAAGTTAAATACATTTATTTTATTTCTTATAAATCAACAGTATTGTTATTTTTCTTCTTTCTTCCGGATAATAATTTGCATTACTTAATTAGATGTTATAGATACAATTGCATTTAAAGTATTACTTCTTATATTACGTTATTTACTATTTAATTGAAATGTATTCAATTTCACAATTAAAAGATATATCAACTGCTACTTAAAAAAGCTATCATAGAGATCTGATATAGTACTGGTTGATAATTTCAGTACAATAAATTAAACTTTTCTGAAAAAGTGTGCCATCTGCTATTCAGTAGATGTTACTCTAGAGATCTGGTAATATAGTAATAAATTATGATTTCAATATAATTTAATAAAGATTTAACTAAAGGCTATATATGTATACAACAGAAACAATTGCACTGAGCTCATAGCATAAACATTTTTGGTATTTCATTACAAATTATTAAAATTCATTCCAAAATATTATTGAAGATGTAACAGAAACCTGATGATATACTGGTTTTGGTGATTTCATTATAAATTATTAAAGTGTTTTCATATGGTCTATCATTCAACAGAAGTTATTGATCAAACTTGATAATATAATAATTGTGTTTAGATTCAGTATACCTTATTAAAATTTTATTCTTTTTCAATAGCAAATAAGATTCAGTTTCGCATTCAATGCCTTCAATAAAATCATTTTGCATTGTTGATACTTATTCTTTTATTAATTTGAACACTTTCATCTAAAAGAACTTATTTTTACCCCGTTTTAGGTATAAATGCACTACTATAACAAACATTACCCCCCTCCCATTACCTTTGTAATATAATTCATATTTTGACTTGGTATTTTATCCATCCAACATAAAAATACACCACTAGAAAAAATGCATTAGATTGTAAAAGTAATCTATAACCAATTATTTAAAATATTTATTATGTCACAATAATTTTACAGTACAAATTTCTCTCCCATCCTTTATTGCAGGGTTTAAACCAAAACAGATATTATAATTATGAATGAGCTTGAATCAATAAATAAATATAAAATACTTAAATTTAAACATAGGCAAGAACACTCACTCATTATTTAGATAATAAATTATTTCCTAATTACTATAAAACTTAAGTGCATATAAAATCTTGTCGTAAAGGCTTGACTTTTATTTTTAGGGAAATAAATATTTCCTTGTTATATGTAGCAAAAATCTAAATAAAAATATTGTAAAATTATATTATACACATTAAAAAAAATTATGTCACTTGTTGCAATATTAAATGTATTATAATTTATATTATATTAACTTAGTAGTATGTATAATTATTACCAAATAATTGCACATCTGAATATTAACAAATGCTATTGAAGAATCATGTTAAAGTAATAAAACAATTGTACCTAGTACAACACTTTATATTATTATGAAATAAAAGATTTGCTAGGGTTGTATGCAGTGAGTTTAGTTTAAACTACAAGTAGCCTATAAATATATGTTAGATTGGTGTTTTACATTATATAGTAATCAAATGTAACTTGTGTAACTGCGTATACTATGTGTGCATATATACATTTATGCATTTAGGAATTTCATAATTGGATGACTGTAGCAGTGGGGACTGCTATTGTTCTTAGACTTCAAATTGTTTTAAATATGGTTAAAATCAAGGAATACAGGAGTTTTACATATATGTTCAGTTAAGTAAATAGAAAGATACAAAGATAACACAGACACAGTGATATATCTACTTTAAATAATTGATTGTATTTTAGAAGTAAAAATTATAATACTATCATATTGTCTCATTGTTTAAAATATTAGTACAGTATAATACAAAATATATTCACTGATATTAATTTTTTACATAATCCTTAGGTGCTTTTTTCAAACAAATGTTTTTCTGATCTTTCATTTGTTAAATTAATTTGTCTAGTATTTATAATATCTGCAAAATATTTATTTTTGTTTTAAACTTTTTGTAAGAATTATCTAATTGGAAACACATTTTTATTTTAACTTTCAGAGATTAATTCTTGTTTAGTACCTTTTTTAATAGCAAGTTTTAAATTTGTTATTTGCTATTTAAAATTGAAATCATTCTAATTGTCATTAAGACAAAATTTTAATAATATTATATATACGTATATAAAGGGAAAATTAAAATAAGAGAGCAAAAACAGGAAAGAAATCATAAACGAAAAAAGAGGGGAATGGACGAAAATGACTAAACAATATAAACAAAAAAAAGACTTAGTATTAATAGAGGAATATAAAATAAGATGCATTTTACATATGATCAAACAATTAAATTGATAGTCTAACTCATCAATTAAGTATTCATAAATATTATAAAATTTAGAAAAATTCTTACTAGTAGATAGATTCTCTAATGATATTATTAATTTTTTCCAATTTTGCCTTTATTTGCATTAATTAAATATTCATTAACAGTATGATCCAAGTTTGTATATATATATATATCCACGATCCCTCTGAGACAGGGATATTTAAATTGCACTTTTGAAACAAAAAAGCATAGTAATTAATAGTATTACTATATATATATATATTGATAAGATACAAGTAATGTTTCACAAAGATCAAATCATAACACTGTTTTGTTAAATCCAAAATATATATACGTAATGATTCACAAGTAATTCATTTCTTATGTCAGAATTTTTCAAATATTTTAAACATGAATTTTCATCTATTGTTTGTATAATGTGAATGATTGTTAAACTTATTTTTTATTAGCTTTTATATATTTCCTGGAAAGTGAAGAATGGAACACCATTGCAAGAGAATGGATTTGAGTAGTCATATCAAATCACATTACATTACTGGTGTAAAAATTTTCTTGAATTAAAATGTAAACTGTCACTTTTATTGTTTAAATATCATAATCTCCCAAGCGACTAATTATTTGATAATCATGAGGTTGAATTAAAAATAATGAACTAAAGAACTAAAATTATTATTGATAATCAAAAAGAAACAAATGCTATTAATGTAGTAGCAGTTAGTCGACATACAAAGAGCAGCTATTCTCTTTCATATATTATGAGACATTAGATAATCATCTGAACAGGGTCTGCATATAGGTCAGTACAATAATAAAAAAAAAACAGCAGTATATAATTTTAAAAAATTAAAAACATGAAAATTTTTAAATTACCAAATTCAACTGCTTAAATTAAATGCTCTATCATAAGTCAATAAATGCATTTAATATTTAAAGAATAAGCTCTAAAAATAGGTGGGCCACTTATGGTTTTAAAGTAATTATTGACAAAGAGGGTATATCAATTTTGGCATATATGTGAAGAGTAGTTGCTTCATCAATTTACAGATATAAAAATGGCTACATTATTAATTATTACCTATAAACAAAATAATATAATTCAGTATCAAGTAATTTGTAGAAGTAATATGCCAATTTAAAAATCAAACTTATAATAATTATAATAATTTTAGATACAAAGAGAATAAGCCCTAACCATAGATTATTTTACTTACGGTTTTAAAACAAGTATTGACAGCATAATAACTGTCAATTTTAGGGCATGTGTTTCCACAGTATTAGATATATATCACTATATTGTTAATTTTATATATATTGAGAATAACAGTTCATATAGTAAAATGTTCTATAAAAACATCAAGGTAAGGTCTGTTCCACTCCATTATAGTTTGACCATTTCCAGTGGCCATATACACTATAGCTACCATCCATTTAGGTCTTCATATCATTATCTCAAACAATGTTCTGGACACTTTACAGTATACATATTTTTGACATAATTCCTATACCACCCCCTTTTTTTTATTTATACCCTGCCATATCACATTTTCAATGTAGGTTTTTTTCTTCTCTTAGATGTGTTTCCACTACTGCTAATACCTCAAGCCCTTCATTTTTAACTGCTTTGTTTAATTCCAACCAATTTTGTCCTACCACCTTGCATATTCAAATATCCAATTTTATAATTTTTTTTCTTATTATCATTTTATAAATTCTTTGACTCTTTCTTCTCTATTATATTTGTAATTAGTTTGTTTATTATTATTTTGACAGTCTCATTTTGTCTCCACATCTACATTTATATCTGGATCAGCTATCTTTTGTTTACTTTTTACATCCTGTCTATCCTTAATCATCCCTTTTGATAATACTGTAATTTATAAGCCTGCCCCCCTTTATAAGTTTCCGAACCATAATATTTTTCATAAATCAAACCCCAGTGCTTTACTTCTTTGTTTTGCTAAATGCAATCCATCTTTACTGTATAGCTCCCTCTTACTAATAAAAAAATCCCACACATTCTCAAACATAACATTATTCTGTCACATAATTTTTTCAATCTCTCATTTATAGAAGATGCACTATCTACTATATACCAATTGTCAAATCTTGATAGCAATCCAACTATTCATACTCTTCCTTTAACCTTGTTCAAACTATTAATCAATTATTTTTACTTATTCTTTACTCTCTCCAATAGCTCTAACAAATTATTTGTCCCCACATAATATAAACATCTCTACTTCCTTGTTTATTTATCTGTAACATCCCTAATTTTAGTTCAGATAAACCTACTCTTACATATCTATTTCTATTTTATGTTGCAATTACATCTCCAAATCCTCTAATTAGTGAATCCCCTATCAAGACTTTTTCATGGTTTACTTTCCTTAATTGATCTGTAACATTATTCTCAACCTTCTGAACTTCCCTTATCTATTTCTTCCTTATCATTTCTATTCATTAATTCCTTTATATGTTCAGGTTTCATATCTAAAGATTTTAATTTACTTCTACATCCTTTACCTTTTCCTGTATCCTATTTACTCATCGCCACCTATCCCCATTGCACTACTTATTTTGTTATCTATGTCTCCTGTCACTTTATTAAATATACATTCCATTTTATCATCATCCTTATCTACATTTTCCTCCATTTCTCCTGATTTTATTTTTAAATTATCTTCACTTAAAATCCATTTTTACTTCTTTTATCACATTTATATATAATCTACATAACCATACACCTTTTATATTCTTTCTAGTCTTATTTAAGCACTTCAGATGGAAAACCTTATCACATACTTTATACTCTACCAAAGCATGTTTAATTTCCTTCTGACCACCATACATACATTGTGAGATATAAATGTGGTCCATATTTTTTTATTTTCCCAATTCCCTTATTCTATATTTAAATGTATGATTTTTCTAGCAAACTCTCCATATAAGAGTGTGGAATAAAAGTCTTAATAATCAATGAATGCTTGAAGGTTTGTGCATAAATCCACATCTAGTGTCTATTAATCCAATATACCCAGATTATTTTCTATCTTGGGTTATAAACTGCTTGTGTAAGCATATGAAATGGTGATCATGTGAAGAGAATCTTTACCATCCATGTGTATATTTCCCACAATTGTGCTTAACTACTTGCACCAGTGCTTATGATAATATTTAAATGTGTATTGATAATTTTAACATGAATATTTTAATGTAAAAGAGGTAGAATATTCAGAAATAGAACATGATACTACTATAGAATATTTTTTTAAAATTATTATCATCACAAATTTTTACCATTTTTCAAAGTAGTTGTTCCTATGAATTATGTTTGATCTAAGTTTTTAGAAATAAAAATAAATTAAGCTATGGTCCAAAGTAATTGGAAAAGAGCTTTGGGTAGAGTAATGTTTCAGCACATTGTTACAGAAAGTTACATACACTTTATGTTTCTTTGTTCTTTAAAGACAATGTTAAACATGTCGTCTTCTTGAAATTAGAATCATACCCTTAGTCTTTAATAAAATATAAACATTTTATATTTCCTTTGTTTTATTTCTGGAAAATCACTAACAATTATATTAAAATAGTGAAAGAACAGATACCTATAGGAAACTATTTTAAAATTCTGTGTTTCTATGAATATTATGTAAAGACTCTCTTTAAATTTCTGAATAGTTTGCTAAGTAAGTTAATAGGTTTTCTGTACTTTAAACATTTGAGATTTTTACTAAAAGGCAATTTTTTAGAGTTATGAGCATATGCCAGATCAATGAAGATAACACCCACTTTTTGTTTACTTTGAAAACATTTTTCAGTATGAATAGGTAAAAAAATATTTTTAATCATTTTGTCTTTCCAAAATCAAGCCTATTTTAATGGCAGATAATAATCAAATATTGGCATAAATTTTGTTAAGATCATTTTATCAAAAGGATTGTAAGGAACATGTAATACTACTATTGGGAAATAATTTTTTGGTTCATAGTTTAGGTTTATTAGGTGGTTTTAAAGTTCGTACAGTTTTGGTTTTATGCCACATTTTTTAAAGATTTATATAAATTGAATAATGTTGAAAAATTATTTTTTTAACTATGCTTTGATTTTAGATCCTAAATTTATTAAAACTCAAGAAATATGTTATCTTTTGACATGGCCTTTTTTGATTAAAAATAGTTAATGGAAAATTATTAGATTCACATAATAAAAATATCAGATTTCTGTTCTAATGATAATTTTTTTTAGACTTAAAAGCTTGATATACATCTGAAAATTTTCCTAGAAATGATTCGTACACCCACTCAGTTTTCATGGAAGGAATTAGATCCTGTGAAGTTCTTTTTTTTATGGAAGTTCTCCAACTTTTTCTATTAGCACCGAAAAAGTAATTCATTTGTTAACTACTTATGAATCTTTGGAAGATAAATATTGAATATAGAGTGCAATTTTGGTTTTATTCCAACATGGAATACATTGCTTTTGGCATACTGGAGGAATTGTTCCTATAGATGCTGCTATTTTGAGTTTATTGAATGTCTCTTAGCAATAAAGGATTATGAAATTTTATTAATATTCTTCAGTCAGCTTTTTTAAAATTATAATTTGAGACTGAATGACTTTTAATTAACAGAATATGAATTCATAGGAGTGAGAAGATTGTGATTATCATGCTTAAAAAGAAAATGATTCAATATTAATCAAACATTAGATAATGGCAAAATATTTTCTTGAAGAAACAAAACTTAAAACTTGTGCCTGTGCTTATCTGCCTAAGTAAAATGTTTATGCATCACATGATCACTATTATTACTTATTATTATTATTTATTATTACTTTATATCTCAAACATATGCTAGCATTCATTCCTAAAGTCGAAAACTAATTTTATCATTAGTTTCACACTCTTAAAAATTTACTATAAAATCAAAACTTCACATGATCTCTGTATGGAGAGTTTTCTGATGTTTTAAAATTAAAACTATGACTAAGCAAAGTTTAAACAGATCTAGAATATAAGATTAATCCAATTTATATTGGTAAACATTTCTTATGTAAATATTATTTATTTAACGGATGGTTGCTTTATTATTTATCCTATTTTTAATAAATCTTTTTTGATTTATTAAGTAATTGAAAACAAAAGTAATCAAACCACGATTAACATACATTCAGTCAAAAGAGTCTGTAATAGATTGATGGTTGTGACTTCCATTTTATTGACATTTTTGAGTTTTGCTCCATCTCAAAAGTATATAATCCAACTAATTGAGTAGACTTTTCTATACAATTTTTTGATAAGCATATTACTGACAAGTCAGGTTAGATAGAATGACAAGAATCATTTGTTAGTTTGTGTAATTATTTTTTGTTTGAGTTTTTTATTACTTTCAGGTCAAGTGGCTGCTTGATTTTTCTCACTTAATACATATTTTTTGTTTGTAAGATTTATCACTATTTTTTAAAGTCAAGCGTTAGATTTCATAGGTTTGTATAATTTTACTTTTTAGGATTTACCATCAATTTCAGATGTAGCATCTGCTAGACTTTTCATGCTTACATAAGCACAAAGGATTGAAATTAAAATGTGGAGTGTTTTTTGAAATTTTAGTGGGGGGTGGAGCAATCATTTTTTCTGTCTGTTTTTAACCAAAATCTGTAAAACAACATCTTAATTCAAAAGTATACATCAAATTTATTGAAATGATCACTATATCTCTGACTGTTTTAACCAAAATCTGAAAAACAAGAACTTCTTTCAAAAGGATGAAATGAATTTATCACTTAGTATTTTCAGTAGTGTTTAGAGGCTGTTTAGTGACTCTTCGGGAATGTAATAAAATACCAGACTGCATACTAAATGATTACCAATTTTATTAAGTAATTTCTCTAATGAATTTTTTAACATTTTAATTATATTTATAATCATATTTTCTAATTATAAATTGAATTTAATGATACATTAATTTACAGAAGCAATAACTAAGCTTTTAATTATTTTTAACATGAAAAATGTTGCTAAAAAGCTTTGATGTGTCTTTTGTTGTCTTAATGCTCTGCATGGAAATAAGATAGGATAACTAGATATAAATTTCTATGAACAAATCATAACATCTGATTACTGTTGCTGGCAGCCATTAATTACCATCTCTTAACAAATTTAATGCTGATTTAGTATGCGCTCACGGCCATTTCCAATTATAAGAACTACCCAAAACCCACACTCTTTTTTTTTTTAGAATCTCCTAGAAAAAGCTTCCAAGAAAACTAAATTTTACATCTATATGCATATTTGAAAGGTAGATTTTAAAAAGATAGTTAAGAAATAACATCCTAAATAATTTTTATAAATTGTTAACTTAAATCAAAAAACTTAAAACACATTACTGAAGGCACTTCGGTATGCGCGTGCGGACATACAAACGTATGTATAACTTTTACCGATAATTATTTTTATGAATTACTCAAATTCTTTTTATTTTAAAATAATTGTGATTCTTTTTTAAATAAAAATTACTACATACTTTTGTTAAATTGCTTCAAAGTTAAGACTATGAACATAAAATTTAATTGGTGTTTAAAGTTACTATTTAAACTATTTTCTGCAATTTTATTTTTAGAGATTTATGAATCCTATTAAATGTTAATGGTACTTTTATTATTTTTTTACTGCGATAATTGTATCGTTTTTTAAATTTTTTTATTACTGATGATTATATTATTTTTTTTATATTGCTAGCAGTTAAAATTTTGATAGACTTATAACTTTGTCTTATGGATTTCATTAGACAATTTTTTAAAATATATTTTAAACATTAAATAAAATAATGTTTATTGGTAAAAAGATAAACATATTTCAAATATTCCACTTAAGGCAAAGGCTTGTTACACCACCTAGTGATATGAGTTTAAATATATCCTTATTTGTTTTAACTTCTTGCTAATCAATAGTTTTTTTTCATACATCAATAGTTAGATACTATTTATGATTAAATTATTAAATAGATGGCTTGACTGATTATGAATATGCTAACTGAATAAAATACTTTCAAATTTGTTTGTGGATGATAAAATTTCTATTAGTTTTTTCCGATCAGATTTAAATTGTTCTTTGAGATGTGGTAATAGACATATCACAGGTGGCCAACTTTTATGATCATAAGATCTAGTTTTTATTTTTAAAATGTGTTGCGATCGACTTGTTTTCATAGTTAGTCTAAGTAGAGGGAGGTATGAAATACATACTATTTTTATATATCTACCTACAGTAAAAAAAATAATAATTATTTAACAGGTCAAAAAACTCACGTCCTGGGGAATTAAAACAACGAGTAATTATTAACAATATTTATTAATTCAAATTAACTACATTAAGTCAAGATTAAAAATATTATTTTCAATAATGATACGTCTTAGTGGTCTTCACCTATCTAGAATTGAAAAAAAAAATTAGAACAAAAACAAAAATAAGAAAAAAAATAAAAATCTTGACTTAATTTGTTTCACTCGTACCCCGACGGCTCTTGACAGATTGGCCTCGCGATCGTCCAAAATTGGCTTTGCGATCGACCGGTGGATCACAATCGACTTGTTGGCCACCCCTGCTTTATATCATCATCATTATCAACCATTATTAATCTACTGCAGGAAGGTCTCTCCAAGTTCAATCCATCTTCTACGATCTTTAGCTTCTCTTCTACATATCACCCCTGCACACTTTCTTATTTCATCCATCAATCTCACATATAGTCTCTTTCTGCATCTTTTACAATCTCTTGGAATCCAGTTTAAGATTTCAATTGTCCATCTATTATCATATTTTCTAGCAATATGACCAGCCCAACTCCACTTCAATCTTTTAATTTTTTCAATGAGGTCAGTAACACCTGTTTGTTCTTTTACCCATATATTGTGTTTTTGATCTCTTCTTATTACTCCTAACATGCATCTCTCCATACTTCTTTGAGTGGTCTGAAGTCTCTGTATTGCTCTTCTATTAAGTGTCCAAATCTCAGATCCATAAGTAAGAACTGGTAAAACACATTTATTAAAAACCTTCCTTTTCAAACACATATGTATATTTCCTTTTAGTATCAAGTTATTTCTACCAAAAGCATTCCAAACAAGTTTAATACTATAATTAACTTCATCCATTATGTTTCCATCTATATTAATAATCTGACAAGGTATTTGTGGCTGTTAACTTCTTCTAATTCATCATAATCAATCTTTATTTTCATATTTTGAGAAAATCCATTGAACATTACTTTAGTTTTTTAACATTTATCTTTAGTCCTACTTTCATCTGATAACTCCTGCAACATTTCCTGCAGCTTTAAGGCATTATTTGCAAAAACAACTACATCATCTGCAAAATCTAAATGACTTAAATAATCTCCATTTACTTTCACTCCTTTAGCTTCCCATTTTAATCCACAAAATATTTTTTGGAGCACTGCTGTAAAAAGTTTTGGAGATATGGAGTCACCCTGTCTCAAACCCTTATCAATGTTGACTTTTCTAGTATCATTATGTAATCTAATTATTGCTTTATATACATATTTGTATATAAACAGTGATAAAGACAAAAGCTAGAAAACAGTCAAAGGAATTTACCTGTATTGCTCAAACTTATCATAGATAGGACTGGTCTGGAGAAAGTTGTTCCTGTTTATAATATTTATTTATGTAGATATTTTTAGAGGAATAATATTTATTATTATTATTATTATTATTATTATTATTATTATTATTATTATTATTATTATTATTATTATTATTATTATTATTATTATTATTATTATTATTATTATTATTATTATTATTATTATTATTATTATTATTATTATTATTATTATTATTATTATTATTATTATTATTATTATTATTATTATTATTATTATTATTATTATTATTATTATTATTATTATTATTATTATTATTAATTGTTTATTTAGATATCACTCACTTCAAAAACAGTTATAATAAGGTTTATTTAAATTTATTTGAATCATAAATCTCAATCCCATTCAATAAAATGCCAATGTTTAGTGTCTGTATAAACACACTAGTCCATAGATAAATGTGTGAGAATCCACCTTTATTATAACAAAAAAAGGTTGCATTGGTAATAAACAGATTGAGATACTTGGCATTGTTTAGATGTGGACTGCTTTCATATATATATATATATATATATATATATATATATATATATATATATATATATATATATATATATATATATATATATAAGTAATTGCCAACTATTTTCATATATTGCATTTTAAGTTGGTGTATATTCAACTTTATACCATTTTTATATACACTTTGTATCATTTATTTTATTTTTGACTATTTTTTCATAACTTACTTTAACATTGAAATTATTATTTTTTTTTAAAATTCATTTTTTTTCCTCTTAAATATAGAATGCATCTTGTGAACTATCTCTAAAAATGTATACTGTGGAATAGCACTATATTTTATTCTAAGCTAATCTCATATGTAAATGTATATCATATATAATGAATAATTGCTCAAACTTTATTTAGAAGCTTTGATTACAAATAGTTATTGTTTACTTTGCATGCATAATATATATATACAAAACCATAAAACAGTACAATACTAGATAAAATCCAAACTTTTACCAAAATCTTTACAAGACCATGGTTTCATCTACTACAAATAGACCTTCTCAAGTGAAAAAAACTAAAGAAACAAACATATATATACAAACATACAAACCTTCCCATAATTCATTTCAAACACCACCTTCCCTTAATATCAAAAAATGTCTAAACCTTCCCATAATTCATTTCAAGCACCATCTTCCCTTAATATCAAAAGATGTCTTCAATCAAGACATCTTTTGATATTAAGGGAAGGTGGTGCTTATTTGTATATATATATATATGTTTGTTCATTTAGTTTGATCTTCACGTGAGAAGGTCTATTTGTAGTCGATGAAACTATGGTCTTGTAAGGAATTTGGTAAAATTTTGGATTTTATCTAGTATTGTATTGTTTTATGGTTTTGCAATTTATTTATTACTAATATAGTGTAAGGCAGTTTCAGTTTTATATATATCTAAAAGGTACAGTTTTACTGCGTAGTATATATATTTATTTATAACACAAACAAAAGTAAAAAAATAATGCTACTATTAATTATAAAGAGAACAATACTTATATATTCATTATATTGGTTCATTCATTCACAGTTACTATAAAAATAATAATAGCTTATTATATTATAACTTTAAAAAAAAAAGACAATGAAATATCGATGTTCTTACAAATCTTAGAATTTTGATCATACAAAAATATCTACCAGAAATTCAAAAATCATTTACTATATCTTCTATCCATAAATTCATTACTTTTTAACCTGTTTATAATTTTAGCCATTTCTGAAGCACAGAAAACTATGGTATGAATGCACTTTTCCCTTTTAAATATTTTCCTAATAGATTATTCATTTCTTTGAACATATGACACATTTCATGAATTTTTCTTTAAACTACAAATTAATAATTTTCATTTTATCACTTATTAATAAGGAAAGTATAAATTCTCTTAAATTATGCTTAGAAGATGTGAAATGCATATTTTATCTTATTTTTGAATAGAAAAAAAAAATAAAGAAAAAAATCTGTTTCCATTGTGTTTGAGATAAAAAAAATTTGGTTTATAAACAAAATCATATGTAGATGTGCTGACAAAGAAATAAAATGGCTGCTGGAATATTGTATTTTCATATGTCATAGCATCATCTGGGAGGCAAACCCACAACCGTTTGCAACCAACTACTTGCTTGCAAGGCAGCTGCAATGACCTCTCAGCTAACAACGCTTGATTGCTGGAATATTGTTTGTGATAAATATTCATAAAATTTTCTAAATTTACCCAATTTTAATGCTTTCATATTTTTTATGTACATTTTTTTTTATTTACATTTTTTGATAATATATAATTAAATATTTGATACAGCACATATTGGATTTCACACTAATACATTTTTTTTCATTCTCATAATATAATTTTATTTTAAAAATAATAAATATGTTGTCTGAATGTTTTTTATGATGACATTTTCTTTATAGTTATATATTGGCTTATTTCCATTGTTCATGTGTTGTTTTTTTAAAATTCTCTATATTTATATATTTTCAATATTTTTAACTGTTACTAATAACTCAATTTAGCAAAGAACTCAAAATGTGTTCTACATTAACACAGTTAAACATATTTGGAAAACTATAGTCTGAATTTTTTAAAAAGCAATTAACAGTTTAACTAGAAATGAAAATAATTTAACATATAACTATTACTGATAAAAATATTAATAAAGAGATGAATATGTTATTTTATTTCCAACAATTTAAACAATTATTAAATTTTTATACTTCTCTCTATAAATAATCACATCACATAATATCCTAATGAATATTAAAAATAAACTAATATTTTTAATTTTTATTTTTTTAATAGATTTGTGAAAACTTTTTTAATTGGAAATAAACATTGAAGCATAAAAACTCTATAAATAATAGACTTAACTTTTCCAAATTGCAGCATCATGCCTCTTACATTTCAGAATTTCTGATTTTTTTTTGTCTCATACATCAATGTAAAATAAATGATAAAATGATTATTTCTTTTAAGAAAATAATAAATTTGACTTTATTTGATAGATATTTTTGTCTACTACTGAAATAAGTTTTAAATGTTCATATTTTGTTTCTGTAAATATTAAAAAAATGAGGATGTAATCAAAACAAAGACTTTACACATCATCATTATTAGAAATATTATTTTCAGTTTATAAATATATAATAAAATGATTATTACTTACCAGAAAATAATAAATTTGACTTCATGTGCTAGATATTCTTGTTTACTACTGAAATAAATTTTAAATATTCACATTTTGTTTCTGAAAATATTAAAAAAATGAGGATGCAATCAAAACAAAGACTTTACATGTCATCGTTTCTACAAATATTATTTTCAGTTTATAAATATATGATAAAATGATTATTACTTACCAGATAATGATAAAGTTGACTTCATGTGATATTCTTGCTTACTACTGAAATAAATTTTAAATGTTCACAATATGTTTCTGTAAATATTAAAAAAATGAGGATGTAAACAATAAAAAGTCTTTACATGTCATCGTTTCTAAAAAGATTATTTTCAGTTTATAAAATCAACAATATATTTCCTGTTTATGATTATTTTTAAAAACATGAATGAATATTTATTTATTTCTCTTATATCTAATAAATGATGTTTTAAAAGTTTAATTTTTTTGAATATTTATTGCAAAATTATATTTTCTTATCATAGATTGTTTGCATCAAAGCTAGAATTTTTTAATTTGCTTGAGGCCATATTTACATTAGCTGCTACTATAAAATTATATTTTTGAAAATAAAATATTTTAAGTCAAACTAAGTTATTAATAATTTATATTTCTTGATATCTAATAAATATAGTAGCAAATTATTTTTTAAAAAATATTTAAAACCATATTAAATTTGCACATTTTTGTGTCATTGGATACTACAATGTTCATAAAATGCTGAAATTTTACAGCCTTGGCAAGAGACAATGGTTGAACATGTCAGGGTGGGGCTTATATCTATTGTAAGAGCAGGGATTTTGAATTTCCTACCTTTTAACATGTAATTTCTGTGAAAAAATTATTATAGTAAAATATACCATTTTAAATGCAATTTAACATATAATGCTTATGAAAAAATTCAATCGGGGCTAAAATGGCCAAAAGATGAAGTAATTCAGGTCAAACAGTCTTAATTAATAGTTGTAAAGTATTTTGAAATATCTCTCAAAAAAACGTTTTCATTATTTTAAATAAACTGATAATATATCATTTTTAATAGAATGATTTCATCTTCAGTTATTTCAAACCATGATATATTCTAACTTTTATAAAGGACTTCTTTCATCATTTATATTTTATTTACATGTATAGAATTCCATTTTTTTTTATAATACTATTGCTCATATAATGAATTGAAAATTTACACCTTATAAATTCTAAACCCTTGCTCACAACCATAGATATATTTGCATAGTTATGTTTAAAAAACTTTATTTTTTTATGTTTATGTTCACTTCTGTAAACATATAAATATATAAACCAGATTAAAGAGATATCCAAGTACTTTTTAATAGGCAACACTAAACTGATTTTGTTTCAAACTCTAATATATACAAAAGTTAATATTTTTATTAATAACTATTATTCACTTATATTTATAATAATCGCTAGTAACGATAGTTGGAAATATCAGAGTGGATACTTTATTTCTCACCCTCTTTATGTCAAATGGGGGGGGGTCTTATGAGGATTAAAACTATTTTCATGAAATAAATGTAATGGTATATTAGTTAGTTGGAAGATTGTAAAATGTTTAATGAGAGTTTATAAGAAGTTTATAGCTGGAAGTAATAGATCTGGACTCATGATTAATGGAATTGGAGCTCCAAAGTTTACCATTTTATTAAGTTAAACTATGCAGGGTAAAAATAAATGATTGGTTCATAGAACAGGGATTCATAGAAGTTATATAATCAGATAATTAACCTTGGATCTTGAGCTCCAGAATCCAGTAATCCATCACTGCAGTAATCCAAGCAGAATATTTATTTTAATTAGATTAAAATATATTTTCTTACTATTTTATTATTAGTAGTATATATATATATTAAAAAGTGAAAAAAAACACAATGAAAACAGAAATTGTTGCTTATTCATGTATGCAGTGTTCCAATAAGACATACACAAATGTATATTAAAATAAGAAATATTTTATTTACAAATATAAATAGATTTATTAATAATATCAAGGATAAAATGGAAAGAACAGACCGCCTCAAATTGTAATTATTAATCATTGTGTTAACATTATTATAGCAGTAAGTTATTATACATATGTAAACCAATAAACATCACATGATCATAAAACTGTTATTAAATCAGGCAAAACTCTCTATACATATTGCCACTCAGTGCAATCCAGAGCAATTAATGGATGCCAGAAGGTTTGTGCATTTTCAATTTAAGACTTATGGTTTTGTAGTTAAGTAAAGATAAAAGATGGCTGCCGGAGGGTTGCATTAGATACTAAGATCTAAGTGCAGTGCTCTCAGATCCAAGGCTCCTCATTGATGAAGGCCACAAGCCAGAAACTAGTCTGGGGATATTGGGTGAGTAGGCACTAGATGGAGATTTTATGCACAAGCCTTCTGGCATACATTGATTATTCTGGCTTGCACTGAGTGGCAATACATATAGAGAGTTTTTGCTTGTTTTAATAACAGTTAAGAGCAAGCATAAGAAATGGTGATCATGTTATGTTTATTGGCAGTCAATTTTTTTTAGATATTTTCTATATTTTTTTGGATCAATAGTGAGGGATGAAATAATTTTGAATTTTAAAATAAAATTTTATTATAGAATAAACACTTAAAGAGGTCTAATTAATATTTTTATTGGATTCTGATTTTGAAATTAAAGCAAGCATGTTTTATGTTAAAATAGCTCTGCTGATAATTATAAAATTCCCATACTTATTTTAGAAATCTTTTTTTAATTAAAACTTGTAGATTATACATTTTATAAAATTTCAAAGTTGCTTTTAAAATGATTAAAATAAATTGAAAAAAATGCTAGATAGAAAAAACATTCTTCAGTTAATGACATTTTTCTAGCCAACCTTAGCTATAAAAAGGGTTGATAAAAAGATTAGTTAGTTGGTTTTCAATGTTATAGAAAATTACTATGAAGAGATAAATTAATATATATATATATGCTCTGCACACAGTTAATGAAGCTATTAATAAATTGTCAAAATTTTTACTGCCAAGCACTTTCGGGACAGTCTACAGTCCCATATTCATGGCGAGAGAATAAGTTGCCATGAATATGGGACTGTAGACTGTCCCAAAAGCGCTTGGCAGTAAAAATTTTGACAATTTATTAATAGCTTCATTAACTGTGCGCAGAGCACATATATATATTAATTTATTTAAGCGTTAATGAAGTAAAATCTTAACTATGAAGAGATAATTGAAAGAGGCCAAGTCCAAAAGCTGCTCCATATTTCACTACAGCAAAGTTTGAATTTACATGGAGAGAAAAAGTCACATTCCAGTGTTTCATAGGCCTAATGTGGTCAAAACATCTAACTTACCTGAAGTCTATATAATACTAGATCAAACAGAGATAATTGGATGTCAACAGTTACTTGGACTATATCTGTCCTGATAATCACACTTACCCAGAGAATCCCTCAGCTTGCTGAAAAATTGGTTTATGTGTGCTGCTTTGTTTATATGCAAAGAACCACAGATGAACATACCACATCAAATTTATATAAAGTGTAGCTGGTGAGTTATGTAAATAAATATTTTAAAATTACATTTTAAAAGTGAGATATATATAGAGAATGGTATTTTAAATTGCTTATTAAAAAGGGAGACATTTAAAATCTATATTTTAAAAAAGTAAAACAAGTAAATATTTTTTGTTTGAATGAAGAATTAATTCACAAATGATTTAGTCATTTTTTTTGTTTTAAAGAAAAAGTAAATTAAAAAAAAAGAAACTTGCTAGAGTATTTTTAAAGATGTTTATAATTAGTCAACCAACAGCTAACCTGTCAAAGAGTAATACATATATATTTTTGAAAGAAAAAAGACAAAATGTTTATTGACCATAAAAAAGGGGCTAATTAATAATTTTAATTCATATCTATATTTTTATATATACACATGTATGTGTAAATTTCATGTATATTTTCTAAATAGAATTAATTATGAAAGAAGATATTTTTAATAGTTTTATCATTTTAACAAATTGAAGTAAATGAAATATATGTCTGTGTGAGCATACACTTCTACATGCTCATACATATATGTTGAATCTATCATTAATTATATATTATAAGAAAGAAAATGAATTTCATTTATAGGTTTATGAATTCAAATATATTAATAAATTATTATATTGCACATCTGTGCAATGATATATATGTGTATTATGTAAACCTAGTATGAGGTATCTGTATCATTAAAATATGATATTATATATAGAGCTCGCAAAGCAAGTTTTTAACAAACTTTTTTTAAAATGTGATAACTAAAATATTTTTTATTTTATGGCAAGTCACCTAAGTTAATAAATTATTATACCACATATCCATGAAGTGATATATATGAGTTTCATGTAAACCCATTATGAGGTATTGTAAATTACAAGTTAATACCTTATTTTTTGTATACTAATCAAAATCAGAAGGCTTAATTTATTAGTAAAACCATATTCTGAAGACCTTAATATCATTTTTATATTGTTCTTAACAATATTATATTCCATTGTTAAAATTATTTCAGTGAACTTAATTCTAAATAGTTAGGATATTTTGTGTTGCATCATCTTTTGTTCACAATAACAGTCATAGAGGTTGTGTTCTTTTAGCCAAATTTTTGCATAATGGTCTATTACATGAAAGAGGTGTATATTAATGTATGGGAATCCAGTTGATGTTCATCTTGTATTGGGACAATGAGAATATTGTTTAAAGTCCATGCACTACATTTTATTTAATTATTTATAAGAAATTAAATTTATAGTTTCCAGTACATTAATGGTACTAAGTGGCAAGAGCATTGGTAATATTCATCATGTTTTAATATCCCAAAATTATTGTTTTAATGATTATATTTTCTGATGGATTATCACTTATTTTGTACATCCAAATTATGTTTAAATAATTGTTCCAAGCTGGCAAAGGCTAAATAGTTAGTCTGGTCTATGGTAGATTCACTTCAAATCCAGTCATCAGATTGACTGTTGATTTATTTTATTGTTGATCATTCATGATGACAAGTGAGTTCTATGTATACTTATTTTTAATGCTGGTGAACTTAGTTAATTATGTTTATATTAAGAATAGTTAGCGGTTGATCTCTTAAAGTGATCTGTCATGCTCATTTCATTATTTTCATTATCTGATATATAACATTACTTTCATATTTCATATTACATATTGATAGTTAATTTTATGTTTGTTTTGGGATGTTGAAAGTATTCCTTCACCCCAGTTCACCCTATGTATTCTAGGCATTTGATTTTATAAACATTTCTTCAATGATTACAGCACTGGCTCATCAAGATACAGATCCAGGATATTATTATATTTTAAAGACTATTTATAAAAATGCCACAGCAACAATTGGATTACATAATGATACTGGGAAAATCAACATTGAGAAGGGTGTAAGACAAGGTGACTCCATATCTCTAAAACTTTATACAGCAGTGCTGCAACAAGTATTTTGTGGATTAAAATGGGAAGCTAAAGGAGTGAAAATAAATGGAGATTATTTAAGTCATTTAGAAGAGCTGTAGGAAATGTTGCAAGAGTTATCAGATAGAAGTAGGCAAGTAGGACTAAAGATAATTGTTAAAAAGACTAAAGTAATGTTCAATGGATTTTTTCAAAATATGAAAATAAAGATTGATTATGAAGAGTTAAAAGAAGTTAACAGTTACAAATACCTTTGTCAGATTATTAATATAGATGGAAACATATTGGATGAAATTAATCATAGAATTAAACTTGGTTGGAGTGTTTTTGGTAGAAATAACTTGATACTAAAAGGAAATATGCCTATGTGTTTGAAAAGAAGGTTTTTAATAAATGTGTTTTACCAGATTTTACTTATGGATCTGAGACTTGGACACTTAATAGAAGAGCAATACAGAGACTTCAAACCACTCAAAGAAGTATGGAGACATGCATGTTGGGAGTAACAAGAAAAGATCAAAAACACAATATATGGGTAAGAGAACAAATAGGTGTTACTGGCCTATTGAAAAAATTAAAAGACTGAAGTGAAGTTGGGCTGGACATCTTTCTAGAAGAGATTGAAATCTTAAACTGGATTTCAAGAGGTTGTAAAACCCAGAAAGAGACCACATGTGAGATGGGTGGATGAAATAAGGAAATATGCAGGGGTGATGTAAAGAAGAGAAGCTAAAGATCAACGAAGATGAATTGAACTCAGAGAGACTTTCATCCTTCATTGTATTGATAATGAATGATAATGATATTGTGAATACCATTATGTCTGAGATAGCTTTGGGATCACACAAAACTTAGAGACTGAGAACAAAAAAAATATAAATGTTTAATTTATACTATTATACAATACTTTCAATGCAATAATCTACAAATCATTTACAACACAGCTCTAATGACATCAGTCACAAAGACTGGTAATTTGCAAAATAGTTGGAAGAATAAAGATATCAACAAAATAAATAACTTCTAAATTATTTATTATTTTTTAAAAAATTCTAATTAATAACATCAATGAATAAATAACATAATAAAGAAAAACTAACAAATGACAATATGACAAATCCAAAGTTTGTTTATATGATCAATCCTATTCATGTAATATACATACAATTTTATATTCCACATCTTAATTAACTAATCTAAATGAGTTTCTTCCCTACAATAATCAAATTTTATAAAAATATTTCACAGTTTAAAAAAAATAATTTAAAATTTCTTCCCCATTTTCTTTAGAAAATATAGTTCTTATACAGTTTTAATCAAATAAAAACAAACTTTCAATAAAATATATTAAACAATTATTGAATTTCTTTATCATTTAACATTTATAAATATATAATGCATATAACCTTATTTCCATAAAATTTTTGTTTTTGTTTCAGTTCTTCTATAGTTGCATAGTTGATTGTCTTTTTTGATAAGTCTTATAGATATTAATTTGGTTACACATTTAGCTCTAAGTTGTTTTTTTTTACTATAGCATTCTCATTAGTTATATTATCCTTGTAGCTTTTACTCTTTTCATTTCATGGCTACAGCTTTTGAGTTTAATAATTATTTTCATTTTATTAGTTTTATCTTAAGATTTTATTTATTTTATAGCTCCAGGTTTTCAATTTGAAAATTATTTTTATTTCAGATTAACATAAGTTGAGACCATCATGATTTTCAGTGGATCGATATGTAATGCTAGTTGAAAGATTTTCTCTGTATTTTTTCCATTTTTCTACATTTCATTTAGTGAAATTGGTTAAATGGTTTGATCAGAAATGGTCAGTTTTTTTATGAAAAACTTCACATATGGTTTTTGTAAATCTATAAAATAATATTGCTTTGCAAATATTATTTCTTTTGTTAAACCATGAGTAAGATCAATATAGCATCTGATTTCCAAGTTAAGCTTTTGATTACTGAATTTACTGCTACTGAACTATTCATTGTCTGTATACTCCTTTTATTTATTGTTTTAAAATAACCCTGATATGTTTTTTTATCTAATGACATATCTGTCTCAGAAGTTAATGATCAATTAATATTTTTTTATAAGAAAAAATATTTTAAAAAAAAATTATATTTATGAATTCCTGAAAAATAATTCTTAATTTCTTCATGATAAAAGATATTACACTTTTTTTTTGTTTTTTATTTGCTGAAGAATAAAGTATTTTATTTTTATTTTAAATCCATCTCTTTTTGTTTGCTTTTTCAAACATAAAAATATATATAAAAAAGAACTAGGCAAGAAAAAAACAACTTTTTTCTTTTTTTATAATTATCTTCAATAAAAATTAAACATTTGTATTATTATAGAAATATCTTATTTTGGTCATATGACCATTTCATACGCATATAAATCTTTTAATAAATTTAACCTATTCTAAATTGCTATTTAACAATTAAGTTATCTTGCAGATATTATGAAAAGCAATAATTTTTTTTAATAATACAATGTGCAAAAAATTGTATATTAGAAAATAGTTTGTACTCCTAATTACAGGTAGACTATCCTTAATCCAACATCTTGAATTCAAGCACTTTTATTATTTGTGTTATTATTTTATTATAATTATATAAAAGTTTGTGCTAATATAAATATGAGCGTATTCTCTATTTTAAAGTTTTGTATTGTTATTAAATCAATAAATTTACACAGTATACAAAAATGTATAGATGGTATAATTAATATTCATTACAATTTTTGACAGAATTTTGGCTTGTAATGTGGAAAAGGAGCGGAAGGCATGTTAAGCCTGACTTTACCTGTAATAATTTTAAGTGGAGGGTGTTATTGTTTATTCTATTCATATCCAAGTTAATCAGAAGATTTTTTCAAGTTCCAAATAAGAATAACAAGCCTATAAATAACCAGGTATTTTAAATAATTACTGTTCGTGGTTTTCTAGCTATAGCTAGCGGCAAGATAAATAAAAAAAATGTGTTATTTTTTTTAACCACACTTTTATTATCCTAGTTGTCAAGCTTTCAGTACTTTTCAATACGGGGATTTGGAAATATCTTTGCAATGGAATTGATTATTTTCTTCATATATACGCAATGTTATTATGCTTTTATATTTACTACAGTTTATATATATATATAAACCAAACAAAACAATAACAATTAGTTTTAATTATAAATTTCATTATATAATACATTTGTATATATCAAGTAAATACATATTTAACTTTCTAGAACGAAAAAAAATATTGTATTCATAAAAATGTGCAAACCTAATTTATTAATTAATCTTTATTTTTTATTAATGAAATATATATATATTATATTAAAACCGTACTTATGTTTCGTTATCAATATTATACTTTTTAATTTTATATATGTATATGCATTGGGATATACGTAACTGGATTTTAATGGATTATCAAAACAATTATATTTCGAAGTAATGTTTAAAAAAAAACAACAACAAATGTTTCTATTTATAATTACATTTTAAATATAGCAAATATAATTTTTAACAAAATTACTCGTTTTTTAAATATTTATTTTACTTATTTTTTAAGAGGTATTGATTATAGATATAAATAATGTAACTGCAGTGCAAACGTAAGAATCTCATTATCTGATAAAAACCTTTTTATACATGTTCAAAATAAATTTTTACTCCTTAAAATATATCTTTAGCTATCATTATTTGAATGTGTAGATACACATATAAAGCAATATATATTTTTATCATGTTTATTTTTATTTGAATGTGAATATATATTAAACATAACGCATTATGAATAGCACAGTATTCATATTTTTAATGGATGACAATAAAATAAATAATTGTATGACTATTAACTGAGAAGATTTTTTTATTTTTTTATTATTTTTATTTTTTTGAGATATTCATAAGACATGTTTAACTAGGAATTGAATTCAATTAATTTTTAGTCTTTGAATCAATCACTCTATTACTGCAGTTATTTATACATGGCATGTCCCAATTTTCTATCTTCTTTTTCTATTTTCCTATTGGGTGATCCAGTTTACAAATAACTTGAAGAAAAACAAAAGTATTTGTCAGTCAACTTTATCTATATTAGTTTACTATGAAGAAAGTAATTTTTTAATTTTGTTACTTTTTGTTTAAAAAATAACAACTGATTGAGTGTTTGAAAAACAACTTTTGAAAATAGAAAATAAATATTATGAATATATTTGAACTATATTTTTGAGAGTGATGCATAAAACACCATAGTACAAATTCAAGTCTCTGAATATCTTTTAATTTAAATTGTTTCAAATGTTTTATATTATTTATTCTTATCAACACTATTATTTACAACATTATTTATTCACTTAGGATGAAGGCCAATTCAAGTTTAATCCAGTTTCTCTCAACTGTAACCTCTATCTTTCACATCATGCCAACAGACTTCCTTATTTTATTCATCATCTCACATAAGATTTCTTTCTACATCTTTTACAATATCTTGGGATCCAATTTAACAGTTTAACTATCCATCTATTATAATTTCTTCTAGCAATGTATACAGATCAGTTCTTATAATAACTTTTTTTCAATGATATTAATGATGCTTATTTGCAATCTCACATATATATTTTATTTTCAATCTCATCTTTTTACTCTTGACATATATGTCTTTATACTTTGCTGAGTCATGTGAAGTCTTTGTTTAAATTATTAAATGATCAGTATATGCCTATTTATATTTTTTAAACTATTATATTTGTATCAGTAATGATACAGGTATATGGCAATGAGAGGGTTAAGATTTCATAAACTATAATTGGATATATATATATATTAATAATTGGATAGTAAAAAGAATTGTTGTACAAAAAAGTATTACCAAAATCTTCATTTTTTATTTATAAGTCAAATAAATATTTGAGCATTAAAGATTAAATGCTTGAAAATAATTTTGGTTTTAAAAAAACAATTGGATCTCTAAGGATTGCTAACTTTAGACAATAATTCAGATTTTATTGTAAATTTTGATATTTTATGCATAATGTAATGTTTTTGAAATATATAACTATTGTAAAGAAGATCATAGAGCATGTGATAATTAGTGTTGTGAAAACTCATTGGTTCTTTAAAAACAATTAATAAAGAAAACAAAATATAACCCCCCCCCCCTTTCTGGCATTTGATTCTAAGCTTTTCTTTAGACAACAAACACACCCTTACAGTATAACTGAATTCTAAATAATATTCACAACCAAAATACAACAAAAAACAGTTAGGAAGTAATACAAAAAGCACTACAGTAATAAATCGGACATAAGAAAATCAACTCCACAAATTGAATGAGTAGACACTGAAAGTGCAAGATGATTAAATGGCTGACCAAAAGATAATTCATGAAGGCAGTAATTAAGATGCATTTGTCAAATTGATGATTTTCTGTTGTTATTATTTTAATGTTTATTACTTTTTCAACCCATAATTTGCTGAAATCTTGAACAGCAAATCAGTTGATATACAGAAATAGATTAACATAATGAAAACATTGTGAAATAGCTTTGGTAGAATATTATTTTCAATTATATTAACTTCTTGGCCTTGTTTGAGAATTTATCTCCTATTTAATTAAGAGTGCTAAAACAATATGATTTGAAAGATGAGTCCCATTGAGCTGAAAATATTAAGACTCATAGAATAAAAGGAAAAACTGCAGTATTTATAAAAATATGAAATGTACATAACTAAAGGTTAAAGTGATTAACAATGTTCTGAAAATGCAGATCTGACAGAGAGAAATGAAATGATTGCTAATTAAAGAAAAAAAAATATGGCAGAAAGTAAATTTATAGTACAAAAACTATCGGTTGTAACAATATAGGATTTATTATATTATACAAAATTTGATAATTATGAGAATAGATGAAAATATTAAATTTGAAATGAAATAAAACAATTCTCCAAGTTACCAAGAAAGTTATTTAGTGTTCATTATTAATTCTTCACTATGACAGAAATTGCATGGATTGAGGAAAAGATATTTCCTCTATAATCAATACAACATCATTGAGCTATTATTAAATTCAGTAAGATGCATATGTTAAAAAAATGAAATCCTTTCTATTTAATTTCATACTAATTATGCGCTTAATAAAGAACATTATCAAATTTCTATTAATTCATAATATTAACATGTAGTAAATCAAAAGATTTCACAGATATTAATGTATGTAAGAAAGTAATGGATGTAAAAGTGAATTGAGTAATATTTTCACTCTCTAAAACCAAGACGCTTCAGTTTGGCCTATATAAATCAGAATTTAGGGTAAAGACCGCTCTTATCTTTATAAAGTCCCCATCGTGTATTTGGGTTTGAGAGTTACCTTTGTACTTAGCACAATATCATTTAGTTACTATAAAAATCAGCAAGGCACATATGTTAAAAAGGTGGAATTCTTTCTCTTTAATGATGAATAAAAAGTATGTTAAATTGATCAAGTAATAATTTTAAAATATCAATAAAATTCTCACAAAATAAAAGTTTTTAATTTTCATTATGTTTCACTTACTTCAATATTTAAATTCAAATTATATAAAAACCAATTCACTTTAATAGCATGCATATAACAACTACTCAAATAATTTTAACAAATATTTAAAGTAAAGATTTTAAATCAAATAGAGCAAACATACTGTATACATCAACACATACTACCATATATAGATATCGCTATCATCATTAACAGCTATTTATAAATAATTATAACATATTAGGTAGAAAAGAGAAGGAAAGAGAGAAGGGGGAGAGAAGGGAGAGATAAGGAACGGAAGAGTAAGAGAGGGAGAGATAGGTGGAGATGGAAGGAAAAAGAGAGAGAGAGGGAATGAGAGAAAGAGAGGGACAGCGAAAGGAGAGCCAGAAGAGAGAGAGGAGAGAGAAAGAGAAAGGGAGGGAAAAGAAAAAAAAAGATATGAGTTTTGACGATTATATATACCAATTTAAGATGACACGCTGTCTTTCCAAATGTTAGTTTGATATTTTTGCAATCCTGATAAATAAAAAAAATGCATTAATTTAAAGTGTAAATAAATAAAAAAATTATCCTTATAGAATTTTAAAATATTTATGTCTTTTCTTTCATTATTTTTTTTTGTCACATATATATATACACGTAGACGTATAGCATCGTCTTAAATTATTTGAATGACTGAGTAAAATGTGGATTTAATTTTATAATTGTAAATTTTCTCTACAGATGGCGGAATTAATAATTGTATAATATTATATATATATATGTTAGAAACATTAGATAAAAAAAATTAAATTAAGATTAAATGAGAAAATTATTTAAATAAAAGAAAGTTAACTAGACGAATAACGAAATAATGTGATTAAATAATAAATTATTGGTAGACATTAATAAAAATAACAGAAAAGAAAAAAAGAAAAAAAAGAAATTTACATAAGAAGTAAGACTCTAATGGTAAGTTATTATTTGACAATGAAGACAAATTATTTGACTGTAGAGAAATAATATAAACCTATCGTAAGTAATTAATATAAAAAAAAATAGTCACAGCAAAAAAATTAAATAGTTATTATGACGAAAAACATACAGTTAAAAAAGTATTAAATTCATAGAAAATGAATTATTGGGAATTAAACAATTATAAAGAGAGGGTTTGAATGAGTTCAACAAAATAAGGCAGTGATGACTTTAGGATGTCCGAATTAAATAAATTTATTGGAAGGTTTCAAAATTTTTAAATAGATAATGGAAGCTTCAAATATTTATAAAATCACAATATTAAAGTTTTGTCTGAAGGTTTGTGCTGATCTCATTTTAATATTAATTATTTGTTGGACTATTTCCATCATATAAATATTAAATATTGAATGAAATATTGTAGACTTTACTTAAACTTTCCAAATACATTCAACTGTTAGAAATATGTTACAGGTTAAAATGTAACAACGTTTTGAGTTGTATTATTCACCTCTCTTCTTCAGGTGTTGCTAGCCTTACCAGTGGCAGTACTAACATGAGAATGAAACTGGGCCCTTTCATGAATCTAAAAGTAAAGGTTTGTTTTTTATGCTAGTACTATCATTTTTCAGGCCAGCAACACTAAAGAAGATAGGAGAATAATACGACTCTGCAGTTAAATGTACTTAGTAATGTTTAAATGAAGTTTCATTTTTTCTAAAGATATTCACTATTTAATAGTAGATGATGAAAACAGTCCAGATAATACTATAGCAAGGTGTAAATACATATAGAAAATTACTTAATAATTAAGCAATTGGTATACAGTGGTTTAGTGCAAATGTTCATTGGTAGATTCTTAAGTTCAATAGAAATCAGTATGAACTCCTAAGCAACAAACTATATGGTTATTGTTGTAATTCATACAATATTTGTTGATCCGATATTATAAAAAAATAATTGAATGGGTGGAAAGGAATAATAAGTGGAAAAGATTCTGGAAGCATTTAGATTTAATTGGTCTATAACTAATAAATTATTTAGAATCACATAATGGATAGAAATGAGTCACAAAGTAGGCAGAGATTTATAGTTAGCATTATTATTAAATCTGTATAGAAAATGCAGACTCAGATAATATACAATGTAGAATATGGTTATAGCAAAAATATATCCCATTGTGGTTTTTAAATATATTTAAAATAAATGGAGCTGTCTGTATACAAATTAAGATATAGTGCTAAAGTATATTCAATGGATGATAGGGAATTATATATTTTGCAGGTCTGTTGGTTATTAATGATATATTCATGAATTCAAAAGTAGGAAAAACATGAAAGTATTTTTGAAGACTTGTGAAAAGGTAAAGTATAAAAAATTCCAATTAAATTTAGAGATGAAAATGAAAGCCAGACAAAAAGAAGCAATTGTTTTATAGGAGATTAATAGAAAGAAAGGTAAACAAATATAATTGTTTAGGAATTATTTTGACTAACCAAAATGAGTATTTAGACGAATTGTAAATAAAAATTAAGAAATGATGCAAAACTAAAAATAAGTAATGATATAAAATGTAATAGGAATGATTTAGAAAGAATTATAAATAAGGCTATTGTAGTAATCAGATTGAACATAGAGAGATGATGCATCATATGTTAATAAAAAATAGTACTTATTCTAAAGAGAAGTAAATATACATCCTTTGTATTCAAATACAGATAGCAAAAAAAAAAACAGTATAAAAATGATGATCAAGTGTTAAAATGAATACAAAACACAAGTTAAAAAATTAAAAAAAGCACAATAGTTCAAATTATTTTTGAGTTTTAAAGAAAGAACAAGCTACAAGAGCAAGTGGAAAATATGGTAGAATATTCTAAAGAATTACAGAAAGATTTTGTGTTATTTTATGTATACAAAAAGTAACATAAATACATTACAAGGATAGTTAATTGGTAAAAAAGTAAGAAGTTACTGACAAAAGACAGAGTGATAGAGATATTGAAATCAGATATAAAATAAAAAGAATTTGAATATATATTTATATATAAGTATATTATCAGGAGAAAATCATTTTACCATAATAAAGTAATTTATTATTTCCACTTTCTACAGAATCTGCAGACAAAAAATAACATGATCCTAAATGGAATTATTTGGAGGATGAGTCTAAATTATAAAATGAATTAATAGAAAATTATCAATTAATTATTAGAGTGTAAATGCAGTCAGAAAACACGTAAACAAGAAGTGTTTGAAGAAGTAAGAATAGATAAAGAGACTATGGAATAAGATAATTTTTCTTGTTTTTATATTGGGATGGAATAATGTTTAAGGATGACTTTAAAACTGAAATTATTAAATGGATAAAAATACGTTTATAGAAATGAAATAAAATATAATTTTTGTAGAGACAAGTACGTTGCATAACAATACATAGAAAAACATATGGGTAAAATATTTCTTTGAGCAAATTGACTTGAAGATTTCTGAATTCAATAAAAACGAAGCTATGTATTATAGCGTCATATATATTTTACATTTTATGTTCTAATATTTTAAATAAATTTAAAAATAACAAACAACCAGAGTCTTCTATTTTAAAAATAGTCCAGTAATTTCTCTATACATACAAAACATATGCTCTTATTCTATATAAATCTTGTTTTAATATATAAATTTATTATAAAATAAATATATAACACTTCAACATTTCGACTATATTTTTTATAGTCTTTTTCTTTATAAATCTTGTTTTATTATATGAACTATTATAAAATAAATAAATAATTGATTAGACCAACGTTTCGACTATGATAAAGACTATAAAAGAATATAGTCGAAACGTTAATGTTATTTATTTATTTTATAGTAGTTCATATAATAGTAATAATAAAAAGTCAGATGTCACATGACTTATATATAGCTTGTACTTACAAATATGTAAAATTAAGAGCATGCTAATGAGCTCTAAATAAGCTTTTTTTTTAAATTTATGATAAATGCTACTACAAGAGAAGGCATTCAAATCATTTTTATCATAGTTTGTCCCCATCCCCAGACCGGTTTCGACCTATGGGTCTCTTCAGTGAGGAGTTGGGACATTAGATTCAAAAAACCAACTCAAGCAAAGCATTTATCTAAAAGTTAATTGTTAGAAGAAGATCTGAAACAAGACTTTTAAAGAAAAAGACTATAAAAAAATATAGTCGAAACGTTTGGGTGATCTTATTTGTTTATTTTATAATAGTTCATATAGTTTATCAATCTTGTTTTATTATATGAACTATTATATATATTCTAATATTTTAAAAAGACAGATTTAATGTAAATAAAAAATTTAGAGTAAAATAGGTACATATAATCAAAAACTAAAAAAAAAATGTTAGCAAGCAAAAACAAATAAAATGTGGAAAGTAAATCATTTTTTAAAATATTTATTAAATATCAAACATTGCAATTAACTAGTAGACTATATAAATTTTAAAAAATTCAAAATGACTTTTTAAAATTACTTATTTTAATTTTAATAATTCAATAATGCAATTTACTTATAAACTATATAAATAAAAATAATTATAATATATTTACATTGAACGATTTTAAAATTTTAATTAATTATTTTAGGTTTTAGTTTTAAAACAAGTTTATTTAAAATGCAGAATAAAAAAAGTATTGCATAATAAGAGGAAAAAAGAGTGAGTGTTCATTTTACAATATAGCACATTATAAAATAAGTGGGCTTATCAATACAAAATATATTTTGCATAAAATAACATAATTAGCATAAAGGACAAGCACGTGTGTGTTAAGGCTATTTATGCAGAACACTTGAAAAATGGATTGATTTTGGTTTCCAAGAACAATACACAGATCATAGATGAAATAAAATAAATATTCTGTATTTAAAACTAGGTTTGTCTTACATTGGAGGTCGAGAGGTCAGCGCGACTGCTTTGCATTTGCAGGCAGTTGCCCGGGTTGCGGGTTCATGTTCCAGCCGATGCTATGACCCTTAAAAAAAAAAACTAGGTTTGTTGTTGTGGGTAATGTTTGCTCACTACTGAAATAATTTTCTCTGCAATATCTTGTGGGCATGATTCTTCTATTCACTTAAATGATATTTGCTTGATTATTTAAATTTTTTTTTTTATGTAGAAAGTTTAAAATTGTTGGTAGAAAAACTTTATTATCACTAGCATGATGGTAAGAATACATAAGGTATAAAACAAGAAGTAATATAGCTGATTTATTATTTTGTATCAGTTATCTTAAATGTAAGCTATTTCTTCTCTACTAGTCTTTCACAATCAAGTAAATGTAACAGACATAATATATACACTTATATGCATTAATAGAGAAGTTTATTAATTATATAAAAATTATATGGCTGAGCGCTTTTAAACGTTCTTATATTCATAGCAAGTAAATGGTAATCAACGTAATTACAATTAGATTACTATTTTATTATGTGTACAATATTATATTTCACTTTTTAAATGTCAGTGAGACCATAATTTACATTGATTAGTAAAGGAAAGAAAATGGAAATGAAATATTTATCCATGTAAAGGTTCAAGAAATAATTTTGTGAGTACCTAGCAATGAATTCATTAGTTTTCTAAAAAAATTATATTAACTTTGGTAATGACAAGTGGTATTGAATGCTAATATGCAATTTTTATACGAACTTCACACCTTTAATTCATTTTTTTTATTACAGAAAGCAAATGAAAACAACAGTAATTGTCAGAATTTTTTAAAAATATATTTATAAGATTAATATTTAATGAGATATTATTTTATATAGTGCTATGTTTTTCATGTAATAGTAATATTAGTGATTAAGCCAATGCACATGCACTTTAAAGATAAATTATAAATGAATACTCTCAATTTTTCCAGACACGAGATATATTATTTTAAAAAGAATGGAATGAATCCACCCATTCTTTCGACCCAAATGTTTATGTAAGGGCAAATCTTAAGTGTGTGACATTCGTTCAAGCATAACAAATGTAATTTAAAGTGATCGTGTAACACCTTCACACTTTTATTTCCACACACTTAATATTTGTCCATACATAAATGTTTGGATTGAAAGAATGGGTGGATTCATTCCATTCTTTCTAAAATACTATATCTCATGTCTGGAAAAATTGAGAGTATTCATTTATAATTTATCTTTAAAGTACATGTGCATTGGCTTAATCGCTAATATTACTATTACATAAAAAACAGAGTGCTATATAAAATAATATCTCATTATATATGTTTAATTTCAACTAACGGTTCGTAAATTGTAAAGATTTCTCAAATGTCATTCGTTCAAATATAACAAATGTAATTTAAAGTGATCGTGCAACATCTTCATGCTCTTATTTCCACACACTTAAGATTTGCCCATGTGTAAACGTTTGGGTCAAAAGAATGTGTGGATTCATTCCATTCTTTCTAAAATACTATTTCCTGTGTCTGAAAAAATTGAGAATATTCAGTTATAATTTATCTTTAAAGTGCATGCACATTGGCTTAATCGCTAAGATTAATATTTTGAAAATGTAGTATTTTTATAGATATTACATCTCCCACCATGTGATTCAAAATGGAAGTTTGATTTAAAAATTTTTTTTCCAAATATTTGCTTTTTGTTTTCTCTTTACAAAAAGAATAATTTTTTTTTTTTGAGGATGTAGTGACACATTTCAAGATCACATCGTTAAACTTAAAATTATATATCATTAATTCAAATATAATATTAAAATTTATGGGTTCCAAAAATTTAGAAGCTTTTCACTGATAAAACTAAGAGACAACTTTATATATATATATATATTATAATGGTCAGAAAAGAAGTGAAATTTGCAGTCTTACCGTATCTGTCGAACAGAGTGCCACTAGGCCATTTGAACCTAGAAAATTTATAAAGTTGACAAATACGTACTGTTAAGATCACGATCACCAGCCCTAGTCACTAGCTCATGAAGTAGCAGAGGTTTAAAACATTTAGTAAATATATTTCTTTTAATAAAGAACAATAAAAACAATCACTAGATCACTGTCAGTACTAATAACACAAAAAGTAACTTTATTTACATATATATAAAAAATAACACACAAACTTGAAAATTAATTATTATAAAAAAAATTATGTTTCATTATTATTATTATCTTTTTTAACTTTAATTTTTAATCTTAGAATGTTGAGCATGGATAGGCCACTTAGACAATGCATTTAAAAGATTTTCAAAACATTTGACTCCAGGCTAAAGGTCCGCAATCATGCCAATGCTTGCTTCCAAATATATATCCGCAACCAATGCAATGTGAACATGTTAGCATCAAATCACGCTGACAGGAATGTGCATCTGACAGCATGATATTATTTGAGAAAACATGACCTTTGTCCAATAAAGGAATGTATGTGTCTGGTGAAGGAATCATGCATGTAATATAATAAAGAGAGTAATGCTTCATATGGATGGGAGAGTGGTCTATCTTACTGGCTTATTGTCCCAATCCATAGATCTGGAATGAGTCAATGGTGCAGGAAATATGTCTGCATCCATTGCAATGATATGACTGCCTCTTTGGAGTCATGCATTCAGTTGGGCACATTGCCGTAATGTGCGAACACACTTCACATTACATTGATGTAAACATCCATATATCTCTCCACCAGCATTGACACAACTACAAAACAAATAGTCTGAAATCAAATCCCCTTTAAACTAACATATACTTAAACAAGTCAAAGCAGCTATCCATACTCAACTTAAATTTAAGTCAATTTAATTCTTTAAAAAAAAAAAATTAGTTTACAGTATTTAACCTATTTTAAAATTATATTGCATTCAACTTATTTTTTTCTCTTTTACACAAATAATATTTTTGACCTATTTTTAAAATCCAGTATTGCACAAATAATGATAGGTATATCTTTCAATTTTATGTTTGCAATCACAAATCCCTACCCTATTACAAGCAGACCTTATACTAAGCATAAATAAATAAAAAAAATACACATTTTAAGAGATTACATTTAAACTTTAGATAAGAATTTAAAATTGCAAAGTTTATAAAAAAATAAAGTTCTGGTTTGATTTGGAAAGAAAGTCTATAGTTCATATTTAAAGAAAATTAAAGTTCAGAGATTTTAAATTGAAGTGTTTATATTTCATATTTATAATTTATACTTTCCTTTCTCCATGCCCATTCCTTTGCGACAAAGATATGAGTTTATGCAAGGGCCATTTCTTGCAGATGATGATGATTTTATGAAGATTACTGAAGACGTTACTAGTGGTTCGATGCTGGGATCCATGGCGATGATAGCTGCCTTCGGCCAGCCGAACTGAAGGAAGCATGATGAAGTTGATTACATTCTTGGTGATGGCAATAATAGCTTTTTAAATTTTTATTTTTACTTTCAGCAAAGGTGAATAAATTTAAAACTTTAATTTTCTAATTCTCCAATTAATTATTTCTCTTGAATTCTTCTTTTTATAGTCTTGAGGCATCTTATCTCTGGAATGCATGGATCCATCAAACATATTTCATATCTATATTCCATTGGTTCATTGAGTTTGTCACCAAGTAGATTTTGGGTTTGTGGCTAAGTGGATTTTTCCACTGAGGTCTGTGTCTATATCTTTGGGTAGAAAAAGCAAGTCTTTTGTTTCTATTCCTCGACTCTTATATCTTTCGTAATCATCTTTTCAATGGTCATTTTGCCCTAAGGATCTGTTTGTAATTTTTATTTTTAAGATTAAAAAACTATATTCGTTATTTTTAAAATTAAAAGTTTTTATTATATTTTATTTAAAAATTAGAATCTTTGCTTCAATTCTATAATTTTTGTAAAGCTTATTTTATTTCAATATTTAAATCAAACATATTAATAAATTAATGATTCATTATTTGTGCATTTTGAACATTTGTGCTTTTAATTCATCTTAGATATTTACAAAAAAATTAAGTATTAAAATTTAAATGTAATGCATATATATATATCCCATTACAATATGTATTATGACAATTTGCTCTCATCAAAGAGTATGAGTAAACTAAGTAAAAAGATGTTTTAATTCTATAATTTAGGTACTTTCATATTTTGAAGCAATATGTACTAATTTATTTATTAGTATATGTCTTAGTAGATACAAAGCATAGATAATAATTATTGTTTTACCTTGTTGTTTTTTCTAATATATTTTTATTAAATTTGTAGGATTGTTTTGTAAACAGGATTTTTTTTAATCTGGAAGATTTCTTTCTTTCTATTGGTATTTTGTATTTAATAATAAAAACAACATGGCTGTTGTTAGTGACAGAGACAGTAATATATTATATAATATTAAACAAATAAATAATACAAAAATACCTAGTGGTTTCAACCTAAGACCTTATCAAAACAATAAACTGTATAGAAAAAGTAATTGATAAATGTCAAAATGGCTATTATGTAGACCAGGATGAACAAATAGAAAAACTTGTCAATTTAGAATTTACTTAATAAAGAGTATTTTTGATTACATAAGATTCTTTAATTTTACACTTTTTATTCTGCATTTCATGCATCAATATCTCAAAAGATTGTGGACAAAAATATTCCCAGTGGGAGATTGGTGAATATAAAATGCAGAATAAACTATTAATCTATTAATGCTTTATTATAAGTGTGATTACATTGCTTAAGATGGTATTTCATCTTAATCTGTGTTTCACCAATATATACAGCACCAGAACCAGAATGTTGATATAAAATAAAATATACTATATTATTCCTATTACCAATATTAGTACAAAATGTATTATTTAAAAATTGTGTTAGGATTAGGTGGAGTTCTTCAAGCAATATGAAAATTGACTAATTTTTCTATTAGTTCTTCCTGACCTATGTAATAACCATTTTGATGTTTATTGATTAGTTTTTTATACAGTTTATTGTCTTAATAAGGACTTGGGTCAAAAGCATGAGGAATAATTTGTATTATTTATTAGTGTCTCTGTCAATAACAACAGCCATGTTTTTTTATTATTATTTCAAGTGTTGACAGAAGTATTTGTTTATTATATTTTCTTTTGTTTGTAAGCTTAAACTCACCACAATCTCAACCTGTAGTCAAGGCAACCGCCTTTAACAGTTTGAGATTTTGACAGCTTAAGGATTGATTGTTACCATCTACATTTATAAATCTATTAAAGCCTTGAATAATTAGCTTTGTTATCTTTATAAGTTTGTTTTACTTTGCATAGGATTTGATTTTTTAAAACTGGAAAATTAATTAACTATTGATTATATTAATTAACTTTGTTAATTTTGAAATTTAGGGTAATAGGTTTATAAAAGAAAAATAATGCATATGGTTATTTGAAATATCATAAAAGAAAAATTACCAACCCATGCATCAGTTGAGTAAATGATTGTTTTGTGCAAGGCTTGACCAAAGACAGTTTTTACTGGATTAATTTGTGAATTACCTTTTTTTATCATTTGATATATATAGTTTCTAAAAATTAGACATCATGTTAGATTTTCACTAGGACAGCTTCAGTAAATACTTACAAAAATTAATTCCAATAATAAAAAAAAGTCACTAGAAAAAGAAATATGACTCTATCAGTGAACACAATTTGGAGGTTTCGATTTAAAATATGGTGTATGCTTAAGTGTAATAGATTACTATTTTAAATAGAATATTATTCAGATTCCACAAGTATAATTGCTATTCCAAGGTAAATAAATTAATAATTGCTAGTATTTATTTTCTCATTAAATGACAAATAAATTATCATATAAATTGGTAATACACTTTTCTATTATAAGATCATGACAATTATTTATGGTCAGTTTTAATCATTACTAAACTCTATTACCTTATAATGATTGTAGTTTTTAATTTAAAATAGGAAATAATGCGGAAATACTGACTCCCCCCCCCCCCCAGCGGGCTAAACGTAAACGAACTGTACGTAAACGTAAACTTCCACATTATTTCATATAATTCGGGCTATTGATATTTAAAATATGCATGTTTTTTTAATATTCATGTAAATTAAACAGTAAATAGTCAATTTATATACTAGTTGTTGATAAGTTCCAAAACTATGATTATGCTAATGATCGCATATTGCCTTTTTTAAATCTTGGATTTAGAAGTCTGATGTATATTTGTATTAAAAGTGTTTATTGATTCACGAAACGACTTAACTTTTTTATGAAACGTATATAGAGATTTTATAATTTTTTTCAGAAATTTCTAGACCTTTGGTAAATAAATATTGGCTATAAAAATATTGCCTTCATATTCTTTGGCAGATCTAGTTATGAGTTTGTTAAATCTTCAATATCAAAAAAGTCTGGATTTCAATATATTAAATCCAGCTGACTTTTATAAAGTCATTTTAGGATTGGATTGTTTTAAACTATAAAAATGCAAAATCTAAAGGTCAAAAAACTGGATTTATACTAGCTTTGAAGTAATAACTAATATTAATAGATAAAGAAAAATGAAAAATCTAGAATAGGGGAGTAGAAACAGTTTGTATTGATAGATTTGAAAACATTATATTATTAGAAGACGACAGTTTGTATATCACTGGAGATCGATTCTTAGGAAGTGGCTTTCTTCTCTTTATGATTTCAACTAAAAGTAGCTCATTATGAGTTATAGGCATACAGAAGGATGATGAGCATTTTCTAAAATTAAAATACCATTAGCATTATGTTATGTAATTAATTTGTAGGGACTCTCAATTTTTGATTTTGATATAATCTCAATATTTAGTTGAAACTACTTCACTGGGGTTTTTTAGTTCACTGAAGAAAAGTTAATCGATATTGGCTACACATGGATCTTGAGATATTCCATAATTATCAAACATTCTATAGTCATTTTTATTTTGAAAATTTACGATCCTTAATTCTTTAATTTCTTAACAATTGTAGATGATTCTAAAGTGATTACAATTAATATTTATTCCTTGATATATCCCAAATAGTTGCATATGTTGACAACAAAATTATTTCACCAACTATATATTATTTTAGCAGTACATATTACATGATAAATCTAAATATCCAAAATTATTATAGATTTTAAATTATTACATAAAGATAGATGTATAACAATACATATTAAACAGAATTTATTTACCAAATTGATAACAAAGTTATAGTAATAAAGACGATTATATATTAAATTTATATATTTATAATTGGTAAACAAAATCAAGTAAAAAATACAGTATTATAATTATAGAGCTATATATGTGATTTCATATTATTTAGAACTTATAAGTTATACTGTAACGTCTTGTCAGTTTATTTTAAAAGCCCCTCATTATTTTGGATGCAAAATATTAACAAAATGATATGAAAAATAAAATTAATCATATAAAAGTTTAATTAAGTAATGACAGTCAGCAATTAAAATATAACTAAATCTAGAATATTGCATCGTTATTTCTGAATATATCTTGCATATTTGACCGAAAATAAATAAAATTTACCCATAAGCAATTTACTTTCAGAGTTCAGCAAATAGTAACTGTCAAATAATGTGATTAAACCAAATTAGAAATAATATATATTGTGTTCAAAAGTTCTAGGAAAGGTTTATCATGCTGATAGAATTATGTCTTAAATATATAAAAAATATTTTATGAATATAAGATATTTATTATAAATGCACATTTCTTATAGCATTTATAAATGTTTTCATTAATGATCTTTGAGGCTGTAAAAGGGAATTTGATGTTAACTGAATGAAAATACTAGTATTTTCCTTTGAGGTTTTAAAAAAAAAAACAAGATCCTTGGAATGAAATTTGTTGTTTCATTCTGCTTTTTATAGTTTTTGAGAAATCCTATACCATATTCATAGAGCAGAATATACCACCTTTAAGTAAGTGAAACATTGTAAATGTGGTAATTGATAAAATTACAATATTTGGTCAAAGGGCAGTTCTAAACCATAAGTTCTTAACATTTCATCTGTTATTAATATATGGTTATTCATGACTACCAATAAAATCATGAAGTGTGATGGGTTTACTGTTTTTTAACAATTGAATTTAGGTACTGGAAATGCCATTTACCTGTTTTATCAGTTTCCTGATAATTTATAACTGAAATGTCAGTTAAAGAATCTTGAAGAAAGAATGGATATGTTTGCAAATGACATTTTAAAAAAATAGATATTTACAATTATGACAGACAAAACTATTTGAAAATTCACCAGGAAAGGCAGCTTTTTGCCAGGTGAGACAGAGAATTCTAAAAATCCCCTGATTGTAGATGCAGGCAAGCATTTCATGATATTTTTTATTTACAGATCTAAAATTACAGTACTTTTTCACGAAAAGAAGATTGCATAAATTGGAAGAACTACCTAATAATAAACAGGTTATTGTTGATGTGAAGTTTTTTAATAAATGGACATACATGTAGCTTGAAAAATGGACAAATATTGAAAGTTTAAAAGATTTAATATAAATAAAAAGTGCAAAAATAATATTTTGGAGACTGATAGAAAAGTCAGAGTGGTGAGATAAGTTATTTAAATTAATGGAAGATACCAAGTGCAGATAATTCAGATTTATACTCCAGCAAGTTCTTAATGCAAAAGAGTAGAGATTTTTTAAATAAAGAAACATATAATCTTTTAATTATACCAAAAAATATTTTTAAACTATAGAGGAAGATTTTAATGTCAGAATCGGCAAATGTTTGTAAAAACAGCTATATTATGAATATTTTTTTATATGTATAATAAATATGGACATGGATACATCCAAATGATATATAAAAAGTGTAATGTTCTTAGCAGATTCAATAAAGCAAGTGATCTTTAATTAGAGAGATGTAAGACACATATTAGTACAAAACTACAAAGATGGATATTAACTGTGAATGTTTCTAACTTTCAGAGAAACCTCAATGAATTTAAATTAACTCATGCTAATTGTTTTAAAATATTGGAAAACTTTGAATATGGTTCAGATTTGACTGAAATCAATAAAAAATAACTGAAACACTGTGAAGAATAGCAAAAAATTAAAACAAAAATTGCTGGTATAAAAAAGAGTAATATATCAAATTATTTGCTGAGAGAAAGCAGTAAATGAAGAAAAGAAGGAATATGAGTATTTAAAAAAATATCCATTAAGAAGAAATGAATAGAGTTTTGAAAAATGGTAGAGAATGAGTTAATAAGGATATAAAAAATATAATTGTGAATTGGCTAGGAACTGTAGAAGAAAATAAAAATTTCAACTGCATAAAACAACATTTTTCTCTTGATGGGAAAGTTGTTTCAACAGTAAAAAGTATAGGTGGAAATATTACTAAAAATTTGAATGATATCATGAAATGCATGGAAGAATTCTTAAAGAATTATTATTATTATTATTATTATTATTATTATTATTATAATAATAATAATAATAATAATAATAATAATAATAATAATAATAATAATAATAATAATAATAATAATAATAATAATAATAATAATAATAATAATAATAATAATAATAATAATAATAATAATAATAATAATAATAATAATAATAATAATAATAATAATTTGTCAAAAACAGACTAATAATAATAATAATAATAATAATAATAAAACAAAGTATCCCTTATAATTACTACAGCTTTTTAATTGCCAAGTATAACAAATCAAGATATGTGACATACATAAAATCTATGAAGAATACAGAAAATGATGAAATAGATTATCGATATTTGGAATAATGAGAAAAAAATATTATCCAAGCAGTTAAATAATAAATATGTATTAGATAATTTGAAGAATGCAGGAGTAATATTAATACTTAAGTAAGATACTAAAGAAGATATTAGATATTACATAATCAACACTTTTCTTTCATTGCTACTTAATATCTTTACCAAGATAATTATAACTTGTGTGAAGTGAACTTTGGATTTTAATCAACTAAAATAACCTGTTCGATTAAAAATTGATTTTTGCACAATGGATTACATCCAAGTATTGAGACAAGTTATAGAAAGTACAAATAAATACTAGTTAGCATTATACTTTGGATTTGTAGATTGTTAGATGATATTTGTTTCTATGAGAATTTCCATAATGCTTAAAGTTTTGGACTCATAAGATAACCCAATATATTATCATATTCTCAATAATATTTGATATTGCAGGATAATATGAAGAAGATGAACATCAAGAAGGGCACATGAAATGTTCACTCCATATATCCAAAACTTTTACAGGAAATATTTTGTGAATTAAAATGGAAGCTAAAAGAGTAAAATTAAATGAAGATTATTTGAATTGTTTAAGTGGTGTACATAAAACAATTTATTTGCAAATAGAGCTTAAGAGTTTATGTTACAAGAATTAACAGATGCAGGTAATAAACTAAAACTAAAAATAAAGACTAAATAGATTAAAATAACCTTTTTCCTAGAAGACAAAAGTATACTAATAGTGATGAATAAAAAATTATCAATATCTATCAATACCTTAGTCAAATTATAAATCTCACTGGAAATTTATTGGATGCCACATAATTAAATTTGAATGTTCTTTAAATAGAAATAATTTAATATTTAAAGGAAGGATATCCAGGGGTTTGAAAAAAAGTTTTTAGTATACGTGTTGATCAGTTTTTACATAAAAACAATTCATAGGCTTCAACCACTCAACGAAATAAGGAGAGATATATGTTAGGAATAATGGAAAGGAATCGAAAATGAAATACATCACCGAGGGAACAAACAAGAATCATTGACATACATTGATAGAATTAAGAGATTAAAATGCAGCTGGGCTGCACATATTGCTATAGGAAACGATATTAAATCAGAACTTGAATCAATATATTCAAAATACCTAGACAAAAACTTATATTGAATGGACGGAGGAAAGAAGGAAACTTTCCGTTATAATATGGGAAAGAGAAGCTCTGGATCGGACACCTTAGATTTTGATAATAGTTGAAAATGATACTGCTAATAATAATGAAAATATTTTTGCTTTCTATAAAAAAAAAAGGGGGGGGATGCCAATTATTAATAAAACGAAACTATAAAAAGTTATTTAGAAAATCTAACATCTTAACAGTAGCAAAAACATTCATATTAAGAATAACAGAAACAATTACAATATTATATATACATATATATTTCGAAATTTACATTTAGATATTTGTAAAAGCAGTTATTAAATATTCTCTGTTTTGTCTTTTGAGTGAATAATTTAAAAAAATTTTAGAAGGAAACTTTATGTGATGGGATATGATATGATAATAAAATTGGATTCTTTTTTTTTTTCCCTTTTTTTTTTCATGTGTCATAGCATCAGCCGGGAAGCGAACCCTCTAACCCGGGACAACTGCTTGTAAAGCAGCTGTCGCTGATCTCTCGTCCACCAATGCTAGACATAAAATTGGATTCTTTTTAAATAAAATGATGTCTTTGTATATCCTCCTAATGAAGTTAAGCATTCCTTTTTTCAAAAAACTCATTTAATTTTAGCCATTATTATCAATTTTTTTTTTTTAGTTCTGGTTTATTTGTTCCCTCTTATTTCACTTTCATAAAACTCTTTTTATAGTCTATGCCTCAATTTCATTATAAAGATCTAAACAAATAATCATAATATCTCTACTTCTTTAATTTTCTTTCTCTTTAAATTTCCTCCATATTTCAACACCCTATATTATCAAACCAAACCAATATTTATTCTTTTTTTTTATTTCTTTTGGTTGTATCTAAACCTTCTATTGTTGCACTAAATAATAGTAAGATTTCCTTAAGGTTAACATACATTCTTACTTCATATAAATTTTTATTTTTAAACAATTCCAAATTATTTCTTCTATTCATATTTGTTTTCCATAACACTAATTCTTTTGCTTTAACTAAAATTTCTATTACCTTTTTTAACTCTCATAATTGATATAATATATTTTCTAAATATTTACCCCACTTTTTAAAAATAAAAATACAGTAAAATAAGAAATTCCATCAATCCAATTCAATATTAATTGTAATATTTCACTCACTTTCATCTACTTTTAGTTTCTGTTATTAAAAATGAAGTCTCATCCCGGTTCAGTGAGCTATTTGAAATTCTGCATCCAATGCATATCTACCTACTTTTTATACAATTAAATACATATCTCTTCTTTATAGACTTTTTACAAAGAATAATTTACTTTTGACTTGACAAACCTTTTTTACAGTTTCAAATGACCAGCAATCTTCTTCAAAGCCAGAATGTATAAATACATATAAAACAAACATATATTATCTAAACTATATTTAATTAAATATGACTTTTATAAACTTGGTGCATATTCACTGATATATAAATCTTATATATCTTAATATATAACAAATACTATTAATATAATGCACTCTACCTAAAAAAAAAAAAGAGTTAACTAATCAAAACAAAATATCATTTCCAAATGTTAAAGTAGTTACTATCACTCTTTTACAAAAAGTTTTACATATATATATACAAAATTGTTAGCGTTTAGAGATGTCAGAAAGCTTGATAAATTAATGATACTATGTTGTAGTGCTAGTTACATATATATTCATTATCTTTTCCATATCACTAAAATAGTTTTTGACTTATGGGATTTGGTAGTGTGTAACATAGACCTAAACTTATGACTATAAAATCTGTTGGATTAATGTACTTATTAACCAACTACCATGTACAATTCTCTTTGTTTCACCAAACTGACAGCCTAAAATGCAAAATTAAGTAATGTTTGCATCTAAACATTCTAATTATCATACTTATATCATACTAAATTCAATTGTTATAAATCTGAAGACACTAAAGTATATAGTAATTGAATTGTTACCAGAGTGATATTATTATGCAAGCAAGTAGATTTGGATTCAAAATGTTAAAAGGATTTTGAATTACAGGCTGGTACTAACTAGTAAATAAAGAGACTAAAATGTGTATGCCAGCTGAAAAGGACATTTGGTCTAAATAATCCAAATACATTAAATACAATATAAAGTTCTCATTGATAAAGATCAAAACCTCTAAATCAATCTAGCAATTAATTAGAATAACAATTAATTAGAATAGCAGTGGATATGGATTTAGTAACTGTTAAAATCTAGTATCAATTTATTGTATAAGCTGGAATAATATGCCATTTTTTGATTTTAAAATACAAAAAATTCACTTAGAAAAAATTATTATTAGGTACATTAACATGTATTGAAATTAATATCTAAATTGTATACTAGTTTTCATGATATCATCAAATCATGAGAAGCTGATGATCAAATAATTGATTCCTGTCTAAACATAATCTTAATTTGGTCTTCCTTATATATAGGTTTGTTGTACTAAGAAAACTGTTATATTTAATAAATATTAGTAGTTCAAAAATAAAAATATTATAACAGATAATCCATTAAATAAATGTATATTATGCATGTAAACTATTTCAAAATAACATGTCAACTGTTAACTGTATTTATGGTGAATTCTGCTTACAGAATTAATATTTCAAATAATTCAATAGTAGATTAATTTTCTGAAGAGAGCAGTAGTTACACTAAGATTTATTAGAAAATAGAAGTATTTTAAAAATAATTGTACTGAATTTCTATTATTTTTTAAATCTTTATTTTTAATAACATAATAAATGACATCAAATATAAATGCAGCATAAAAAGAAATAAAGCTGAATGTATATATCATATTATATTTGGTGTTTTAGGCACAAACAAGCTTTGTTATTTTTTAACTTCTTATATTTATCCTAGGATATCCAAAATAATATTTAAGGTTAAAAAGTGTAATATATCTTATTGAAAATAAATATAACCAACTATATATCAAATAATAAATTTGAGATTATTTATGAAAGGGAATGAAATTTCAGTTATAGTGAACCACTCATTATAGAAAATTGAATGCAAAAATAAAATAAACTGGAAATTTTAAATATTGTTAATTCTCTTAGAATTAAAAATTTATGGAATGTTTAAATTTATTTATTATGTTCATAGATCAGTAAGGTGCATATGTTAAAAAGGTGATTTAATTAATTAGAAATTTACTAGACAAATATAAATTTAGATGGGAAAGTGCAAAAAAAAAAAAATGAGACTAATAAAAAAAAAATCACCATTATCTACAGAAGAATAATTATAATTAAGAATATTATCCCTTGTTTTAAGAATCGAACTTTTTATTTCATTGTATTGAAGTATGACAAACCTAAACACACACACGCGCACACACATATATAAATAAGTATGCAGATTAAAAAAAAAATTACATAGTGAAAACTGCAACGTGAAATGCAAAACATATGCTTTTTAGTGATAAAGTATTGCTTAATAAAATTTTTTTGGAGATGTTTAATAAATATAATAATATTTATTGATATTAAAACTTTTCTAAAATGCCTAATAAAAGTAGTGGGAATAAAATGATTACCATAAAAATCACCTATATGCAGGAAGTAATACTACCTATACTAAAAAAAAATATAAGAACATAACTTACGTAACAATAAACCCATGTTATTAATGTCTTTTACTTAAACTTATATTATACTTAAATAAGAATGAGTGTAATAAAAAATAGAGTTTATAAATTTACTGGAATAACGAATTTTAACAGAACGCCTAATCTTGTAATGGATGACAAAGACAAGTGAAAGTTAAAAAAGTAATAAACACAGAAGTCACAAAATAAATACTTAAAAATTAATGCAAATACATTTGAAATATAATAAAGTTAAACATCATCTTTAAAAATCGAAATGCAGTGAACGGTATTGAAAGCTATATTTTCAAACTGAATTTGGCAGAACATTATTAATATGTTATTTATATTATTTTTTTAAATAATGAAAATATTTAAAAAAAAAAAAATAATAATACCACTTTAGAAGTAATCACAATATTAAACTATTTCTGGGAATATTTTGTTTAAATATATTAAATATAATAAATATATAGATTTCCAGAACTTCTTTAAAATATTTAATGTTTCTTTGATGTTTTTTAATAAATAAAATATTAATAACTTTAAATATGACACCTTCTTATTTTATTAATATATCTTTTATTTAGCAAAGTATTTTTTACAACGTACTAAAATTTCTTGCAGCAGTGTGAATATTTTATAAAATATACATAAAAAAGATATCAAAGTTTAAACTTAAAAAAATATCGAATTGCGTAGAAAATAAGTTCAATATTGAATTGATATCTTAAAATAATATTTATGAAACTTTTTATAAATCAACAAATTCTTGTAAATCAAAAGATTGCTATCGTTATAAATATTTTTTTTCTAAATATTTAATTTTTTTATTTTTAACTATTTAAAAAAAAATTCTCATGTTTCTTAATATTTATAGTTAATAAGAGAAATCAAATTGATAATATTTTCAGAAATCGAATAAAAAGCCCCCTTCATCCCAGATATCTTAATAGCGAGATGATAGTGGATTATTTATTCATTTGCTGATTATACATTTCTTTTGTCTTTAACTATTCAGAGCAGTTTTAGTCTTTTAAAAGTTTTTATGAATTCCTCAATTCAAATGTTTCAATTGTCTTTCTATTCTTATGTTTCAACTGCCACTCTCTATTCCACAGAGAGTCTCAGAAAATGATTTAGCTTGTATAATACTGATTATTATATTTAAAGATATGTGCCTAAATCTAGATATCATTTTTAAGGTCTTTTATTGCTGTCTTAATCTGTTAAATCCTTCACTGTTAACAAATGATAAAGGAACTATTAATTCTAAAATCAGCTGCTTGTCTTATTATCATAATTCTAAATTTGTAATACTTATTTGTATATAATATCTCTGTTTCACTTTGTCTTTAAAGTTCCTAATAAGAATCTTCAGGACTTTTAAATTTCAGTTATATAATCAGTGTCATCAGCAGAACAAAGATTATTATTTTATTTTTTTTATTTGTCTTCATATAATCTGGATTTTTGTATTATACATTTAGTAAGCAAGCCAAATAAAAAGGTTTACCACAATCTGCTAAACACCCAATTTCTTTACTAATATATAAAATTAATCCAGTTTTCCATATCTTTTTAACTATCATTTTTAATCATACATGAGAAGTTAAAACAATGTCATACTCTAATACACAAGATCAACTAATCACCATCTTTATTTAAGCTGGATAGTTTGATATTAAAAAAAAGAAAAAAGTGGTTTTAGGCTAAAAAATATTCCATGTATATTAGATTGAGTTTCAAATCTTCTCAAATGATTACAGGTCTTAAGCAAAGATCTACTGTAAAAATATGGATCACAACAACACTGAATAAGTATTTAGTGAGCACTGTATATAGCATGTATAGATTATCCAAGCTTACAATATATGGCAGACCTTGGGTGAAGCAAATAGCTCTTGAAAAGCATTGTACAGCTTTAAAATCATGTGATAAGGTTTGATATTAAAATGAATCCTGACTAAGGAATAGAAATATCTACAATTATTAAAAAACTAAGATCACCAATATATAAAGATATTGAATTAATGTCAAATGTGCATAATTATGCAAGCAAGTTGGCTTAGATTCAAAACATTGGCATGTTTTTTAGTTTTTCCCTAATAGTTTGATAATATAAAAAAAGTAAAAGATAGCTGCTGGATCCAAATTTACTAAATTCAAATTTTAAACATCTCATTGATCCATGAGAGTCTTAAACTGAGATTTATTCTGGTGATAGAATAAGTAAACATTTAATAGGTGTGTAATAAACACTTTATCTAGTATCTATTGATTACTCAAGCTTAAAATAGATGACAGAAATGAAGTAGAATAAATATTTCACTTTAACAAAGACTTTGCTATAATCAATAAAAAAATATTGATTTATTATGCTAATTTCTATCTTTCTTAATTGCTTTTATCTTTCAACAATTATATCTGTTGCTGCTCATTATGTTCTCAAAATGATTAACGAATTAATGACTTTTTTATTACAAGACTAGAATGTAAAAAAATATAGATTAGTTACAATATAATCTTAATTGTATACAATAAAAAAAATGCAAACTAAACTCTACATTTTTTTAAACTCTAGTAATACTCATTTTACGATTTAAAAAAATTGATTTTTCAAACCTGTTTAAAGTAAATGAAATAATTTGATGAGTTTTTATACTGAGTACAGTTTAAACGTTCTAATCCTATGCTATTAGGTTTTATCACCATCTGTTGTATCAAAGATCTGAGATAAACTATGATTTTATTTTTGATTGTTGTTACATTTTGTGTATAAAAATTGTTATAAAGTTACATTAAGTTCTTCTAAAGTTATAATAATTAAATTTGTAATTGTAAATTTATTTAACGCACATTGATTATGTAAGTAATATTTATTAAGGCAATAAACCTAAAGCATGTGCGGTTGAAAATGCGAAGGTATGGGCCTCTACAGGTCTTAACCACAAGCTTTCTTCCAATGTGTAAGCTTGTGATTAAGACCTGTAGAGGCCCCTACCTTCGCATTTTCAATCGCACATACTGTAGATTTATTGCCTTAATAATTAAATTTGTAAAGTGCATACTCATTACATAAAGTAATATATATTAAGGCTATAACCTTAAGAATATGCTCCTGAAAAATGACAGTAGGGATTTTTACAAATCTTAACACAAGATTTGTAGAGGTCTCTACTTGTCATTTTTTCAGGCACATGTTCTTAAGGTTATAGCCTTAATTAAATTCTTCTGTATATTTTTATTTACTTTCATTATTTTATTATAATCAGTTCATTATCATTTTTTTAACAGACTCTCTCAAGTATGTAACTTTCAAAAAAAAAAAAAAATCAAATCCCCCATGAGATTAATTTTTGTCTGTTTTTCTTGTCGTATTTCCAATATCTTTTGAAATATTGTTTAATAATTTTTTAAAATTTTCTGAATGCACTTTTGACTCTTGAATTTTGACTGAACCCTTCACAAAATGTTTATTTTGTTTAGATATATATTTTGCAATTTACGTTTATATTTTTTAATGTAAATTTTGGGTTTTTGATGATTTTAATTTGATCAAAATTTTCTTAGTTGCATCTTTAATTATTTATTTTGCATTTGTCCATCATTTGTTAAGTTCTTTATCAATACTATTCAAAATCTTAAGCTAAATTTTAACACTATTATTAAAGTTATTAGACTTACATTTGGATTTCTGAATGTCAAGCTTACTCCACCAACAATTTTGACATGATACATTCTAGGTAAATATTGTATTGATTGTCATTAATCATTTATTAAACTATATTGATTTTTAAACTAAGCATACACATAGAATAATTCAACTTCATTTCATTTTTTCCATGTGTAATATCTTTTATAAACTTATATAACAATTCCCACACTACCACACATTTTTGAAACACATAAATAAAGTCACTAAAAACAAATAGATTTCCAAGAAGCATTTCATATGAAGTAGCTCAGGTTACCATCTCTCACATATATCTTTATCATATGCTCAATATTTATCAATAGTAAATTGATACATTTTCATTTGCAAATGTCAACCTTATCTCATTGGTAACATTAACATGATCCATTCTAGATAAATATGGTAATGATTATTATTAATCAATTTTAATTAGAGATTAATATATCAGTTTTTAAATTAAACACACAAATATGAAATAAGTAAGTTTTCATCTGGGCTAGAGATAATCTCAATTTTAATAAATAATTAATGATAATGATTACTATATTTATCTACAATGTGTCATATCAAATTTGTGATTGAAATTATTTTGATACTTACAAATCAAAATTATGTTTTACTATTTATAAATACAGGATAAATGACAAAAATATATGTTTGAGATGGGGATCTGGGCCATTTGATGTGTGCTGGTTCACCATAAACTGCATCTTGGGGGACATTTGTCTTTTAATATGTCTTTATTCACATGTTTCAAAAATGTGTGGTGGTGTGGATATTATATAGTTTATCTATAAAATTATTAGCTATGCTATCTGAGTTCTATATAAAACTGCAAGAGTTCATGCTTTTTTATATCATTCTAATTATGTACACAACTATTCAATTTTTTACTACAAATCATTCAAGGTGATAACTTCATTCTTAAAAAATTAGGTTTCCTATTTTTTAGTGATATAAAATTCTAAATTTCTTTGATATTTGAGAGATCCATGCTCTATAATCAGTGTTGCAGATATTGAATAAGGTTCTTGTAATGAATCTGTCATTAAATTTCCAGAATGTACTATATTCTTTTGAATCATTTCTGATTTCACATCCCCATTTTCAAAAGAAACATTTTAATTTTCATATCTAATTTTAGCCATAGTATTATCCATCTCAAAATTTATTTAAATATGTAATCATGAAGCTTTTCATTATTTTTTTCAACTACTTGAATTTTTATCAACAGATATGTATTCAAATACTATTATTAGATATCAATTCAATTGAATTGACAATATTTGATAAATTATAAAATTATGTGCAGTAATAAAGAAGTAAACTGTGAGATCAGAACCTGTAGGAATATGATATTGGATCACATGATCACCATTTCTTTTGCTTACATAAGCTGTTTACACAGAGGCTAAACTCTCCATGCAGTAGCATCACCAGTGCAAGTCAGAAATCCTAAGATATAGATGCAGTGCTCTCAGATCCAGGGCTCATCACTGATGAAAGCCACAAGCTGGAAACTAATCTGAGGATATTGGATGAGCAGGGACTATATAGGAATTTTATGCTCATACCTTTCCATTGATTACTCTGGCTTGCACTGGTGGTACTACTGTATGGAAAGTTTAGCCTCTGTGTAATATGGTATTTTCTCACCTATGATGAAACTGGCATCATATTACAATTGTTTTTGTAGTCAACACATTACTAATCTGATGTATTTACTTTTTAATATCTCAATATCTATTAACAACAACAGACTATCTCAGGTTGGCAGCTGTATATTGCCTTCCTACATAAAATTATGAAGCATTTTTACATACATTGATAACCTTTACATATTGTTATATATTATGCTCTGCTAACTAAGATAACCCAATCTACACATCTTGCTTTAATATATTGTAAGATTTCCTTATTAAATCTGTTTTCACAAATTGTTGTTGCTTTAACCAGGAGTTTATCAAAATGAAATTTGATTTTCATGTGGTTTTTCATATTAATGCAAGCTATTTTCAGAAAGGGACCATGGAAAGACTATTACTCATAACCACATAAATGAAATTAATTAATTAAATAAATTCACAAATGGAATGTAAGAGCCACTGAACATTGCAGATGTGATGAAATACAAACCATGAGTCATATATTAAGAGAGTAGTAAAATTAAAAGATTTAACCCAAACTAATGGTGAATTTATCTGGTAGGTTTATTAATGGTAAATTGTTAGTGTTTGTTTTCAGTTGTATATGTTGCAAGTCGACTGCTTGCAACGTTTATGTTTTTGGGCTCACAGTTTCACAAAAAAATATATTCTACGATCTTCATAATTTTCCATAAACAAATTGTCCGAAGCCATCGGATCACATCTAATAATTTCATGGTTATTAATCTAAAAGCTAAAGTTTGGCTTGTTATTTATTTGTGTTAATATCCTAAAAATTTAAAATTTTGTTACTGGAAAAAAAATAATACTGATTATGGATTAGATGCAATACCAGCAACTAATTAGATGCCTAAATATATTCAATTTAAATTCGTTAAATTTAAAATAATAGAACTAAATGTTGACTACTATTTTAACCTTAGGAAATTATTTTCCAGCACCGCATTATTATTTTTTCTGTTATTCATTACTTTTATAATAATATGAGGCATATTTATTTAATTAGAGGAGATTTGAACCCAGACTTTCAATCTTCATTCAACTCATCCACTTTATCTTATGCAAACAGTGTACATGACCACATATATATGAAAAAGATAAATGATATTCAATATACATATTTCATACTGAACCAGTACTCTACAGTTGGTCTAGATCATCTCCCCTCTCTCTCTCTCACACACACATATATATATAATCAGTGCTCGATTTATATTAAGATAGCAAATCTTCAAAATTTAATAACAGTCTTTAATCTTCTTCACTCTCCCATTCTTCAGCCATCTATATAACCAAAAATCTGATGATGGAACAGTTATTGTTATTTTTTTCCAAATAGTTTGAAAAGAGATTATGATGTTGATACAATTATGAACTATTCATCAATCATATGTTGCTGGTTTCCAATATTGATAATTGTTAAATATTAAAGACTAATACAATTCACCAACAAAAGAAAAATATGATAATAATAAAAGAGAGCAATGTAGTAATATAATACTCATTAATATTATGATAGAGTATTAAAAGGAGGAAAGGGACACTGAAAATTAATTTTATATAAGATAAAAAGTGCAATCACTGGAAACAAAAACACTGTATTAGCTACAGCATCATGAATTTTCCAATCTTCTATAGTCACTCTGTTATAAGATATAAGAAATGTATTTATTTATAAATCAATTATTTATTATTAATTAGCTGTCCTTCATTAGGCCAATAATTATATTAGATATAATAGGAATATTTCAATTTATACAATATGTTCACAAAAATTAATAAGAAATTATTATAATATATTAATATTAATAATAATTAAAATACCATATATTATAAAATATAATGCATTATAATAATCAATGAAGCAAGTCACATATTGCATAACTTTGCTTATCAAGCTTGTATTACAAACCGATCAGTAGGGGGGGTGGAAATATTCTAGAGAGATTTTAGATGCATTCTCTTGCCACACTTATCAATAGAAGCTTATTAGAGCTACTGGCACCCTCCCTATATTACAAATTTATAATACATTATATCCTGTACTGTAAAACATGAACAAAATGATTCGATAAAATTCATATTCAATGCAACATGTCAGTCATTTTATATAACCTTAAATGATGGGATATTATTTTATATAGCGCTGTGTTTTTTTTTATGTAATAGTAATATTAGTGATTAAGTCACTGGACTTGCAATTTAAAGCTAAATTATAAATGAATACTCAATTTTTCCAGGCACAAGATATAGTATTTTAGAAAGAATGGAATGAATCAATATCTTATTAAAAATAGTTCTTTAGCAAGCAGATTTACACCAAATTTTATATGTGAAGGGAATTTTTTGATTTCATTAGCAATCACTTAAACTACTGTAGCCATTCCACATTTGAGGAAAAAAGTAGAAAGACAAATAATAATGATATTCAAGAGATGAGTTTTGTAATGATTATGCATACCAATTTATGAACCACAAAAAGATCTATATATAGAAATGTTCTGTTTATTCGATGAATGCCATAATGTCTTTAAACTTCTTCAGCAATAAACTTTTTTTTCTAAAAGAATTCACCTCCTTGCCATTTGTAGCTTATTATATTTTATTCTATCATTAATTCCCAAATATAAATAATTAACATTATAATTTTTAATATGTTTTGAGATAAATTTTATAATGAAAATAGGGTGGCTTTCTCATGAAAATCATGTTTATGTTTATTTTAAAAAGCATTTAATTTTTTAATATTAATAATAATATTTTTTTTTGTTACATAATATTGAGAAGTAAAACTATATTTAATAATAATAATAATAATAATAATAATAATAATAATAATAATAATAATAATAATAATAATAATAATAATAATAATAATAATAATAATAATCCAATTCAATTCTTATTTATTATATGCATTTCACAGCATTTCAACAATTTCATTTTAACAGAAATACACAAGTAAATATTTATACATTATTAATAATTACAAAATAAATATACAACAACAACAACAACAACAACAACAACAATAATAATAATAATAATAATAAGTGAAAAAAGAGGGCCAGGAAGACCCCCCAAAAACAAAAAAATTAAAAAGATCAGAATTGAAGAGCAAAACATAAAAGATCCAGAGCAAAAAAGGGAAGTATTTGATACAACTGATGAAGAGATTGAGCTGGCATATGAAGATGCACAAGAATTGCTACCATTAGGGTATTAAAACACAGTGAAGAAAGGAAGCAAGGTTATAGGATACAAAATTATAATGAAAGTTAGAATAGCTGGTATTAATGTCAAAGGTCTGAATTCAATTAACAAAATATATAAAATCAAAAATTGAATCAGAGACACACAACCACATATAATTGGACTCCTAGAGACAAAAAATTATGCAGGATCACAGGTGGATCCAGCAGTGTTTTTGGCTCAGTAAGGATTCAGTGCATACACCAGAGACTCTTCTTCACCAACAGCAGGCACTGGAATCTTTATTTCTCATAAATGTCCATTCACAATGTTTAAAAATTTTTACATTGATTCAAATCTACTGATGGCAACATTCCAACACAAGAGTATAATAACTAATGTGGTGTTTGTATATATGCCAATTCAAACTAAAAAAATTGAAACAATAATTGCAAATATTAATTCCATACTAAGTGCTACATCAAATCCAACCATCATCATGGGGGATTTTAACCTAACATATCAGGAATTTACACACAGATGGATTCATAAAATTTCAGTTCCTCTGGTGAGTGGGCAGGAATTTTTACCAGACACAGCAATTTCTTTTCACAATAAACGTTTTTCTTCATTAATAGACTTAACATTTTATTCACCAATATTCCACCACCTAATGATGATTAAACTCACTCCAACTATATTCTCTGACCACTCAGGACAAATCATCAGCATTAATATTGACCAGATTCAAATAGCGTCATTCCCACTAACTAAAACAATTAGACCATTAACTCCAACAGCTACCACTGAATTCCTATTTTCAGAATTTTATATCTTGTTAAAAAAATTCATGAAATGAATCTGGGACCCATACAACAATATCAAGCATACATAAACATCCTTTCATTTAATATTAATCACATTGCAATGTAGCAACCACCCCCATCAAGGTTAATAGCATTGGCAGATCAATTACACAAACAAATAGGGCTGATTAACCCATCACATCACACACAACAATATATTTTAAAACTTGCACATACATATAATAATGTATGTGAAAATGTAAAAAAATTACCTAAAAATTAAAAAAAGTAAAATTTGTCTCACCCAGCCACACACATAGACAAGGGAATACATTAAATGGGCCCTAGGAAACCCACCAAAAATCAAAGTACCAATAGTAATACAGTCAAAAGATGAAACATATACATGTCATAATATGATCTGGCCAATCTATCAATACTTCAAAAGTAGGCTGCAATCAGACGAAAACATTTCAATGGCATCTCACATATTCGGGATCCCTGAAACCTAGAGACCATTTACCATGGCTGACTTTGCAAAAAAAACTAGCTAATATACCAGAAGCTTGTCACTCAGGTAGCCCTGGAATCCCATTGTTTGTTTTGAAACACTTAAGCCAATTCACAACAAAATATGTCTGTAACTTAGCCAATCAACTAATGCAAAAAATTCAGAACATAGAAGGGATTTACCCTATTGCAATTGTACCATACAATAAAAAACAAAAAAATATTGCCTCTGTTGCAGACTTAAGACCAATATCAATGGGCCCATTGCCCATAAAAATAATAGAAAAGGTGATCAAGAAAAAAAATGAACAATATATATTACCACTAATTTCAAAAGCACAACATGCAAAAAAAGGATCATCAACAGTACAGGCAGCAGTACTTTTCAAGGCAGTACTTACATCAATTAGACATAAGAAAAAAATTGCACCTATTGTAGTTCAACTGGATATTGAGGCTGCATTTGATTCAGTTAACATTAAAGTTTTGCTGGAAATGCTCAAAAGCACCAACATTCCTAGAACACATCTATATATCATTGTGAATCTACTTATCAATAGAGAAATACATATATCTATCAAATGGAAGAAATTCACCATCTTTCACACCAAACCAGTTTTTATCACAAGGGTCACCACTTACCACACTGCTTTTTATATACTACATCAATCCTCTCATTAAGAAGATACAGAAAACTTTTGATGGGATTCAGATACCTGGAATAACACAGCACATAGCTTGCTTAGCATTCATGGATGACATTACAGTTTCTCTTTCATCCAAAAAACAAATTCCACAACTGCAGCAGCTACTGGAAGAATACACTGCACATTATAAGCTTAAATTCAACCAAGCAAAAACTTAAGCATGGTCTCTATTCACAGGAAGACAATGTGTGATGATCTATCAGTCAAAACCAACATCTTTAATGGGTTTTCCATTTCATTTGGGAATCATGGGGATTGGATGTGAAATCCAAGATAGGATTAAGGAAGAAATAAAAAGAATTTCTGACTTCCTTTCAAAGACTTATATGTTTGTCTTCTCCAAATTGCAGTTAATTAACCAACTAATTATGACAAAAATCAGCTATTATTCACCAATTATCGAATTCTCAAAGGCTTTCATAAAAAAAATCAAAGCAATATGTAATCAATTACTCTGGTCCAAGAAGACAGTTGCCATCTCGAATAGGAAAATGTCTCAACCACTGATAAAAAATGGACTGGGTCTCCACACAGTTTAAATCTTCCATATACAAAAGTTGAGGAATGCAATTATTACAACTATGAAACTATTCCCAAAACTAAAACACCTAATTGAAGTTACTCCTACTGACAGACCACCACCACTGAGATCATACATTTCATCCATAATTTATCAATGTAAAACCAATAAGGACATACTGGAATAATATGAGAACAAATATTCATATTGGGAAATATACAACCTGATAAATAAAGAAACTAATGTAAATGAACCTTCACCAATGTTGGGAATCGATAACAAAAAACTGGTTAAACAATTCAAGTGATGGGCATTGAAACCTAAATTCTTCAATTTTATAATAAAAATGAACCTCACTGCTATGCCCACAACCTTTTTTCTCCACTATAAAAGGATGTATAGGGACATAGATCCATTTTCTGGACTATGCCATAGAGCCAAAGAAACAATTGAACACCTAATTTACAACTGTGAAGGTTTGGCAAAAATAAGACAAATGTCATGCAACATATATAGAAGGAAAAACACCATGATGGAGCAAATTATTAATGCATATCAGAGCCGAGCGATACCAAACATTAGGGCAGCTACATTTGTCCTATATTCTTTTTGTCTTTTTGGTGCACGAGATACAGCTTTATAATGAGGAAAAATACTCGATATCATCCAGCCACAGTCACTAATAAACTAACACAAATCAAAGATAGACATAAACTATTATTAGATTAGATTTGTATGCTGCAATTTGGTAACTGTTAAAAGAACAATCAAGACTATGAGAAATTCAAAACAAAGACAATTGAAAATACTGAAGTTGCAGTATTATTTGTAAACTATAGAATAAGGAACAAGTTAAACATTGCCACAAGAAAAAACTTATGTTTAAAGAAAAGTAAACCAAAACTGTAAATTTTACTAAATCAAATTGTAAATACAAAGTAATAGAAACTATGAAAACCAAAGAAAGTAATAGAGTACTTTTTAAACATAATAAAAAAAATATTTATGATGATGATGAACACTATGACTATAAATTGCCCTAAATAAATTTGTGTCTACAAAAAAAAAAAAATGTTCGGAACTTTATAAGAATTATTTAATTGTATTCCTTGGTTGATGAAATTATACTTAAGAGTGATCTGCATTTTTGGATTTTTTTTCAAAAGATAGTCATCCAGGAAACATAATGTGGACAGAAAAATTTAAAAGAGTAAAATAATCTATCTTGTTTTTGTTAATATTTAATTTCCTTTAGTATAGAATAGAACATCTTTATCTTAGATGTCCATCATTTTAGCTCCGAGCTAAACTTCAGAATTATAAAGTTAAATTATATTTTTTCGTATTTACACAATATATAAATCTAAATATGTATTTAATGTAAAAATATTTTATATAATTTTATATTAAATTCCCACAAAGTTAATTTTTTAAAATTTTCCTATCTTCTATATTCAAACATATAGATGTTAATGGGCTATTATGCAAAAGTTAATTGTTTTTTATATACACTCAAATTTTTAAATAAATGCCTGTGTGATAATCAGCAACCACATATTTATTTATACTTTATATTTATGTGTGTGTTTATTCTCAAAGTTACGAAACGGTCAACTAAATCCTGATTTTTTTTTAACAATGCACTTCAGAGTTATCTTTTATTGGAAAATGTTTGTGATGATAAATGAATGTATTACAAACTTTCCAAAATTGATAGTTATATAAATAAATAAGACAAAAAACATTTCAAGAGTTGTCTAATTTAAAATAAGACATCAAAAAAAAAAATCAAACATCAAAAGCATTGTGCAACTTAAACTTTTACAAACTCGATAATGTTTTCATGCAAAATATTATTTCCACTGACAGTATATAAATAAAGATAATTAATTTTATTATTTAATGTAAACATGCAACAGATGTTTATAAGTACGAACTATTTCTAGCAGTTGATATTATATTCTAATTAGATTAACAAATCAACACTGATTTATTGAGCATGTGTAATACTCTCAATCCAAAGCACAAAATATAGTCTTTGAAAGGGATAAGAATAGATCGAATTATCCTTTTATCAAATTCACTTTTATAGGCCAATCTAAAGCACCTTGGAATGAGAACATAAAGATCTTAATCACATTATTTCTTTTTAAGCTATAGTTTAACTATTGGCATTCGCGAAACTTTTCAAGTTACTGCTTGTCAATATTAGATGAAATATGTAAACATAAAGTTTTCCTGGTAGTTAATATTATATACTAATTACATGAACAACTCAGTGTTGGTTTATTGAGCATTTGTGCCAGTACCTTATGGTACATTGATATGAACGCTGTAAATTTTACATCATCAAAATAAATGGGTATTTGAAACACCTATAGAGGTCCCTACTATCGCATTTTATACGCATATTATCAGGTTATATCCTCAGTAAATATTACTTACGTAATCAATGTGCGTTTAATAAATTTATAATTACAACTTTAAATAATAATAATAATAACAATAACAATAACATTAATAATAATAACAATAATAATAATAATAATAATTTCAAGCTGTATTTACCAATGTTTAAGTTATATAATTAAAATATATGTGAAGTCCTACTTGGCTGTATTACTATTGTAATAAAAATAAATAAGTTACTATTGTTTATTAAACCTCAGTAGAACTTAAAACATTTTTTTTTTTGAGGTTAAAATATATATATATATTTTAGTTTTATAATAAATCTCTCTTTTGTTAATGTGGGAATAAACAAGTGCATTTAATTAGTTTTAAATATTTAAAAAGATTACATTGTTTATACATATATATATTAATTGCAAAAAAAAAAAAAAAAAGAGATAATGCTTATAAAAACAAGAGATAAGAAAAAAAAATTAAAGTAAATTTTTTTGGGTGTTTTAACTGTTTTGGATCTGATACCTCATGAATCAATTGGATAAAAATGGGTCAACTTTATTTTTGTCTTTCTTTCTCCTCTGGTGGATTTAGAGTACAGTATATATCAAACTACGATCCAGGTCATAATAAGAAAAAAGTAAAGCATTTCTGCAGCAAGTTACTTTTCAATTGCTGATAATAACTTATAGTGATGGACACGCTAATTTTCAATTATCAAAGATAAAAAAAATACTTTGTTAAAGTGTTTACGAAGGAAAACTAGATTAATCCTTTAAGTGCCAACTGCTACAATTCTAACCAGAAAATGTGAGCCTGTTTTAAGCCTGCCTAAAATGAGAAGTTTTGTTTTTATAACCTGCAAAAATAAGAGAAAGGGAGAGAGCAATGGAAGATAACTATTAGGATAAATACTCTCATAGTCAATGCTATAAATAATGACTAGATCTACAAACCAATGTCATATTATTTATATATCTAAGTAAAAGTAGAAAAAATATAAACTAATACAAAATCCTAGAAAATGAAAACCCTTTTAAAATAACATTTACCAGGGACAGTACAATATAGGCACTGATTTGTGACGTTTATACAAGAACTGCATATTAAATATCAGATTATGACATATTTGCTAAATAATAAGAATTATATGTGCACACACAAAAACAGACATAAGAGCACTTACATTTCAAATTATTTTGATTAATGGAGTTCAATATAAAAATCTGAGATGGCTTTATTTTTTATTTTTGCTTTTTATTTATTCTCAAATTAATTAATTTTCTCTGTAAACTTCTAACTTTTATGCACAGGCATAAAATATTTGTTTTGCCTTTTGTTTATGCACATATTTTTCTTTAGGGATCTTATTTTATTTTAAATGTTGGCCAGTAGATAAATAAAATAATTAAAAGTTATTAAAGGAATTAAAAGAATAAAATATTTCTGTAAAAATTTATTTATTGTCAGATTAAAAAAAAGGTTATTTTTAGTTAAGTGTTGGTGTCCGAGTGGTTGCTCCGCCGACGCTTTGACCACAAAATAATAATAATAAAAAGCTTATTTATTTGTGTGGTAATTAAAATTTAAAGTGTGTTTGTAGTTAAATTTTTTTATTTATTTTTATTAAATTATTAGTTTGATTGAAATTTAATATCAGAGGTATGTCATTCTTTCTTGTTCTATGTTACAGTCCCACAATAAAAATAAATATACAGTAATGTATAAGATTAATATAGTGTGTGTGTGTGTGTGTGATTTCTAAAACTTGTTATATATATGTAAATTAATTATTATAAGAGTTAGAATTATGGATGATAACATATATATAAAAAATGTGGTTTGATTTATCACATAATGGTAGATAGAGATAAAACATTTTTATGGCTGGATCTCAATACAAATCCTTCAGCATCGTGTTGCCATTGGCTAAATACCAGAGAAATTATATTGAAAAATTTAATTAATCTGTCAGTTAAAAGTATATGTTACTGACAATTATAATGGTAAAGCTTATATATCATCTTCTCATATATGTGGCTGCTTATGTCTAGCATGATCATCATCATCACTGTATAAATACACTGTTAATCAAATAGAAATCTAATAGATAGTTGGATTTAAGAGAAAATGATCATATTTCTCAGTAGGATGATAGTTGCGGTCAGCTACATTTCACTGCCTATGTGGGGCCAGATTAATTCTTCATTCACATTATATAGTGTGATGTGTTACATTTGATTGCCCAAGTGGGATCTGATTAAATCCTCTGATATATATGCAGTCTGTTACAATATATATATATATATATAAAATACATATTTTGCGGGTTCATCCGTGTTAAAAACTTTTAATATCAATTTACTGACGTTTCGACTTGGTCACACAAGCCATCCACAGAGTTATAAAAAGGTAGAAAGACGGTTGTAGAGGCGCTACAATCACTGGTTTGAATAAAACATTAAAAATCCCACCAATAGCAAAAATGTTAAATTTAAGAATGTTTTTTAAAGAAATCTTTCCAAATAGGAGGAAGTTTGCACGTATCATCTCGCTTATTGATACAATCTGGCCTTTTAAGTATCTCAATGGCTTCTCTGATTTTGCATTGGTAGAGATTATCACATCTGGATATGATCCTGGTACTAGAAAAATCTATTTTATGACCTGAATCTATAGTATGGAGTGAGAGTGCTGATGATGATGAGTGTTGTTTAACTGCATTAGCATGCTCATCTCTCCTAACACTGATGCGACGATTACTCATACCTATGTAAGAAGCTTTACAATTTTTACATGAGATTTGATAGACACCATGAGATTCAAGAGGGATTGAATCCTTAGGCTTGGTTATTATATTGCTGATCTTTTGATGAGCAGAAAATGCTGTATCTATATTATAGCGTTTTAATATACGTCCGATACTGTCTGTAGTTCCTTTTACATATGGAACACAAATCCTAATAGCTGACTTATCATCTTTTTGTTTCCTATTTTGTCTATTTTGGGCTTGAAATAAGGCTTTTTTTTTTTTTTGTATAAATTTGTAATTATAACTATAATTACAAATTTATAAAAAAAGCCTTATTTCAAGCCCAAAATAGACAAAATAGGAAACAAAAAGATGATAAGTCAGCTATTAGGATTTGTGTTCCATATGTAAAAGGAACTACAGACAGTATCGGACGTATATTAAAACGCTATAATATAGATACAGCATTTTCTGCTCATCAAAAGATCAGCAATATAATAACCAAGCCTAAGGATTCAATCCTCTTGAATCTCATGGTGTCTATCAAATCTCATGTAAAAATTGTAAAGCTTCTTACATAGGTATGAGTAATCGTCGCATCAGTGTTAGGAGAGATGAGCATGCTAATGCAGTTAAACAACACTCATCATCATCAGCACTCTCACTCCATACTATAGATTCAGGTCATAAAATAGATTTTTCTAGTACCAGGATCATATCCAGATGTGATAATCTCTACCAATGCAAAATCAGAGAAGCCATTGAGATACTTAAAAGGCCAGATTGTATCAATAAGCGAGATGATACGTGCAAACTTCCTCCTATTTGGAAAGATTTCTTTAAAAAACATTCTTAAATTTAACATTTTTGCTATTGGTGGGATTTTTAATGTTTTATTCAAACCAGTGATTGTAGCGCCTCTACAACCGTCTTTCTACCTTTTTATAACTCTGTGGATGGCTTGTGTGACCAAGTCGAAACGTCAGTAAATTGATATTAAAAGTTTTTAACACGGATGAACCCGCAAAATATGTATTTTATATATTTAACCCGTGCAAATCTTCGTTTTAACATATATATATATATATATATAATAAAAATAATAAACTTAAAGGTTACCATTAAGTTTATTATTTTTATTATAATTACAATTTTGTTTTAATTAATGGACAATATATATATATATATATATATATATATATATATATATATATATATATATATATATATATATAGTGACCTGGATGGGCACAAGAAACAAACTTTAATTAAATCATACCGTGTCAGTGGTGAATAACTGCATTTAACTAAAAAAGTAAAATAAAGCTAAAATTTTAAAAAAGTTATGTTAATGGTCTAAAACCTTATGTGAGAGTTGCTTATGAATGTTAGTTGGGAGTTTTATAAGCATTTAGTATTATTATTACATTTGATAAAGTATTTAATGCAAGAAAGGGGGGTGGTGGATTATTACAGGAATTGTTGATATACAAGTTAAGTTGATGCAGATTTGTTTTATTTATTTGTAGAATAGTGGTTAGTATTTGTTTAGATGGTTTTCTGATCTGTTTATTCATTGGCACACCCATCCATGTATAGGTAGTATAATCAGTGAAATATGTTTAACCAATAGCCATATAAGTTATATTTTAGTCAGGATAATTTAGTATTCATGTAGCAGCATATGTGTATGCATGTATATCTGTATCATCTTCCAATTTAATTTATATATTTAATTATGGTATAGAATTTTACATTTTACAATAAAACATTTAAAATTACAGCAAATATCTCTGACAACAGATACAAGAATATTTTGAGTGATTAATGGATATCTGGATTAGCAAATTATTTAAGAAATTAAATTGTGTTACCAACCACTTTATTTACTGGCTAAGTGATATTTATTTATTTCAAAAGTGTAATAATTATTTTTATTGTTTTATTTGGTTTGATTTAATTTAGAAAATCAAAATATTTTTTTTCCTCAAGAAAAGGTTTCTTGAATATTTATTATTTAATTAACTGAGTGCTAAGGATGGGGCTAACCTTTGGAGGATAAGGTGACCTCTTGATTGATGTAAAGGAGATGTATTTAAGTGATAGTCTGTAATAGAAGTTATTCATTATATTATTCATTCTGTTTCTGACACTTCTTCTATGTACATGTTTTTTTTTAATCTCTTGCAGAAATCAAGTCAGTTAAACTCCAAAGTGTAATTTTTTAAACATTATTATTTTATAAAATTCAATATGGGAATTCTAGCTACCAGACAGCTTTAAGAAAAAGGATGTCAGGCTAATTTTTTTTACAAGGTATATTTTTCTTCACTCTTCACTCAATTGAATTTTAAATTAACCCTATCATTTAAAATGTATTTATATGCTTATAACTTAAATGTACTTTATTTGCATATGTCTTCTATTATTATTAAGGAAAAATGAAATTGTGTGAACTTTATAATCTTTTAAGAAAATTTATGCAGGATTACTTAACAAGGCCTATTGTAAATTCTAAATTTAAATTCTCTTCTAATTATATAAAAGTTAAGTTAAAATGGGAGGATGTGTGTATAATTTATTGGGCTATATTTTGAACTACTATGTGATAATAGCTATGCTTATCATTCATGTTTATATAATATTTTGTTAAAGAAGTGAATGCATGGCTTACAAATAATTAACTAATTGCTAGTATTTATTTAATGTGTACCAGATGTAAGTCATGTAGCAAGTCATTAATATTATATATTTATTGTTCTCCTCGATATGTGGACTCATTATAAAAGAAAGATTTTATTACTTAAAGAATTACAGATTTTCTGTGAACAATTAATTAGCAACATACCAAAATAATTGTATTCATGCTAACTTATGAAGCTTATGGGAGGCTAATTTTTTTTTTTTGGAAACCTGCTAAAGTCACTGCTAAGTTGAAAGTTCCCAGAATTACATAAATGGTCAATACCAAACAAGTATGTAACTGGAACTATCTATCTATATCTCCATCATTGTAAATAAATTTATTACCTGGGTGTCATATTAGTGAGCTCAATTAGCTACTGCCAAGAACATTTGTGATTGCTTAATTAAATCTAAAATTGTGAATGTTTATCTTGTAGGAATTTGTCTTCATGTTTACTAACACATACTCAGCTGAAATCATCGTCCTTGTCATCACATTATTTAGGAGACTTTATGTTAAAAAAACTTTGCAAGTGAAATTTTTTTTTAAGTTAAAGAAGAATGACTTTTTTTGTTTGTTACTATTGGTATACCATAGACATATAGATAGGCTTATTATTTGTGTATTTGCTTATTTAATTTATGCTATTTCTTTGATTTCAAGAACACACCAGTAAATGATTGTTATTTAAATTCTTATGTAGGTTATATGTATGTTTTTGGGTGCTTTATTGAAGAGAGATTTTTTTATTTATTTATTTAATGTCTCAAAGTGAGCAATTAACTTAGAGAGTAATTAAATGTATGAAAGATAAATATTGTTATCAGACATGGTGAAATTTGTTGACAATAACTACTGTCATTTAAAATTTTAAAACAGCTAATAATTTGTCACAAACTAAAAAGTTTTATTTTCAGTTTACCATTTACTTTACCTTAATATTTGCTTATTATATACTTTGAAGTTATTTTCACACTCCTATTTATACATGTGTCCTATGCAGTTATTTCATATAATTAGTTAATATTCAGTTTATAACTGTTTCTTTCCATTATTTTCAGATGTCATATGCTAAAGAATTGAAAGAATTAGTGAGCTATCTTTGTCTGTAGTTATTTTCCAACATATAGAATGAAATGTATAGATTAGCTGTGAGAAAGAAAGTTATTCATGATATGTTCTATGTTGATTGGGATTGAGAATTCTCTCCCTTAATATATCCAAATATTTTCCATGAGTGAAGTATATTTCCAGATTGCGTACATATGCATTATAAAAATGATATTTTATGAAGTTGAGTAGTATATTTCACCTTATTTTGGTGGTGAGACTGAGTTCCACATCAATATTATACCTCAAGGTTAGGTGGGGATTTATTATTCATCATTAGATTTATTAACCAAGAAGCTTGTTTATTCCTCATGTGCTTAAATTTTTCTTGAATGTTTATTTTTGTGCTATCATAGAATCATAGCTATCATAGCTATATGTAATGTAGTTGGTGGTTAAATAAATGGTAAGATTAAATTTTTTTATGGAATATTAAAGCAGAAACAGTGTTATATTTGTTGGTTGGTCTATGGCATTATCCGTATTATGACACTTATTTAGTAACTCATAAATAAACTGACAAGATGTAAATATATTGATTTGTCTTAATTGTAGCATATGATGTGACACACACATAATGCAAATAATCTTGCAGACATGAGAGTATAATACTGTTAAATTTATACATCAGGAATTAAATATTTTGAATTATATCATATTAATTTATCACAAGCTTAAATCATCAAATCATCAGAATGATTACTTTTATTTCGAATGTGTGAAAAGTATAGATATTTAAAAGGGATTATTTGATTAAGCTATTTAAGGTTATTCTCTTGACAGCCAAAGTTATTAATTTGTTTTTTGTGCCCATAATAAATAGTGTGATTTCTCCAACTTATATCGTTGTGCCCATAATAAGATATGTATTCATCCAGTGTTGTTTACTAATAAAAGATGTTAGTGTTAATTAACAGCCTAAATATATTCGAAGATAGAATATGAGGGCATTATTTTATTTTTTGTTCATGTCTTAAAAATGTCTAATCAATAAATGATAAAGTGTGTAATAAAAGAAATATCAGATACAGATTGGCAAGTGTATGTGTACATTTAGGAATTAAAACAAACAGTCCCAATGTGAACCAACTATATTTATTTTGATTGCAAAATGTAAATAAATGCTTTATTTATTTATTTAAAACTTTGTCTCAAGTTATTCTTATATGCATTCATATTCTAGTTTCCACATTCCACATATCTATTACAACATTAATGGACTATTTTATAAATTTGATAATGAATATACTTAAATCTGATAATATTGTTTTCTTGATCCAAACATTATATGAAATATTTTACCATTTGGTAAACTTATGAAGAAGGTTGTATACTTAGTTATTATTTAGACAATGATGTGAGATTAAAAGGTACCCTGTTTCCTTCATTATCTAATTGCTAGTCGAGTGGAACATCATTCAACTCATTCCAGTATTATTTTCTTTACTACTATAGTTATAAGTTATTGTGTAATATAATTTCTTTAATCAGATTGTATTAAAGAGTCCCCGAGATCTGATTTCATAGTTCCAAATTAATATTAATTTAGTTACTTAGATTAAGACATGCTAGATAGTGGAGTTATTTAATATCATGTTTTTCTTTTAAAGTTATATTATAGCTAATATAAGAGTGTATTTAGATGATGTAAATGTAAATTATAGTTTATTATCTTGAATAAATAAAACTTTATTGATTTTTATCATTTGGTTGATTGACAAGTGAGGCATATATCTTATTTTAATGATCAATAGTATTTCTTCCTTTATTTATTTATATTCTGTATATTCTTAACTTTCTATAACCCTTCACTGAGCTAAGCTATAAGTCAGGCACAAGTAGAAGAGTCTCAATACTAATTCAAAGCAAAATAAATTTGTTAATTTATTCTATTCATTAAATAGAATTGGTGGTCTGGGCATTTGTTCATATAATGTGTAGGATCGGTGTTAAGTGGGGGGGGGTATAATATATATATATATATATATATATATATATATGTTCCCAGAAATAATACTATAAATTTATTATTTATCCATGAGAATATTAAATTTAATGCATATATATTGATTCAAATATTTTACCAGACAAAAGATGATTGTTTATGATTGCTTTAAGGAAACTTTGTGGATATGCTTTAAAGCAATATTGATTTGACTTAGCAAAAAGAAAGAACACAAATCTGTTCTATTTATCAGCTGTGCCATGTGAGTCTGATTGTGATAATTTCAATAAAGTAAATCTTGGCAGTCAGTTAAAAAGTTATGCAAAAATAGATTAAAATAGAGTTAACCAATGAAGTAGAAAGTAAAATTGTAACCATAACTGTTATTGTTTTATAATGTATTTTCTCTGTTTCATACATTGACATGTATAATACACAGCTTTTTCCAATGAAAGGATGACACAATGTCTACGATTGATATAGCTGCAGACGTGAGTCAATTGTATAAAAAAAAACTTTATCTATATGCCATAAAAATTTGAAGATATTAGCATGCATGAATCATGAGTTATAATATAAAATGTGATAATGTGTTTTATACTTCATGTCAGCAAAACTGCTGCTAAACCATGACTGAAACTGTATATGGCAGTAAAACCATAAGTTTGCAAAGAATGTTTGGAAGAAGTTTGCAATATATTGTATTTAGAAGAGAAAACATTGAACACAATTCACAAAGTTATAAAACACAATGTCACATATGTCATATCAAGAATATACATTACTATTGGACATTTTTATAGGGAATATTTAAATTATGTTGTTAAATAACACATACATTGATACAGAGACATTGCAGGCATCTTGAAAAAAATGAGACACCTTTCGTGGAATATTCTGTAAGTATATATGTATTGAGGTGGATAATTCATTGATCATAGTAACCAATTGACAAAGGTAGGAAAAAAAGAGCAGATAGCAGCATAAAATAAAACAGAAAGAGAGAAATCAATAGCATTATTTTTTGGTTTTAATATAGTTTAATTAGACTTGATAATAATTTAAAAGACAATTTATTTTTGTAGATATCTACATATTTGGACACTTTGAATTATTTGGGTTTACACGGTTGTGTTCGTGGAAAAGATAAACTTTTGAATATTTATTTAAATAAAAAAATATTCAGTTTTAAGTTTTGCATAAATTCTAAATAGATTGTCTTTCTTGTAATTAAGTCTGCTTTTTTTGTTAAACAAATTTAATTAAGATTCATTATCAAATATTTAAAATTAAGATTTTGATTAAATCTATTTTGATAATGTGATTTGGAAAATAGATTGCAATTAGTCAAGTTCAAAATCAAAGTTTTAATTAAAACTATTTTGATATTTATGTCTTTGAAGTAGTCATTGTAAGTAGTTAAATTCAAATCAAAGTTGTATTTAAATAAGTTTGGTAATTATATTTTTGGAAAATAGCATAATTAGTTAATTACAATTAATACCTGTTGATATGAGGATTTGATAACTTGTTTATCAAATTTCATTCAAGATGAAAAAAATAATGTCTCAAAAAACGTTGTATTTTTATTCACCCTTGTACTAAATGTATGAGGTAGCTAGATTGTGTTACTTTTGCTGAATTTTTTTTAATGGGTATATGAAAAAGAATTCATGAATGAATAAAGAGTATTCCCATAAGAACATTCTTTCTTGGATTCTGCCTCAGTATTGGCATTCTAAACATGACATTTCATGCTTGTCTATGATTTATTGTTCCAAGACTACCAGAATTAGTAAATTGAAAAAGATTGATGTGACTACAACGTTTATTAAATATATTATCTACATTAGAAATATTAATTTGTCAACAATGTTTATAACACTTCATAATTCAGTAATAATTTATAAGAATACTCTCACATCATCTAGATATTAAAAAGCTATGATACCATAATATGAATTATTTATTTAAATGTCTGTAAAGACTACTAAAGATGTAAAATAAATCATTTAAGAATTTTACTATATGTGTTTTAGGTAATTTCTTTTTAATTAAGAAGAAAAAACTATATTGTATGTTGATATTAAGCCAATAAACATCAAATGATCACCATTTCTTATGCTTACTTATAACTGTTATTAAAACAGGCAAAACTCTCTACGTATTGCCACTCAGTGTAAGCCAGAGTAATCAATGTATCCCAGAAAGCTTGTGCATAAAATCCACATCTATTGCCTGCTCATCCAATACTCCCAGACTAGTTTCTGGTCCATGACCTTCATCAATGAGAAGTCTTGGATCTGAAAAAAACTGCACCTAGATCATAGGATCAAATGCAACCCTCCAGCAGTCACCTTTTATCTCTACTAAATTACAAAACTATGAGTCTTAAATTGAAAATACTAGAATATTTTCAATCCAAGCAAATTAGCTTATATAGTCATATAGGTCTAAACTCAGTTCAGTACCTATACATTTTGGTGTCTTTGGTTTTTTAATAACCATAGCCACCACTATCCTATTAGGCAGAATTGGTTTTAAGCCAATAAACATCACATGATCACCATCCATTGAGTACTACAGCTTGCACTGAGTGGCAATATGTATAGAGAGTTTTGGCTGCTTTAATAACAGTTATAAGCAAGCATAAGAAATGGTGATCATGTGATGTTTATTGGCTTAAAACCAATCCTGCCTAATAGGATAGTGGTGGCTATGGTTATTAAAGAACCAAAGACACCAAAATGTATAGGTACTGAACTGAGTTCAAACCTATATGATTATATAAGCTAATGAGCTTGGATTGAAAATATTACAGTGCTTTTAATTTAAGACTCATAGTTTGTAGTTAAGCAAAAATAAAAGGTGGCTGCTGGAGGGTTGCATTAGATCCTAAAATCTAGTTGCAGTACTCCCAGATTCAAGGTTTCTCACTGATGAAGGCCACAAGCCAGGAACTAGTCTGGGGATATTGGATGGGCAGGCAATAGATGGGGATTTTATGCACAAGCCTTCTGGCATCCATTGATTTTTCTGGCTTGCACTGAGTGGCAATATGTATAGAGAGTTTTGCCTGTCTTAATATGTTGATATTGTTTTTATAAATATTTATTTGTATTATGCAATAAGATGCCCATTGAATTGTCTTTTGATATTGTCAAGTATATTTCAAAATATTGGGAAAGATTTAATTATATGATGTAATAAGTGAATTGTAGTTGACAAAGAATATTAAAAAGAAAGATTTTGAAACGTATTGTTTAAGATTTGTATGCTATTTAATATTATAAATCTTTAAATGAAAATTATTTATTTTGACAATTATGAATATTCTTTTATACGTAAAAGAAACATCAAGAATAAATTTAAAATGAGCTTTATAAAAATCACTTAGGATTAAATAGATTTCTCAATGTTTAAAAATATAATTTATTTAACATTAGTATATGAATGTATGTGTATGTGAATGTACATTAATAATGCAAATTTAAAGCCATTAAAGTACATGTTTTTTGAGAAAAGTGGATTATTTAATTTTAAAAGAGTTATATCCATAATTTTAAAATTGTTATTAAGACATTATGCTATTAAAGTTCATTTTCAAAGTATTCCACTCCAAAGTCATAAAAATACGCATATGTGTAATAAGAGTCCTTCCAAACTCTCCATGCAGTAGTGCCACCAAGTGAAATCCTTCATAATCAATGGATGCAGGAAGGTTTGTGTATAGTGTCTCTTCATTCAACATCCCCATTGATTATGAAGATTTGCACTTAGTGGTACCACTATTGTATGGAGAGATTGACATTTTATTAACAGCATGTGTAAACATATGAAATGGTAATCATGTGATGTTTTGAGTATGTATAATATGCTCATAACATTATTCAAGTTACATGGACAATTACATAATTAGTGTTGTAAAAAAGAAAAATGCCACTGAAATTTGAAGGTAAATTACTTACGAAAAACAATCTTTTAAAAAGTATAAAATGAAAGTCAAGCTCATCTAAATATTTGTATGATGGAAAAATGCAACAGTTTAAACCATCAACTAATGATGGCTTTACAAATAGATTTGGTGTAAATAAATTTCATGGCAATATTGTCAAATTAATATTTTCTAATATTTATTTTCCTTACTGGTGCTCATTCAGTACACAGATAAAAAGAAATCATGATCTCTTGAACTATACTGAAAATAATTACATTATGTGATAGTTGTGGGCTGAAATTGAGAAAAGTTGAGATGAAACTTTAAAGGTAATAATTTGTTTTCTTTTATTGATAATTTATTTTGATAGTGCTAAATATATTGGTTATAGTATCACTTATTATGTCAAGAAACCACAAAATAGAAGGTTCCATGCAAAAAAAATTGGGGTGTAAATTTAATTTATGTCATCTTCCATGTTTTAGAAGGTCCTGGTAGCATTCAAATGGAATGGCAAGAATTGTTGAAATCCGAGATAAACAATAAAAGTTATAGCATCCCCGAATAATCTCTCTTTTTGAGCATTTGAAGAGCCTAATGGTCATATTGGGAACTAGATACATTTAAAACTTTACTTCTCTGACTATTGCTATATATAAACATATTATACAAAAGCTATGTGATTATTAAATTATCGGTTGGAGAAGACATGTTGTCTTGTTGAAACATGTTGGTATTTTAATTTATATTAAACATGGTTGTTCTTGAAAATATGATTTATAAAACATCCTTTGCATGTAAAAACATTCTTTTCAACATGTATGTGCATATATACATGTAATGTGCTGATAAAAGGTACTGTTAGATATTAAAAGCAATCATTTTAAAACTTTTATATGATCCTATACTTCATCCAAGAACCAAATTTCCAACTAAAAAGCATTGTTAATGTAACTAAAATTTATTATATAAGCATTTTTAAGGTGCATCTGTCAACGGTTTCAGCCTTTCACATTATTATTATATAAGAAATAGTATAATTTAATAGTTGAACCAATTACAATATAAATTTAGTTTATAGTCAATGATCATTTCTCAAGCTAAATTCAGAAGAATTTTGTATCAGCTAAAATTTAATAATTCACTGTGACGTGATATAAAAGTCTGAATAGAGAATAAATGAGATGTTTTACACCAACATTTACAGTATGCCTAAATTGTGTCATATGATAAAATAGCTGAACGATTGATTAGCATATGAATGTTTATAAAATACATTAACAAAATTATCAAAAAATAAACTTCAAAATTCTTGCAAATCATCATCCGTTCATGGTTAGACCATTGGTATATACCGAAGCATCCAGTTGAAAGTTTATATACATGCACATATATTTATATTAAACAAAAGAATAGCCTTTTTTAGAAATTTATTGTGACTATTTTATCAAAGTTGAATATAATTTAATTTTAAACCATAAAATTTATTAAACAACATGTTGAAGTAAAATATTGAAATACAATATTTTAGACGTGGTTTATTACATTTTTTATTAATAATATTGATTGATTTCACAGTTTAAAACTTTAGTAGCGTTTAATTCAACTAATAATCTGCACAATATTATTTAATAATGTGATAAAATTATACATAAATGATGAACTTGTGGCTTTTCTTGATACTTTTTAAATAATCATTGAAAAATCAAAAGTTGATTCTCTTAACTTAATTTTAAATTTCTTCAATGGCAAACCTTATATATACATGCGTGTATGTGTTTGCGGTTATAATATTTTTTAAAATACTCATTAGCACTTTATTTATTTAATTTAAATTTATTCAATAAATTTAGTTAAGCAAAAAAAATAAATTGTGACTTAAGATAATAAGGTTTTAGTTAGCAAGGGGTTTATTAAAAATAATATTATTTTCTTTATTGTTTTGTATCAAAAGTTAAAAAAAAGAAGGCGTCAATTGATTACCTTACTTATTCAAATAAATTTTGACAAATGCGCTCTAATAACTGAGAAAATTAAGTTTACTTACTGATAATGAGTAGTAGTTGAAAATAAAACAAAATAACTCTATCAGTATCATGTCTAAATCACTCAATTTTGATAGTGTTGGAATTTTATCACTCCTTCTTACAAAGAAAACATATCAGAGACAGAACACCCATTTCAAAGGCAAATTTTATACTAAGAATAAAACAATCTAAGTTTAAATATGCATGTTCTAAAGTGCATCTAGTATTTTTTGATGCCACTGATTTATATGCATCAGTGAATTATTGTTTATCTGTTAAAATCATTCAGTTATTAATTAGAAAGTATATAGGTAAAGGAAAGAAAAGCTTTATTATTAATGCCATAACTGGATGACGTATAATGTTATTGTTTTATTCAGTGATCAATATTATAAAATGAAATAGTTCTAGTTTATAGAAATAGCGTTAGCTGTTATAATTAAGACTTTAGCTGTAAATAACATTAGAAAAATAGTCCAATCTGTATAGATAATGGTATCCACTACATGAGACATGTTGATGATATTTGTAATTGTTGTTTATTAGACAGAATTTTCAGCATTTTGAAAAAAAAAAGATTCATACTTAAAATAAGCACTCAAAAATGAAGATGGAGAATGCACTAATTACTGCCATTTGTTAATAAAATATAATAAAGCACATGATATTATGTAAATAAAACTTAATACATTTAGAAATTATATAAACTTTAAATCATTAACTTATCCAGAATATAAATATACAGATTCATAGCTTTTTTGTATTGGAATCATAATTTGTGCTGGATAAAAATAATATCAATAAATTTATCAAATAGAAATACAGTTAATGAAAATAAACTTTAGATGACTTTTTCAAATTATATATGTATATTTAGTTTCAATAAAAATAAATTGTATAAAAAAGACTATAATATAAACTTTTACAAACCAGCCATATTAAATCAATTAATTATAAATAGTAAGAATAAAATTGATTCTACAAAATGTCCACAGATTGCGAAGAAACTAAATATCAGATACGAAGTTGCTTTTATATTTACTACTATGAATCAAGAAAAAATGTTAATGTAAAGCTAAAATAACACACACAAATATACAATAAATCAAAATAGATTCTAGAGTATCGAGTGTATTTTAGAGTTATGAAAGGAAATTTGATTATGTTTTCAACCCTAAATAAATAAATTTGGATTGGATTAAATATAATAATAATAAACATAAATTTATACAAAAGAATGATGATGTTCTTTATAATATAGACTCAATAATGAATATAAAATTTAGCAGTGTTTAATTGAATATGTTTTGGAAAATGTGCAATAAATGTTAAAAATTTTGTCATTTTATAATTTTGATTATATTGTTTCCCTCTCATTAATGTAATTTTCATAGTTGTTTACAGTTTTAATATTATATATCTATATCTTTAAACAAAATAATACATCTATTATATTAAAAGAAATTGAACCTAATATAATTTCAAATATAAAAATGCATTAAAATAAAAATAAAAATTTCTGAATAAATCCCATATCAAACTAAATTTACTTTATCTCTACTTACATTGTTTCAAAATTACAATTTTTTTGAAAATATTAACATGCAAAAAATAGTTATTGATGGGTTTAGTTAATATGAAATTTGAATTAATAAAATTAAAAATTCTTCACAACTAATAGCAACTTCATTTAAATAAACACAATTTTTTTTCATGTGTCAAATGCATTGACCGGGAAGTGAACCTGGTGAGCAAACCTGGACCAGCTGCTTGGAAGACAGCTATGCTAACAGCCAGGCCACCAATGCTTGAATATAAACACAATGTTTATACAACTTAATTATAAATGAATGTTTTATGTACTTATTTATATTAAGATAAATGAAAGAACAATTATATTTTTAATATGAACAAAATTTATTAAAAAAGCATCTGATATTAACTTTAATTTTTATTTATTACTGGTTTTTTAAATAATACAAATATTATTATTATGACTTAAAGTTAGTTTGAGTTGATTATACAAGTAGATAAATCAAATTAAATGACATATATAAAAATAAAAAGAATATGAAATTGAATGGTTGAATGAATTTTCAATATTAAATATAAAATGAAAATAAAACAAAAGTAATAAAAGAAAATTTTATGGGAAGGTGTATAAAAAGGAAGATATTATTTTTAAAAAATAACATTTATTTTTATTCAGATGGAGAAACAGCAATATAAAAATGAAATTTTCAAGTTTACATAAAACTTTAATATACTAAAACTGTTATAATTCACACAAATATATTATTTCACAATATAAAATATTTTTTGAGATCTGAGCCAATTTAAGTGCTGTTAGTATAAATTATTCCCCAAGTTTTGAAAATGTAATATAAAAATTATATTACTTTTTATTTTTGTTCTATAAAATAAAAACTACTGCATTCTTTGTATTACAATTTATTACACACCATTATAAAGGTTAATTATTTCTTCATGGATTATACAAATAATTGGAACAACAATAATTTATGAATGAAACAAGAAATAATTCCTTTATAAATAAAAAAAAACAATATTTGTACAGAAATAAGTGACAAAGACATACATTAAACATTATATAGTAATAGTTTTGAAATAATTGAAATATCCAATTTATACAAAACATTTTTCAAATATAAAGGTTCATATATGTCACATATATCCACAGTAAGAGATTAAATCAGGGTGAGGCTTGGAAATATTTTAGAAAGATGATTTTTTATAAGTGCAAATATTATTTATGGATTATCAGACCACATATTAATCCCAGCTATTGTATTGTTAAGTATTTATGAATCTAGCTAATATTTGAACAAAAATAAAACATAAATCCTATTATAAATATTATTATTAGCCTGATGAATACTATCATGTTTTCTCTTTCATCATGATAATAAAGACTTTGCCACACAATGGGCTATTAATGTAACACATTGTTATATTAAATAAATAAATGATTTATGCACTTTTGGTATTGCAACAAGTAAAACATTTTGAAATGAATTGATTGCCCATTTCTAAAATCTCTGAAGTATTTAGTTCTCTTTGACACATGGTTTATTTTTAATTTCTGAAGATAAATATCTAGACCATTATTATAATACTATTACTTTTTTGATACTTTATTAAACAATCATGTTTACATTTATTTGCAACTAATATGTTTAAAATTAATATTTAAATGCAGATTTAATAAATCTAGTTAACTTTAAAATAACATATAATAAGTACTACATAATGAATCTTTAACTACAAGATGTGTCATAATCACTTATCACCATACTGATTCATGTTCAATTTGTATAAAATTATATAAAATAAGTTTATGTTTAATATAATGTCTTTTATACTAATCCAATTACTCAAATCTTTCTAATCAACTACTAACATTGTAAGTTTCTGCATATAGGAATCTTGACTAATATTGTGTTTTTTTATAAATAAAGAAAACATAGATTTTATAATCTTTTAATTTTTATTTTAATGTAAATAGATTTTGTCGAGTGCTAAATATTATTTTTTTTAATGTTTTAGACAAAAGTCTTAATATATATATATATATATATATATATATATATATATATATATATATATATATATATATATATATCATATATATATATATATATATATATATATATATATATATATATATATATTAGGCAAAGGGATGTAGTTTTTGATCCCTAGTTTAGCTAATGTTCAGCAGAATTATATTTTTCATAGAATTAAAAAGGTCATATTGTACGCATATTGAATTTTGTTTCTACTTATAAATTATGAGGTTAAACTACAATACACTATGATATTTAAGTTTCACATGTAATTAGAGCCCGAAATAATTGCAACAAAACACAACTTAATTTTTTCAGTTGCCAAAAAAAAAAAATTAACAATGTTAAAACATTCTTAACTATATTACTCCATTAAATTTTAATAAACATTTTATAGATTTTTAAAAATCCTTATTATGCAATTTGTTATAACATTTCTTCAAATAAAAAGTTATTTTTATTGGTATTATTGTTCACAAAAATAACTTTTCTAAGAATATTACTATTAATACATTTATATTTTAATTAAGTTAATACATTTTTTTCTCTAAGTACCCATCACTTCAAATATATTCAGCCTTGATTACATCAATTATTAAGTCCCACATCCTCAATTATTACTCTTATTAACAGCATAAAAGAGGACTCTTTCCCAGCATTAGAGCAGCTATTTTTATTCTATTATCTTTGGGCTCTTAGATGTAATTTATGCTTCAACCCAACACCTAAAAACTCCAGTTCCATTTCTACAACAAAATAAAGAAAATATGCAACAACATGGAGCCTAATAACCTTACCTACACCACAATAGGTACTGATCCTTAAAACTAGAATAAAAACTTTGCTTTAATACCCAATGCTGATCATTGGCCATATTGTTTACTCATTAAAAAAATTAATATATAACAAATCAACTACCAAACTGAATATTAAACTATAAAAACTAATCTAAATCTACAACACATCCTTTTGAAACAAGTCAAATAAATTTTTATTTGTATGCAGAACTGCACTATTAATTCCTTTTGTACTGACTAAGCATATATGTATGCTCCCTACATCTATCCAATCTATCTTATACAACTGACACACATGATCACATACATGTAAAAAGACAAATGATCACCTATATATGTATTTCATGCTGAACCAAGACTCATCTGTTGGTCCAGATCACCATCTTCCACACATATAGGCAATCAATTTTCAGCTTATATTAAGATAGCAAATCTTTAAACTTTAATGGACAAACTTCAATTTTCTCCACTCTCCAACTCTTCAGCCATTCATTTCATTGAAGATCCAAGGATGGAATGCTCAAAACCCTTGTTGATGCCAATATTATTGTCATACCATGTTGACTATGTCCATTTAATTATACAGAAGAGAAGTGGGCAGAATACAGACTGAGTATATAATATTTAAATATGTGTATATTTTCTATCCTAAACTTAATTTTCAATGAAATGAATGGCTGCAGAGTTGGAGAGTGAAGATTGAAACTTGTTCATTAAAGTTTAAAGATTTTATATCTTAATATAAACTGATCACTGATTGTGGAAGATGATGATTTGGATCAAGTGATGAGTGCTGGTTCAACATGAAATATACATATTGGAGATCATTTATCTTTTTACATGTATGTGGTTAAGTGTATCAGTTGTATAAGATAGATTGGATAAATGTAGTGAGTTTGTGTTCAAGTCCCTTTAAATTACATTAAGTTTAGCATAAATAATGTGTACATATTTAAATATTATTTAATAAATACTATACAACAAAACTAATATAAGGTATGCAACCTTATTCTTCTTTAATAAATATTATATTAAAAGTAGTATTAGATAATATTAATTTTACAGGCTGTAAATAAGTATTCTTTTATGGATATGAATGAGTATGAAAAACCTTTAAACAAAAAACAGATTGCATTATAGTTCCTGAAACATTGTTTAGTGATATTTATGATTATTGTTTGACTGACAAAGTAAAATATTATAGACCATAATTATAGACCTATATCTCTGAGATTTATTGTTTAGTCAAGATTATAGCAGATGTGTCTAAAATAATTGATATTTGTAGCATAAGAATAATCAAATAAGAAAGTCATGTCAAGCATTGTTAGCTGAAAGGTCAGCGCAGCTATCTTGCAAGCAAACAGTTGATTGCAGACGATTGTTGTGGGTTCGCCTCCCAGCCGATGCTATGATATATGAAAAAATAATAATAAGAAAGTCATAAGTTATTATTGTTGCTATTAAAAATACTAATGTAGGAATATTTGTTTTATATTTCATTCATTTTTTTTACCTGATAGTGAAAATCTTTCACATATTACAAATTGTTTTCAAAAAAGTTGTGAAAATAATGTGTAAATTTATTAGTAAAATTAATAAATTTGAAACAACTTAATATTAATAAATTTGAAGCAATTTGAATTGCTAATTTACTTTTTATTTTTAAGATGTCTTGTGGAACTATTTTTGTTTTGTGCAAATAAAATCTTTCATTTGTCAGAATAAATATGCTTTCAAGTTATATTTTTTATATGAATTATCATTTTTACTCATCCGTTAATTTTCTAATGAGAGCCAAAGATCTCAAAAGAATTGTTATCATATATTATACAATTTCCTTTTTTAAAAAGTTATTATCAAATTCAAAATGCAAAAGTTACTCTATTTTTGTTTTGACAAAGCAATTCTCAGAAGTAGATCTTAATTATAGTTAATATTTTATTAAAACAAAACTAGTTTTACATATTTTATATTTATAGCAAATATTAATTCTTGTTTAGTTCTTAAAATTGAGCTGAATATTGTATTATTATACTTTGATTTACAAATAACAAACTCTCTGTACTCATAGCATAAACTCCACTTTCTATTCAAATAAAACAAAAAATATTAATGCTTATTATAAATTTATTTAAAGCACATTGATTACATAAGTAATATTTACTAAGGCAATAAACCTAAAGCATGTGCGGTTGAAAATGCGAAGGTAGGGACCTCTACAGGTCTTAACCACAAGCTTACGCATTGGAAGAAAAGAGGGGAACTCTTCTTTACTTCAACCTACTTTCTATATAAATAGGTGAAGCTGAAGGTTGAAGTAAAGAAGAGTTCCCCTCTTTTCTTCCAATGCGTAAGCTTGTGGTTAAGACCTGTAGAGGTCCCTACCTTCGCATTTTCAACCACACATGCTTTAGGTTTATTGCCTTAGTAGATATTATTAATGATTATTATTAACCATTTATTAGGCTAAAGATTATTAAATCATTCCTAGACCAAGTATAGACTTTATGACAATTATATCTGCTTATAAATTAAAAATAAATCCATAAAATAATTCAATCATATAGAATGTCTTGTTTGAATATATTTCCCAATTATTCTTATTTATTTAGTGCAATTTTCACTACACTACTCTGATGTAAAGTAGAAACTGGTTTCTATTCACTTTTAACACCTTGTTGAGGGATGTAATTATAAAAATATTACCAAAGGCATGTGAAAAAGATTTATGATTCCCAAGATGCACATTTTGTGCTGATCAAGTACTCATCAGTTGTCCCAGATTACATTCTCTTACACATATCTTTATCATTGTTCAGTATATATAGATAAAGAATTACTACATGATGAAAGTACATTAATAAATTTTATTATTTATTCATTAGATTAGAGATTATCCACTTACTGAATAATATTTCTGTAGTGCAATTTTCACTACAATACTCTTAAAGTAGAGACTGGTTTTCATCCATTTTTAACAACTTAAGGATGGGTGCAATCATAAATATATGACCAGTGGTATGTGAAAAAGATGTATGATCCCCATGATGCACATTTTGTGCTAAACCAGCAGTCATCATTTGGCTAGTTCACATTCTCTTACACATATCTTTATCATTGTTCAGTATATATAGATAGTGAATTACCACAGTTTAATTGATTAAGTGGGTAATCTTTGGTTTAATGAATGAGTAATAAAAATATTATTGTCCTTATTTATTTGTTCATGAATGCATTAACAAAACATGTTTCAAGTACATTTCATTGTTGTATTAGCAGTTCAAACTGAACATTCCATTTAAGTAAATTCTTGATTGTTACACATGCATACACAAAGCAGACATGTACTAAATACATGTTATTTTAAAGCAGAGGATGTTTGAAAAAGCTCCAATGAAGACTGCTGGATAGTCAAAACTGTAAGGAAAATAAAGAAGTTTTTTAAGAAAATATGGTTGCATTGAAGTCTATATATATATATTGTAAATATCGATAAGTCTATCTATATTTTAAAAATTGTCATTTGTTATTAAAAAAAAATCTCTTTGAGTTGATGTTTATATATGAAGTATTATTATTGTTTATGGTTATTAAGTATAGTTATTGTTTGAAGTTATTATTTTATTTATATGTTGATGGTACATCGTTATAAATATTTAATTATTATAAATAAATAGAGACATATAAATTGTTGATTATATAAAAAAAATTATTTTATTTGCAGTGATTATTAAAAAAAGCAATATTATTATTTATGTATATTTTTAAAGCTGTCAAATAAATTTTCAATTTAATATTTTTTATATATATATGCTTGATATTTTATTTTTTTTAATGTTAATTGTTTTAAAAGAAAACATGTGTAACAATGGTTTTCAAAACAGCATTTGCTAGCACGTGGAACAACAGCAACAACAATAAAAAGAAGCCATTATTATTATTATTAAGATAGTGATAAAACCAACTGAAGGATAAAATTTTGTTGTACTTTATTTCTTTGAAATTACCATTCTTCAGAATATCGGAATAAGATAGATTTCTATGGTAAATACATAAATTATGGCCTGCTAATTGGGATATATATCGCAGCCAAGAGGCTGCACCATTACTTTCATTTATTCCAAGGCAATTTAAAAGAAAAAACTAAGAAAATTTCAATACATATATTTCATCGCGTCTGAAGCCGAAATTTGACATAGCTATCTGGAATCTATAATGGTCAATCTAATAATAATCTGGAGGTAATTATAATTAATATATTGGATTTAACATTTCAATTTATCTATTTATTTTTCAAGGAAAGAAATTTTAAAAGGATAAAAATATACATATATCCAAGAATTGACAATTTTCTCTAACGTGATAGTTTTCTCACCTTCACTAGAATGCATTCTAATATTAAACGGATAAAGAAATAAAACAAAGGAATAAGTTGACTTTTGAAGGAAAACTGGACATGTAACTTTGAAAAGTAGTTAATAATTTTATATGTATAAATGATATATAAATATACTTTGAGATTGATATTTTTGTTTACTTTTATTTTTCATTATAAAATATAACGTTTTATAAATAGTCAATTCAAGCGTCTTGTTTTCTAACAGCGATAAACGTTTAACAGATGTTACAATTAATACTTAAGTAATTTAAAATCTTAAAGTATAGCTTATAGGTTTGGATTGTATATGAATTGTTATATATATTTTTATAAGTAAATTTATATTCGTAAATTTTTTATTATAAAATTTTTATCATTAATTTATTTATTTTCATTTTTTTTAAAACTTCGTATAATAATTCTTATGCATGCCAAAACAATAATTATATGTATTTGCTGTATGTAATATTTTTTTTTATCATTTTAAATATCTGAAAAGTATAAGTATGGATTTGTATTTATATTGATATCTACTTGTTAAGTATAGATATGTCTTTATATATTTAATATATATGCTTATTGCAAGTATATATGTATATTTATTATTTGGGTTTGTATTTAAAACATTGATATTACCTAAAATTAAACCATAATATATAATAAAGGATGTACTATCTTTTTATAAGTAACGTCTTTGTAATTTATTTGAAAGAGCGGTAATATATTATTCTTATTCTTCTTTTAATGCTAGAGTCATTATGAAATTAATTGAATTCACAATTTGTTTATATATATAACCGGGATAATTTTGTCTTTCTTCAATTTAAATGGAATGCAGCAAGGACGTTCCATTACAATATATATATATATATATATATAAAGATATGCAAAGAAAGTAAAAGAGAAGAATAAGAGTTTATACTTCTAATAAATAAAGAACATTTTAAATTTATTTATTACATATATTTGTAGTGACTTATATGAACATTATATATTTATATGAATACTGATAAAGCAAAGTTTAAAGTTTTGTATCCAAATCATCTTTGAAAAATGAAGTATATAATTTAGTTTGGTTAACATATTTTTACAAATTGTAAAAATTACAATTAGTCAAATATTTAATATATAGATATATAATATTAATCTGTTTTGATGGATAAATTTACATAAGTACCTTGTAATAAATAAAGATAAAAAATAAAATAAAATATGAACAAAATTTTAATATATTTAGTTCAGTGTTATATCTATTAAATTATAATATAAATGTTTATAACGCATTTTATGACTCTTTTTTCCTCCAAAAATTATTTTTATTTAAAATTTCATTTTTTTTCTAAATAATAATAAAAAACAAATTGTAGTTGAAATAATTTTTACATTTAGAAATAAAAAGCATATGAAAAATGTAATTATATTATTTTTAAATATGTAAAATCAATGTTCATTTTTTTAAATATGTGAGTAAATGAAAATACATAAATTTGTAAAATAATAAAACTAAATGTTCTTAAAAGTTATAGAGTTTAAATAATTTAAATAAATAATTTGAATTCCTATGTTTTAAAAAAAGATTCTGCATTTAATTATTTATAATAAACTTCAATTTTCATTTATTTTTCAATATTCATAGCTTTACATATACGTAAATATAACATAACTATTAAACTTCAAATTATCAATCCATTTTTTAAACTCAAGCCAACCTCTCTCATTAAGTATGCATTAAAAGGATAGTCCATTTTGATTCGACTAAATTTATCTAAATTCAAAACTGACTGGCATTACTATTTTTGTTCAAATAAATTTTCAAAAAGTTATTTACATTTGATAAAGAGTATTCTTCATTGAGATTTTAAAACAATAAAACGGCAAATTCCTAATATCTTTCCATACTATCTTGTCTCTTGCTGTTGCAGCTATTATTACTATGTGATAATAATATGATAAAAGAACATAAATAGGCTATTCAACTGCAAACATCAGCAAGCCAAATAAAGTTACTAGCTTTTTATCTCTGTGCTTAACCTTAAGAAGCACCATGGTCATTTTTCTCAATTGTCTCATGCTTCTTATTAAAATAACAGTTCTTTTTTTGAAGATGTTTGTGTGAATGCTTTTTTATTGATATAATAAACACATCCATACTTCTCCATTCTTTTTAAATTCATATAAATAAAGATATAATAAAAGACAAATGACTCCCAAGATGCATTTCATGCTGAACCAGCACTCATCATTTGGCCCAGGTCACAATCTCTCATACACATCTTTATTATATGCAAAGTATTTATCTAGAGTAAATTGTTACATTTTCATTTACCATTGTCAAACTCCCTCCACTCACAACTTTGACACCATCCATTTCAGATAAATACACTAATGATTATTACTAATCATTTTCGAAACTAGAAATTATCTCTGCTTTTTTATTCTTTGAATCAGCAGTCATCATCATGACAGACTAAATTATATTATTTTTTGTATTTCCAGAAAGCTACAAAATTACTAAGGTAAAGGTTGAACACCTATCAAAAGGATGCTAATAATAGACTGGTGATGGAGTCAGGCTGATATTGAGTGCTTAGAATTGCATATGAATTTTATGTGAAGGACGATTATGCAATGAATTGTTTAATATGGACATTGTTAGATGTGAGTTAAAAAAAGGTGAAGAGACAATTGAGTTAAAAAATAAAGATGTTCTTTACTGCCAAGGTATAAATATTGGAGATACCAAAACGTTTATGATTCTTTATAAATAAAAGTGGACAAACAACATTGAAAAGTCAGCTAGCACATCATAGAGTGTAATAAAAATAATTATTCAAATTATTGAAATATATCAAATGGAAATAATATGTACAAGTTTTCCTTATAATAAAAAAATAGATAATTTTTATTTTGATATAAAATACTTTTGATTAAATCAAATAACATTTGAAATTGTAATGGAAGATTTTGATGCTAGACATGGTAAAGAACTGAAAAATGTAAGTACTGTGGGTACATTTGGTTATGACAATAGAAATGAGAATGGCATAAACTTGTACAGTTCTGAGAATAAAATTATATATTATAAATTTTTTCTGTGAAAAAAGTAAATAAACTGAAATGAACATGAAACATCCAAATGAAAGTACAATAGAATTAGATTATATTTTGACTAACAGAAACTTTATTAATAGATTTAAAATAGAAAAATGATTATCCATTCCTGATATGTAAGATATGTTATAATGGATAAAGGGGGGGGGGTAATTAAGAATATCTGTATTATAACACTGATGTTCACAACCTTCAAAAGTGCTCCAATGAATGTAAATTAAAACTTTCAAATTGTTTTCAATATTAATGGGGTTGTCAAGCGTTGGTAGCCGAGTGGTTGGCATGGCTGCCTTGCAGACAGTTGTCCCAGGGTTCGCTTTTCAGTTGATGCTGTGGCACATTAATAATAATAAAAAAATATTAACTGACTTGAAGATTGTGCAGACTCCATTATAATTAATAAAAAAATAAATAATACTTTATTAAAACTGTATACAAAAATAGATGGTACAAAAAACCCCATCATTTTATTAATAAAAATAGAGGAAAAAAGAATGTGCAAAGATAAGATGAAATATTATATCAATTTACGCTGAAAAAACTCCAAACATTATCACAGAAGGGTAAATTTAAAAACGTATAAAGCTAGATGAAACCCATATAACAATAAAATACAACCAATTGCTACAGTTAAAATATGCTACCTGGGTTTGAAAATCGAAGTCTGAATTATGCATATGCACAGTTTATTTTTGCCTAATCTTGTTCAATTTTGTATTTAAAATAATCTTAGTTATTTTATTGACTGGATTAACTTTAGAATTTTAATATACACTTAATTCTCTTTTTACACAATAGATTAGTTCCTGAAAATTACGTGTAAAAAATCCATATAAAAATATATATGTAGAATATATGGAAGAAAAGGATATTTAACCGAACCTTAAAAATCAACAAAAATAATTAAATAAAGCATATGAAAAATTTCGTTAAAATGTTATATATTATACAAGCCATCAAAAGCATTAAAGTGCAAAGCATATTGTCACTTCCATGTTATAAGTACAAAAAAAAATTAAAGTAAAGATTATTAATGTAATTTATCTGAATTTATTACTTTTATTTCATTTAATTTATTAATTATTTTTTAACTTAACAACTGACACATTCAAAAAGAAAAATTGTACCATCCCCCCCCCCGAACTGTACATTTATCAAAATTATGGGTGACATTTTGCTTGCCTATAAAATAGAAAAGTGCCCAAGATTTTATTAGCTGTCACTTTCTAATCTGTGCATGGTTTGAATATCATTTCTATCTGTAAAACATAAGTTACCATCTATTGATTTTTGACAAAATAAATACATTTAAATTTAAACAAATTAATCAATCAAATTTAAACAAAATACAATTTTTTTAACATCAACATCAAGAAAATTAAAAAAAAAAAAAACAAATGTCAAAATGCAAAAAAAGCATCAATACTAAAAAGGTACCTCCCTTTCAAAACAAAATGTGATAATGCAGACAAACAAATTTTCTCATTTTCAGCAATATTGCTGAAAAAGAAGTTCTTGTTTTTAAAATAAGAAATAAAGAGAGAAAACTTTTTTAAAAAATAGATGCTAATAACAGATATGATTTTTTTTTAGTTTTGTGACATAATCGTGATGAACCTGACCTCAGAAACAAATCTGTAAATAAACACTGAATTAAAAACATTTACAATATTCTAAGAACAAAAATAAATTATTTTATATTATTTACATGAAATTATTTAATATAAAAAAATAATAACAATTTAATACAATCTAAGAATTATTTTGAGAATATATGATTTTTTTAAATCTTCCAGATAATAATGTATGTTCCTTCATTTCAATCATGAATACATTGTAGCAGCTCTAATCCCAATGTATCATTTTACCTATTATGTTATTTTAAAACAATTCATGTAAAAAAAGAAATATTGTTTTTTTTTTTTTTTGTAAACTGATTCATGCAAAAAAAATCATGTAAAAAAATTATATATATACTATATTAGACAGTCTGCATCTACTATCCTCCATCAGAGGGCATCACTAGATTTCTAGCCTATAAAATTCATAAATTGCTGATATCACCTAAGTGCCTACAAAAGCTGTGCCACAATATACACATATTATTGCTTCTAAATCACAGAAAATAGAGATTCGTGCCCAAATAAACAATTGGCAGGATAGACAATAGTAAACAAATCACTATACAAATCTAACAATTAACAACTATATTTGTGAACAAATAAATAACAAGCACACATCAATGGTAAAGTTTAAACACTAGAGTTATTTTGAATACATGGTTTAAATGATTATTTATGCTTTTAATGTAATTAGGCAATGTATGACAAATGATAGTTTATTATATTATTTTTCCCATCTGTGTTACATTTAGTTCCATTAATAATAATTGAATTTTTGTAAAGACTTGACATTTTCTAGATGTGAACACACACACATATATATATATATATATATATTCACAATAATATTAACCTATAAACAATAATTGTCCAGTTTAATCACCATACTAGTTGATATGTGCTGATTATTACTAAACAAAGATCATATGCAGTGTACTAGATCCCCCATGAAAACAAACATATAAAGAAAAATTATTAATAGGCCCATAAATAATCCATATTAAATAGCAATATATATATATATATATATATAAAATATGGAAAAGAAAAGCACCTTACTTAATATCAAATCAATAACTACCAATCTCAAGAGGTAAATAAATCATGAGTTGGAAACATAATAAAACATATATATATATATATATATATATATATATATATATATATATATATATATATATATATATATATGAGCATGTACAGGGAGATCAATGTATCTGATGCAGAAAAAAATATCTAAATCACAACAGTGATCACAAAAATAAATAAAAATCTGCACATAAAAACAAAACTTTATGGGATATCTAAAACAACAACATATTTTTTGTAAAAAGATATTATGCCTTTTCTTCTATTAAGTAAATGTAATGTAAATCTTTAATCCCTAGATTTCAGACTGTATAGCATGTATATGAGACTGTATGTTAAGCACAATGTGATTAAGATTTTTTTACTAAAATAATTAGCATATAAAAACTTATATTATGAAATAATGTAAATATTCTATTACTGAAGCAATATTTAAGAAACCAACTTTGTTAATAAAAAAATGTAAACAAGTTATCCATGAGAAATTTTAAATAAAATTAAAAGATAACAAGAATTATATTTAACAAACTATCGGAGTCAACTTAATTAAAGTTAATCATTATTATGTGGAAAGGGTCTGATAAAAGTATAAATAATTATAATTTTTTTAAGTTCTCCCATTTCTATATCTTTTGTTAAACAAAACTATATAGAATTCATTTACATACTTTGTTTTATGGCACTGGAAACACTGGAATTTAATTTGCACAAAAATACCTTTTATCTATAAAGCAGTCCTATATATTCACATATATGGTTATTCTTTTAGAAAATGTAAGAATCTTTTGAATATTTTAGAATTATTAAAATTTTGTTAATAAATGTATTTTAATTTTAGAAATATTTTTTTTATTTTTCAATATCAATATTGTCATGTGCCAATTATTTCATTCCTGAAATGTTTATTTATATGCATTCAAATCCTATTTTATTAAATGTTTTATTTTATTAGGCATAATTTTTTTGTATTTTTTTATTCTGAATTCTATGTACAATTTAAAGTATACCAAGTTAGTTGATGTGTGTGACAAACAAACATTTGTTAAATTTAACATATGATCATTAGTGTGTGATAATAAAACAAAAAATTTGGGAACTAGAAGTAACATTACAACAGAACAATTCTGAGATGGTTATAGTTTTATAATCAAGATTGTAATTACAATTCAGATGATATAATCATAAATGATAAATTCAAGCCATTATCATCACATTCTCCCTTTTCATTGACTAGAGAAAAATAGCTTAGTGATTTAGCATCTCAGAGATTTATAATTTTAGAGGGATGTATTTTAGGATTATGTACTCAGTATATTTACATCACATAATCACCATCTCTTATACAAGCACATAATTGTTATTAAACAAGACAAAACTCTCCATACAGTAGTGCCATTCTGTGCCAAACAGTGTAATCAATGGATGCCAGAAGGCTAGTGCATAAAATCCCTATCTAGTGCATACTCATCCAATATCCCCAGACTAGTTTCTGGCTTGTGGCCTTCATCAGTAAGGAGCTTTGGATCTGAGTGCCCTTCACCTAGCCCAGAAGCCACCTTTTTATCTCAACTACAAAACTATGAGAATGAAATTGAAAACACAATAATATTTTCAATTTAAGCTCAATAGCTAGCTTATATAGTCATATATAGTCTGGGGATATTGGATGAGTAGGCACTAGATAGGGATTTTATGCATTAACCTTCTGGCATCCATTGATTACTATAGTTGGCCTAGGGTGGCACTACTGTATGGAGAGTTTTGCCTTGTTTACTCAGTATATTGTCTTTATTTTCAGTGATCATCATATATATATATAGACTATCTTATTTAACTGACTTAGTACGATAAATTTCTAAATTGCTTAGAAAGAAATTAATCTTATAAATTACACTCATATTAATTTATTTACATCCACATATGTCTAACAAGTATGTTTTGTACTGTTATATTCCTCATGAAGTGTTATGATTGGTAGAATCATTTAACTGCCTTTTCTATTCAGTGCTTTTTATAACGTTAATGTGTGGCCAGGGGCATTTAAGTATATATGTTTAGGATATTCTTATTATGCTATTGCTACATCTTTATTAATTTTTATTCAAGAGAGAATAGGTTTTCTATTTCATAATACATATATTATATTATTAAATCAGTTAAAATACTGCAAAAATTATTATTTCTTATTATACACCAGATACTGTCACATTTGAAGAATCAGTGTGACCATTCGGATCTCGGGCACTTAAATCATTTGAATATTTTATGGTTATAATGACCAGTATTTATTTAGCTTTATTTCCTTTTTTAAATACTGTTATATATAAATAGATAGAAATGTAGATAATGGATGAATGCTTGGATAGGACGATAGATAGCTAGCTAAATAAAAAAAATTAGAGTTTCTAGAAGGCAGACATAGGAGAAAGATATGTAGAAAGCTAATGTAAACAATAATATACATTTATAAAATTAAAATAAAAGAAGTAAACTTAAATTATATTAAACTTAAACAGTAACAAATAGCTATATTCTAAGTTTAGTAATTACGCAATGAAACCGAGATCGTGTACAAATATATTATTTACGTGTCCTCCATTTTATAATAAATAATAGATAAAAAAAAAACAACACTTAAATTTAAAATTTATTATATTGTACTATAAATAGAAATTATATAATAAAAATGTAACTTTTTAAGATAAATTACTCAATAGTTCCGGTTTAACCAATAAGTTAATATTTAAGTTTATTGAAGAAATGGTTTTAAGTTTATTGATTAATGTTTTGCGTCATTAAGTTGAGAATCGCTGTTTTTTTTCATTCCATTTATTAGCATCATAAATAAGATGCTATTTTCATGATTGTTCTTTTCAAAAATTTCTTAGCAACAAGATTATTCACTAAAACAGAATTGTAATTGAAAATTAAATTAAATGTGAAGATTGCATATAATGAATTGATTTCATTATCAATGTAACTTAATATCCGTTTTTTTCCTACCTGATATTCATTTGTTTTCTTTTTTAATTTTCTTATAATTAAAGTAGAATAAAATCCAGAAAATAATAGTTGTTTTTTCCCCATTTAAATACCCACTACAATAACTACGTAGGTCTTTGATACTTAGTGGAATAAAATAATTGAATATAATTCTATTTATTGCTTATTTTCCACTCGTTAGTTACATAAAGTTTATATATAAACACAATATTAATTTCCGTGTTAAACTTTGCTTACTAAAACATCACCAAGCAAGGAAACTTTTAAAATGGAATATACAAAATGTAAAAGTTATTTTTATATAAAAACTAAGAGTCCAAGAAATAAACATAACATTTAAAGTGAAGTAATTTATTAGAATGTAATGATTGAATAGTTAAATGCTTGGAGTTCATAGAAAGGTCAAGATAATAATTAGATTGCAGTTGATTGATAGGAAGATGTGCAAGCCATATTATTATATAAATAAAATGGAAAAAGTTAAACAATTATAGCTTTACATAAGTATTAATAACTTTGATAAGTATATTAAATGTTTGCATTTGTGTTAATAAATAATGTTAGATCTTGGTCGGAAGAACACAACATTTTGGAGAAAATTCAAGATGAATATTATTCAAGGAGATAGACCAGAGATAATCTATTTATTCTTTTTGATTGATTGAAATGATTTATAAGAAAAGTCTAAAAAATGTTTATAGACTTTCAGATTTCAAAAAAGCTTATAATAATGTGGATAGAAATGTTTAAAAGATAAAAATAGATATGGGGTTGTTGTATGATTAAAGATTTTTACAAGAATTTTTTTTAATATTTCCATCAGGAAAGTATAAAATGGTAGAAGTTACATGTGAAATTGGACTGAAGCAAAAACACACACACACAAAAACGTGTCTGTATGTGAAAGGAGATGGCAACTTTGTGGGATTTTGAAAAATCAATAATATAACTGTATTCACTTTTGTGGATGATATAAAACTTTCCTGTAAAAAATGTAAAATCACAGATTTGATATTAGACAAGTATTCAGGGATAGAAAAATAATATGATCATTAAAGTAGGTGAAGAGAAAATCAAGGTAAATCAATGGAAAAATTAAATAAATGGAAATTGGAAAATATTTATTTGATTTAATAAATAGATTCATTTGTATTTAACATAGTAAAGAAAAGCTATTTATATTATTTAATTATTGGAATGCCAGTCAGATCTCAGGTTAGTGTATGAAACAATTATCTCATGTTCTTACCTGATAATTGACTGGCATTATTAAATAGTATAAATAATCTTTTATGCAAACATTAGGTATATACAATCTCACAGGATCAGTCAATAAGATGTAATAGTATTGCAGAAATGTGTTTAAATGTCATAGGATACCTAAAATATAAGTAATAACAGTAACCCTAAAAATTTTCAGAATCTCAAGTCTGAAAAATAAGGACTGTCTGAGAGTTAAAAGGTTAATTATGATAAGATATATAAAAGAATAGGAATTGATTAATGTTTTGACTTGGCTTCTTTGAAACCTTAAGACAGTATATATGCAATATTTAGATGGTGGCATATTTAAATGTGAGAAGACTGATACTACATCTGGCATAAAAGCATGTCCACACTAATATCATATCCTTAAGTCTGCATCCATATTTTCCACTTGTCAATAATAGAAGGTTCAATTAAACAAATGCAAGCAATTAACACCTTAATCAAATCTTCAGCCATCTTATTTCAATTTATTTTTTAAATGCAGATCAATCACTACTGATTTTTTCACTTTCCCCACAAGACTTTTCCTATTTATTCAATATATAGTCCAAGTGTCAAATCAACAGTTATCTTTTACTAATATTACTTTCTAGTATTAGGAAATATATTTGGAATTTGGTTTGTCAGGTTCAATGTTAAGCAATTATTTGTAATACTGACCACAAGGATTCAATCATTATCATGATTCAAAGCTAGATCCACCATCTTATATAACTTAGCAGGGGTATATGAAGTTAATTTGACTTATAATTTAAAATAATAAATTTATTACTATAACTCAAATTAAGTCTTTTAACCAGTCACGTTACATCACATTTTGGACTCCCACTAATGTTTTAATGTAATAACATGTGAATGAAGTTTTTTTTTTTACTTATCAATATATGTCATTAGTAAGAAAAAGATATTACTGTAATTTGGGCTACTAGAATCTAATCATGATTGAATGTACAAATATAATTTCTTCAAGTTATGCAATATTATGATGTGAATAATTATTCACTTAAATACATCTGATATAATATATATTTTCAGTCTTGGCACACCAAAAGGTTACTTGATTTATAGTTATGAATATTTTTTTATCTACATGGACTAGTTTTTCTATGTAATTATTGCAGTTATATCTCCACTTTCCAAAATCATATGCTCCTGATTTGCTACTAACACAGAGTTTTGAATAGCTAATTTATTCAATGAAAACCAATCGTGCATATTTAGACATACACGTACAAAGATAGAATATATATTTTCCAATGAAAATTAAACATAACTTTTTTAAAATTAATAATAATTTTATTTAATAATAATAGCTAATCAACAAAGTAAATTTTATTTTAAGTCTAAAATGCTATCAAGACTAACATGGAAATAACATATATGTTAATGAAATGTTATCTGGGTGCATCCATGTATAATTTATTGTATAAATAACACCAATGTTTTAGCCAGGTTACACTGATAATCAACTGGATAATAACATTTCATGTATCGCTGTAGCAGATAAAAATCTTCACCTTGTTGAGATGAGCATGTGCTCATACTAAACATGAAAAAAAATATGGTGACATGCCAGAATGAGGAGCAATTTTAAATCCTTTTGCGATCATACTTATACAGTCATAAGGATGGTTATTAAAGTATTGACTCTTACATACCCTTTGAAAGATTACTTTAATTACAACTTCTCGCACCACTCCCAGAAAGAGAAAAAATAATTCTCCCTATTGAAAGGATATGAAAGGTCAATTAATAAAATTAAATGTACTAAAGCAATCAAAAATCTAATAGCAATAAATACCCTAATGACCAAAGATTTAAATCCCAATAAGTTGGTGTCCCATATGCTAGCTCAATGTTCTTTTTATCCAAGTTAAAGAAATAAGGAATGCAAGACTCATGTCATTACCTAATTATTTTATTTTTGGAGAAAGAAATACAAATAAAGTATCAAAGCAGTAAGGCAACTCTAAAATTTATTGAATAAATATTTATTGAAGCCTATATCCGTTCACTAATTACAAAGATAAATACAATAATAATAATCCCCAATGCAAAAATTTTTTTATAATATAATAGTTATTTTGATAAAGAAATAATATTTTAAAACATAAAAAGAGAAGAATTAATTAGTGAGAGAGAGTGGTCTGAGAATTATAACCTCTCACACATATATATTATACAAACACTAAATAGTACGTAAAATAAGATTGATATTTTAACATAAAGAAATACACAAAAATAAAGAAATATACAAATGAAAGATCTATATTACACAATAATATATATGAATTTAATAAAAATAGAGTGTACCATATAAAGTTTTTATCATAATTCTCTGGGCTCCAAGTGGGCTATTCATCTGTTCATCCAGGGCGGTGAGGACTTTTCTTGAACATGGCACTAATCACTTGATGGCCGGATATAGGAGACATTTCTGATGGCAGGAGTGGAGTTGGGTGGGCATGCTGACTGAGGGTTTCTACCCCATGACCATTCCATGGCTGAGAATATACTTGTGTTGCATATTTAATCAAACTTAATTTCTTCTCTCCACTAACAGTAGGGTTTTCTTCTTGGTTTATAAAGCACTGATAACGATACTCCTTTACTTTGTTTTTTTCTAATATCAGAACTTACTGGTAAAAACTGTTCTGCACAGCACTAATAATAATTTGTTAGTTTGAAATCATCTTTATGCTTGTTCTTCACATGCATGATATAACAAAAAAAAGTGAAACTCCTTGAATAGCTGACTGTTTGTCTCAGTAGGTTCAACTCCAACCCTTCACGTTTACATAACTTAAATAAGTTCAATAAGTTTTCCCTCCAACTCTAAGCTTTTAAGTAAGTTAAAATAAATGCAATAAGTAAGCAAGCAAATGAATAAGTTAAAATCAGCAAATAATTGAATAAGTCCAATCCATTAAAATAAGTGAGTGAATTAGCTAATTTTGAATTTTATTAGTAGATCAATATAATGCATGAAACATTCCTATGTATTCATCTAATTAATCTGAAGAATTTTTATTTTTAATTAAAATTAATATCCACTCTGACCACTATTTGATTCAACACAAAAAAGAAAAAAAAAATTACTATGTAAGGCATTTTCTGATAATCAGATTACATTTAAAAATATTTTTTAATTAAACTAGATATTTTTCTCTACCTGCATTAACATAAGCTTCAACAAATTCTTTTGTCTAATAGAAATACTTGAGAATTTAAAAGAAAACAAAATTACTTATCTACTAAAAAATATAAATGCCTTTAGGCTTTTCTTAAATCTAGAACAATGACTTTCCCCCATGCATAAATGTGTTTGTAGAGAAAAATAACTAACAAAACTTTTGATTTTAAAAATTACATATATGTTGGAACATTTAATCATTTCCATCTTTTTATTTTCTTTTTACAAGCACTTAAACAAAAATATAAATACAAATTACACATAAACATATTTACAATTCTTTAAAAAAATTGAACATAAAATAATAATAAAAATTATTATAAGCATATATACATACATTCTTTTTATAAGCATATAGTAATATTTACTAAGGCAGTAACCTCAGGAATATGCATCTTTTCTTCCAAAGTGTAAGCTTGTGGCTAAGACCTGTAGAAGACCCTACGTTTGTATTTTTCAGATGCATATTCCTGAGGTTACTGCCTTAGTAAATATTAATAATAATGTGCGTTTAAAATAAATTTATAATTATAAGCATATAGCTAATATGTCTACATATTGAATTCTAAACCTTAACTATTGGATTTATTCCTTTGTGTGTGTGTGTGTATATATGATACATCCATAGACCCCTCTCACTTATTTTATAACATGAATTATTTTGGTTATATAGATGGTATTCACCCCCCCTCCCTTTAATAGCTTTATTAAATATTTTAGGCCATTTGCTTACTTAATACAATTTTGTGCTTGGCCATACAAAGTGTGCCTGACACAATATATATATTGTAGGTTACCATATTGTATGTAGAGTATTTTAATCAAATATTATTAATCCAATATGTCATTTATTGTATTTATTAAAAAATAATTTCATAATTAACAAATGTGTTTAAGCAATTTAACGTGATACCTTGGTTCATTTCACTTATTTAATTCTAAAATACAAAAGTATATCCATATACAGAAAATGCAAATTATGTATGTTAATTAATAAGTAATAATATAAAAAATATAGAGAAAGGAAATAAAATAATCTGTTACTCAGATATTATAATATATATATATATATATATATATATATATATATATATATATATATATATAAATATATATATATTTCCCAATATGGTACAGTAATTTCCTTTTCACCTATAGGTTTAAATGTCTGTCTATATATATATGCATATTGGCTTAAAATGCATTTTGATGAAAAAAATGCTTTTTGATGTAAAACCCAGTCTTTTTTCTTTTCAATAACTATGTTTAAAGTAGAAGTGTCGTTGACTCCACAACTATAAACTGTAAGTAGCTAAACATTAAAAGGATAGATAAACTGAATTTGTTTTGAAATTCTTTTTTTTAGAGCACTGTTGCTTTGGTTACTTATAACTATTTTGAAAATAACAATATTATGTTTACATCACTTTGGTATCTTAAGAGGTTTATTTATTGTTTTTATCAAAAGCGATTAAATGTATCTAACCATTGTTTTTTCATTAATTACTTTTTATATCACCTATAAGATTTATTCACTTACTGGTGCAATTACGATTGCTTATTTTTTTGTGATAACAGTTTATAATCATTTTTAATTATCAGATTCTATTTTCCAATTCTACACAATGTAAAAACTTTAGGTAAATTTTTCTAAACAAATACATACAATCAAAGAAATAGATAGAACAACCATCAAATTAAGAAGAAAGCAATTTTACCTTACTCCCTTACAATTTTTACTTTCATCACATAATCACCATTCGTTATGCTTACACAAGCTGTTTACACACACACAAAACTCATATAGTAGTGACACTCAGTACAAATATGGATGCTGAACTGAATAGATATCTATACAAGCTAGTGAGTTTAGCTTGAAAACATTATTGTGTTTTTATTTTGGACTCAAAGCTTTATAGTTAAATAAAAAAGTAAAAGGTGATTGCTGGGGGGTGCATTGAATCCAAAGATCTAAATACAGTGCTCTCAGACACAAGACCCTTCACTGATGAAAGCCAAAAGCTAAAAATTAGTCTGGGGATATTGGATGAATAGGGACAGATAGGGATTTTATGCACAAACCTTCCTGCATCCATTGATTACTCTGGCTTGCACTGAGTGATGCTACTATATGGATAGTTTTGCATGTGTGTAATTTTTACTTTCATTAAAGAAGTTTGTATTTTTCTTAAATTTTAACTCGCAACTGTAATGTTAGTGAAATGTGATTTTAAAAATGTAATATTTTAAACCTGTTCGATTTTATGTGTAATTACACATTGTATTACAACCCATATATAGCTATGTGTAGTTTAGTGCAGTAATCAAGTATCAAATTTTGAAATCTAAGATCCTAGGATCAATTCCACTTTTACATTTTCAGCACCAGAACTTCTTATGAACTCGGAGCAATAGTATTGGATTATTTATTTAATGATATAAATTTAAGTGCTTTTTAAAATGTCTCATTACGAACCACCAATATATTTACCTTCTCTCAATATAATTATGACTTCAATTTTTTTAAATTAAATAATTTTTTATTTCGAAAATGTTTCTCTTTTACAATCATGCATATTTGCATATATATACTATTTCATTTCTAATGAAGCATTACAAAGATGGAGTTTCATTTCTTAATTAGATTTCTCATAATTGTCATGGTTTTTGTGTTATGTATACACACACATATATAAGATACTTCCAACGTTTAATAAAATGCAGTACTTTGGGATTAATTCTCATACGACTGGTTTATTGATTAATAAAATACTCTCAAACCAAAAAATTTGAAACACTTTGTTCAGAAAGCATGAATTTTTTAATCAATCAGATTACTTTTTTAAAATTATTTTTAAATTTATTTATATAATTTATTGACCCGTGTGAAAAATATTCCAGGAAATAAATGATTTATCAAGTTTAAAAAAAAAAAAAAGAAAAATAACATTTTGTTCAAGAAGAATGAAATAAATAAGTGATAAATGTTAACTTTATGAATGCAAACCATAAAATGTCTGAGAATTATCAATAATTATTGAACATAACAACTAATCAAGTAAAACATAGATAATAGAGAAAATTAAATAAAACACATTAACTGAAATAAATTTAACCGAATAATAAATGAAAAAAAGAACATACATTAAAATGAAATGCCAAAAGTTACTATTAAAATAGAAAAAAGTATAATTGTGTTGACATATACTATTTGTTTGAAAAGGAAGGTTTTTTAATAAATGTATTTTACCAGTTCTTACTTATGAATCTGAGACTTGGACATTTATAGAAGAGCACTACAGAGACTTCAGACTACTCAAAGAAGTATGGAGAGATGCATGTTGGGAGTAACAAGAACAGATCAAAAACGCAATGTATGGATAAAAGATCAAACAGGTGTTGCTGACCTCATTGAAAAAATTAAAAGATTGAAGTGGAGTTGGGCTGGACATATTGCTAGGAGAGATGATAATAGATGGACAATTGAAATGTTAAATTAGATTCCAAAAGGTTATAAAAGACCCAGAAAGAGACCACATGTTAGATGGATGGATGAAATAAGAAAGTGTGCAGGGATGATATGGAGAAGAGAAACTAAAGATTAGAGAAGATGGATTGAACTTGGAGAGACTTTCATCCTGCAGTGGATTGATAATGATTGATAATGATACATTGTTTCAAACAGAATTTCTCAATTTTTATTTAAACTCACAGAATTTCGACAGTTGGTTCAGAAAACTTTCTTGTTCCATTTTAAATAAATTTTGTCATCATTCTTGAGACTATTGTTCACAAAAAAATTTAATATTAATATCACTATCTATAATGTTTGATTATTTTTAACCTGGTCTGTTCTGAGATTCAATCATTTTTAGATTGGTAAAACTTACACCAATTATATGCCAAATATTTATGATAAAAATTGTTTTCATATGCCACTTTTTATGGCTTTGTGATGTTAAAGTCAACTTTCAGCAAGACACTTGGTCAATTATTCTGATATTATTCAAATATTGTCCAGTACAAAATATTATAAACATTATAATGTAGTAAAATCAGAATTTACGTACTCATATCTTTAAAAATAGCAGTGAAACATTTTAATAGTTCAATATGAATAAAAAATGCATAGGCTTATTTTATACACTATACTGCAAGTTTTTGATATTACGTTTATAGGTATATTATAGATGATGCAAATGAAGCTTTAAAAAAAATAGAAAACATTACAAGAATGAATAAATTACAATCAGTTAATCAGTAGAAAGTAATTCCATTAAAAGATACAAATTTTATGAAATTCAAAAATAATTTGTTTAACTGAATTTTAATCTGCACATATATATATATATATATTAAAGAATAAAGTTAAATTAGTCAATAAATAATCAAAATTATCCCAAATTCACAATGCAAACAGACTAGCCAAAAAATAAAATATAAAGCACAAACAATGGTTTCACTACTACAAACAGACTTCTCAGTCTTTACACTTGAGAAGTCTGCTTGATGTAGTGAAACCACTGGTCATGCTTTAGAGTTTATTTTTTGGTTAATCTGATTGAGTTGTGAATTTGGGATAATTTTGATTATATATATGACGCATTGGCCAAGTTAAAAAAAAATATTAAAAAAATTATGCACAACAATACTTAAAAGCTAGGTAAAAAAACATTTTAATCATAATTATTATTGTCAAATAAACTGTAGAAGACTATATTTATATGGACAATTTATATTCTAGATCAGCGATCCTTAACCTTTGGGTCACGACCCAATATTGGGTCACGTTAATTTTTTAACGGGTCACGAATATGCACTAATAAATAAAAACATAAATATCTGATAGCAAAAATCTTTTTACATTTTAAGAAAATATTAGTATTAATAAAATAAAAAAAAAGTAAGTAATACTACACATGCTTGTGAAGTTTTCTCAAATTTGAACTTAAATAATCTTAATGTAAATTTTTTTACAGTAACTTCAAACAATATTGAAATCGAACTGGATGTCAAAGTAGACTAGTTTTTAAATTTTTCATACGTAACTTAAATAAATTTCTGTATAATTTATTTTTGTAATTTTTGCTTGTATTTCGTATACAAATAAATCTTTGTTTGAAAAGAAAACATTTTTTTTTTAGTAATTAACAAAATGTGTTAAGCTTTTAAATTAAAAATATATAGTTTAAATTTAACACAACTTTTAACTTACAAATTATTTGTTCATTATAAATATTATCAAATTGATCTGAATATATACATATATACAGTACAGTGCAGATGTAATATCTCTTTTATTTTACACCATAATTTATGTAATAAACATTTGGGTCGCAGAACTATTTCAATGAAGTCTATTGGGTCGCGCGCGGCAAAAAGGTTGAGAAACGCTCGCTATACTAGATTATTTTAAGAAAAAAAAAATGATAATGATTCTTTCAATGGATAGTCAATTCCCCTAGAAACTTTTCAAATATCAAATATGGAATAATAATGAATGAAATTTACTTTATATTATTAGAATAAAAAAAAAAAGCAAACAGATTTTTATCACATTCAACTGCATGGCTTAATCCCTTTCCTTTACTTATTCTCCAAAGGTCAATATAAAAAAGGTAATCATCTGAAATCCGGGCATGGCCACTTGGGGTGTTGATGCTATACAAAAATCAATCAAATGTAATGTTACAGGGCCTGCAATTTTTTTTGATAGAACATGTTTTTTTTTTTTTTTGATTAAACAAATTTTTATTTCATCTATAACATGATTTCTTTTTTATTAAACACATTTTTATATTCGTTTTCATTTTTTTTTTAAACCTGACATTTTTCTTTATCCAAAAATTTTGGTAATTCAATTTTGTGTTTATTTTTATGAATTTTAAAACTTTGGACTGTTTCAGGACGAAAAAACTTGTTTTAACCACCCACCAAAAAAATATAATGGTACAATTATTTGAACTTGTTTTGACTTTGTTCTATTTTTTTTTTTTTTTTTTTGGGTTGACCAAATTGTTTTTCTTCTTATTAAATCAAAAGTAACTTTTGTGTTTTTTGGGGAAACCCCCATCTCCACACTCAGAAAAATAATTGCAACAAAAAGTCAATATTTTTTTTTTTTTCAAAATAACTTTTTCTCACTTTTTACTTTTATTTATATTTCATTTGAATTACCTTTTTTTTTTTTTTTGCCTTCTACAATAAATTGCTTTTTTTTTGGGGGGGGGGGGGATTTCATACTTTGTTAGTATTAACAAAAAGTCAACAAAAATAGTCATTTATTTTAACCCTGCTGCAAAAAAGATAATCCAAATACTTGTCAATTTCTAATGAAATGAAAAAAAAAAGTACACAAATTTTGGACTTTTTGAACTTATTTATTATTTTATTGCTGTAATAAAAACAGTCTGGTATTTGGAAAGACATTCCTGAAAAAAGGACACAGTCTTCCTCACTTTCTGTACTCAGCAATTCTGAAAAGTTGAAAAATTGCACATTCTTCTCAGACCTTTTATTTGTTTTGTATATTTCCCATGCTGAAACATGACTTAGCATGTGAGCTTTGTCAAAGTGTATTCGAACATACTACTTTTCTATGTCTTATAGCATTGTACATGTTAATTTATGGTATGTGACAAGTTGCAGTGATTCTACGAAGTTTACATTTTTAATGTATTAATTTTAAAAAAATTCAAGAGATGTCAGCAGTATGTGGACCTTTATGGATCTTTGTCTGTGATTGACAGCACATTCTATTGTTCTGATAAAGCTATGATGGAGGTGGAAATTTGTGATTGGCTGATGCTTTAGATTCATTTCTACTGTGACTAAATGCTACACAAAATGTGATTTTCAGTAATTGTTAATGATTATGATGCAATATTTTTATAAAAGACTTATTATTAAAGTAAACACTACATAACTAGAGTGGGGGTGGGGGTTATCTTTGAAAACATTTTATTTTTAAAAAGACAACTCTTAGAAAGTATATTATGTATGTTACAAAACTGGAAATTACCACAGAAAAGCCATTAGAGGCTAAAAAGAAAATAGTGTTTATAAAAATTGTAAGTGAAATATCTTAATAACAATTAATAATTTGTTGTCTTTTAGAATTTTTTTGTTTCTTCAATGAAAACTAATTCTAAATATATCATTTTTAACAACATAAAATGCTAATATTTAATATTTCATTTTTTAATTTTTTTGAAATAGTTGTGAAGCCAATAACAATGTTTGTCTTTATTATCAGTAAGTCTGTTTGTTTGATACTTAATTTCAATTTAAAAAAAATAATTTTTCATTTTTTAGAATTTTAATTATTAGAGCACTTAAATATTTATAAAATAGCCTATAAATTAATTTTGTAATATACATAAAAAAGTTAATTGAACAAAAAAATTCAAACGTGACATCATAGTAAAAAATTTCATCACTAGAGCCTATTCAAAATTTGAGGATCAGGTTGAATCCTCTATTGATCTCCTATATACAATGCTACTAAAAGGAGTTTCAATGCAAATTTAATCTAGTAACTGAAGGAAAGCTTGCTGTTGAATATATTTCCAAATGTTTATTATGAAGAAAAGAGTGCATTTAATTAATTGTAATAAAAAATTAAAACATATAATTATATTAGAAGTGTGCTATCTTTTCTATTCATTATAAAATTAAAAAAAACATCAAGTCAAAAATAAAAGGTTTTACCAAATAATCAAAAAATCTTTGCAGAGTATATATTGAATAACTAATTTATTTTTTAAAATATCCAAGTTAAGAAAATATAAGTATTTTTTTTTCTTAAATTGTTTGTTTAATTTCAATTATATTTAATATTTTTGTATATTAAATCAATTTTTTTAATATCCATAGTATTATCAGATACACATTTCTAAAAAAAAGTTTATATATTGTACCATATATGTTAAATACTGTTTACATACTAGCCTCTTAGGCAGAGAAGAGCATACTCAGAGAGTATGTGTGTCCAAACAATAGCTATAATATATATACCTAGCATTACATTGCCAGGACATAATTCAACACCACATTCAAAGCACTTCTTTGTTTTGTAGAAAAACGGGCACCAGTTACTTACCCAGAGGATAAATAATGTGCTTTAAACAATGGCCACTAATTCAATGCCCAATATACACCCATGACTAGCTCAGCTACTTGTAATCAATAACAAATTATAGTTTCAAATAGTGGTGAAAAAAAATTGATCGACAAAATAAAGCTTAAATTCAAAAGACAATTTATTTTAATTAACATTTAATCTACTAATTTTAAATACTTTTATAAATGTTATTTAAATGAACAAGGGCTTATCATCATTTTAGGCTCACACATATATAATAGCAATGTAATATAACAAAGGATTAAATAATATTTGACATTTAAAATACAATGAAATCAATATATACTAATGCATGAACACACACAACATTTTAAACACACACATTAATAGTTCATCTATGTATGCTATAGAGTTAATATATTTGACTCTTGGAGGCTTTACGAATGTGATGACTACTTTAGAAATGAGTATAAGAAAATGTTATTACCTAGGATTTTAGAATGTGGATACTTCTTGTTGTTTTACTTCTGATGAAATATTTCTAACCAGTTAGATTTGAAGTTTCTCAAGGAGGTTTAATGCTTATTCATTGGTATTATTTTTGGAGACAGTTAAATTTTGACAGAGGATTTCCCATTGTTATGCAAGCATTATTTTCACTGGCAGGTTTTGCTGTTTCATGGGACTCAGGCTAGAGACAGTTGTAAGTTTCTAATGTTTTTAACACTGCATTCTTGGTTCTGGATACACTGACTTTGACTGATTAAAGAATTCAGCTCAACTGTTTTCTCAACTGTTCACTCTACACTGTTTTCTAAACTGTCTGATAAATCTGACTATTTATACATGACGTGTGTTGAAGTTCTTTCCTTGTATTCTTTTGAGAGAAGCTTTTAATCCTGTTGTTGGAAATATTAATTAGCAGCCATCGCAAACATGTTATTTTTACATTTTTAATTAATAGCCATCGCTGTGTTTTTAAATATAATTTTCCTTTATTTCATTTTAACACACATGTATTTATGCAATGTTTATAATCACACATATATATTTCATTAACAAGCATTCATCATTTACACACATGTATATTTTAATCTAAACTCAACACTAGTTTTAAGATTACCTTTTTTCTTTAACTTAAATAAAAAGAAATTTATATTTTTAAACTTTAAGTTATATTTCAACTAATAATAATAAACCCTTTACTTCTTTTTATAAAACTTTTAGTTTGGCTTTTCTAAAGCAAACTCCCTCCCCTCCTTTAATTAATTAATTGTAACTTTTATTTCAAAAACTAATAATAAAAAACTCTTTGACTTCTAATTTTACATTTCAAAACCAAACTGCAATAATAAAAAAAAACTCTTAAATTTTTACATACTATTTTCTTTTAATGAAAAATTTTTCTCTTAATAATTTTTAGACAAAATTATTATGTGCCAACACAATGTTGGTACAATATATATATCCTAAAGCCAGATTATTTTTTATTCAATTATACAACTATTTAAGTCAATCAATTATGTACAAAATTAGTATAGTGTTACATATGGTCAAACTTGTATTCATTAATTATTTTTGTTACTTGGAACACAGTGTACTCTTTGTTCTTAATTTAATATTTCTTCTAATTATATATGCAGTAATTAAATAACTTTACTCATTAATTATTTTTAAAAGCTAAAAGACTCAATTGCTTACATTGAATTTTGTAGCTTAATTGAAAAAAAATGTAAAAGTATATGCATATTGCAAATTAGTTTTCATATCTTCATAGTAAATGGCATCTCAAATATAAATGATTTTTTTCTATAGGTATTTGGGTATACTTAAAAATAACATTTTTAATATTTATCTAAGTATGTACATTTATATACTAAAATACTATTTTGTTATTGTTTTAATTTAATTTGTACATGCATTGAATTGTCCAGTATAAATCATCTTTTATTGAATAATTATGATTATCATCATCCTAGTCATCTTATGGGAGAATGCATTTTATCAAGCCCATTATGAAGCTATACATATATGTGACTGCGTTATGTCAATTCATCCTGCTACAAATTATGTATAATAATTAAATTTTTATGGACTTGTAAATGTAAACATTGAAAGGATTTGAAAGGATTTAATAAGATAATTCACATATTTTTGATGTCCAGGTTTTTTGATTGTTTATATGCTTAATATTATTATAGCTAAACTTCAGTGTAGATAGATAGATTTATGTATGTATCAATTGATGAGTGGCTAAGAGAATTAGTGAGTGTATAGATGAATGGTTATAATATTAATCCATATTGTGTAAATTAAAACATTCTATTTTAAGATTTTAACATTAATAAATATTGCCACTAATATTATTAGGTCAATCAACAATAACATAAACAAAAATTCCATTAATTTAATCAATTAAACAATAAATTGTATTATAGCAGCTTCTAGTTTTAAATTGCTACTACTTAGCTCATGTTAGATAAGTAAAAATTATATTTAATCTCAATAATAGTTGAATATAAATAGTCAGCAGATTATAATTTTATATCATTATTACTTTAGCCAAGATTAAAAGAAAAAATGCATGATAAGAGTTTAATATTTATAACACATATTTATAAATAAAAAAAATGAAACACTACTAAGTTATACAAAATATCCAACAGTCTATACAGTTATATTTAAAACAAAATAAAAATTGATTTGACATTAAAAAATATCCCCTAAATATCAATGGACTATAGCAACAATTTTAATGCTGATGCAAGATTACATTTCTTTAATATAACATAATGAGATCCAATAGTAATATATCAACAACACAATCTTGTACAAAAAAGCTTAATTTATCCACAAGCTATATGAATATATAACATTTTTCTAATTCTGCATAATATCTAAAATCAAAACATTTGTGATTTTAATGCTAAAAGTTTATTTTCAAAAATATTGAGAAAAATTCTATGTCCATGCAAAATTATATCACTCTAATTTGATGTAGAAATAAGATATGAATTGATAAATAATTATTTTAGTTTATGTATGTTTAATCTCTATAAAACATAAAAGCAAAAAGTTTTTCTATTTTAAATATTTATCTTCAAAATATTAAAAGAAAAATTATTTTACTAAAGTGATATTTTTATGCTAAATTAGCCTGTTGTAAAAGCAAACAAAAAAGTTTCAATTTTTAATTGTAATTTTTTCCCCACATAGTAAAGAAAAATTTAAAGTAAATATAAGTAGGTAATGAATTTAAATATATGTTATCAATATTAATTATATGTTTATCAATATTATTTAAAAGCAATAAATTTATTTATTAATAAATTAAACAATTTTGTATGCATTTATTTTTTTTAGTATTAATTTTATAATATACAAAATTGATACCATTTTTTTATATTACAGTACTGTAGTATTTCTATCACTTAGAAATGCAAAACATGTTCATATTTAAGTAAATATAAGCAAATAATTTACATTTATTTGTTTTTAATGAATTATTTTTAAGAAATTTTACTAATAATTTTTTTAAAAATAACTCTTAAATTTTTATTTTATTTTTCTGATATAATTATAAGATTGCAGTATCATTAAACATGTTTTAAATCCAAATCCAATTTTGAATCTAAAGTTTTGAAATATAGATATAAAAATGTATAAACTCATTTTCACAATATCAAATAAAATTAATGGTTCTTATAATACATTGTACTTCTTGTGTATTTTGTTCTGCAAACAGAATCAAACATTAGATCTGAAATCCTACACAGAAATGGTATTAATATTTAAATTAAGAATGCATAGTTTTTGATAACAAAAAAAAACAAAAACACTTCTTACCCTCATAAATCCACCATGTAATAGTAATTCAAAAAAATTATAAAAATGTAATACATTTATAATATTTATATTAAAATTAAACATACACTCAGATATAAATAGAATATTCAAACAGTACGTTAAAACAGCTTAAGTATATGCAACAAAGTTGCTTAGTTATCATTAATACTAATAACATATACTTTAACATATGATAAAAACATTTAACCAAATTGCAAATAGTTGTATAAATATATAAATTGAAACAATTACACATATCAAATACATAGGCATATATGTGTGTATATCATTATCACTTTTAATAAAATTTTGTAAATGTAAGTATATAATTATAATACTACAAATCGATGTTTGTATTTCTTCAAAATAATATAGGTAAACTTATAAATAAATATTAGAAAATACAGTAATTAAAATTTGTTAAAAAGAACAAAAAATATAAACGTCACTTAGGATCAGTGACATTTATATATATATATATATATATATATATATATATATATATATATATATATATATAAAACAAATTTTAATTACTGTATTTTCTAATATTTATTTATAAGTTTAAGTATATAATTATATATAAATATATAATTTTATGTAGTTATACATTTAGACTTGAAGACCATTTATTTTCACTTACATAATTTGATAAATAATATGATAATATATGTAAACAAATTGTTAATTTGGGTGATGTCATTCAAAACAATAAAGCATACATAAAATAGATATGTACACATTTTAAAAGGTTAGTTTTAATTTTAATGGTCTTTATATCTAACTATTATGAAATCACATCAGACATGACAAGTTTGTATTGTTATTAAAGATATTCTGTATGAACTAAAAGTATGGTTCCATATTGATGCTTCAAATATTTATTAAAGCCACAAAAAACAAAAAAAAAACCTATTTTTAAAAGATAAATAGCAGTTCATGTTGAAAATATGTAAAATGTAAAAGCTTTTTTTTCTATAAGCAATTTTTTTCTTAAAAACTATCTAATTTTTTTTATAATAACCATACATAAGATATATAGTATTTCAAAAATAGATTATAATAAACTGCGTTCCAAAATTTTTTAAAAGAGCTAAAATAAAACCATATATGAGATAGATGGACGAGATAAAGAACGTTACTGAAAAGTTTAGAAAAGAAAAGCTATAGCAGAGGCAAACTTGAACTTGGAAAATATCTTCATTCTCTTGTGGATCGATATTTAAAAATTATATATGCTTAAGTTAAATAAACTCATTACTTAAATCTTCATTTTATAATAAAAAAATCTTGATTTGGAATTAAATTTGAATATAGCTTTTTAGTAATATGCTCGTACTAAATTAAAAGTAAACACAATTCGGAAAGTCTTAAACGCAACAAATTTTAAAAGTATTTTTTCCTTCATCAGTTTTCTTAAATCAAGATCGCTTTTAAAGTCATTTATTCATTTCCTAAGAGAATGAATGATTTTCTTCAATCTTCCTTGTAATTTTCTTTTCTTTTTTACTTTAAACAGTAAGCCATGCAATCTGAAATAGTGTTCAGATTTCTTTTCTGATTTATTTCATTTGACAAATACATTTTCGTTTACAAGTGCTGTGATAAATGCTTTTGTAAGCTTCATTTATTTTCAAATTAGAACTTAAATCTATAATAAGATTAAAATGTATAGCATGTGAAAAAACATTTATTTTATAAAAGATATATATATATATAATCTTCTATTAATACTACTCATTATCGAAATTGCGACTTAGTTAATTCAATTTCATTTTTAAATAAAATATCTTAGAAATATATTAGTATATTAATATCTAAAGTAATAACATTCATATGTATCAATATTTCCTAAATAACTCGTATTCTAATTTATTAAGCAAAACAACTGTTTCTCAAATGGAGAATCTTTTTTTTTTATGTGACTTGCCAAAAATTTAACTTAAAAAGTTAAATGAAAATATTTTTTTAAAAAAAAGAAACGCTTTTATTCATAAGAAAGTGAGTGTAATTCCTCAGGAATCTGTCTTGTGAATTTATAAATATGATCTCCCCAAGCACATAAAATCCAGATCTTATCTTGTATGAGAATAGAACAATCTCTCTATACAATAGTACCACCTAGTTCAAGCTATAGTAATCAAAGGATGCTAAAAGGTTTGTGTATAAAATTTCTTTCTAGTGCCTACTTGTTGCTTTCATCAATGAGGAGCCCTGGATATGAGAGCACTGCATCTAGATCTTAGAATCTAATGCAACTCTCAAGCAGTCATGGGAATGATGATCAAGTGATGTTTAGCAATTTTATACAAATGATATATACTTAGTTGTTCATATGCTGAAGGAAAAATGTATATTGCAGAAATTTTATTAAGACAAGTTTCAAAATTAGCATAAAATTTCATAAAGATGAGCTTATAATTTGATATATAATTTGTCATATAAAAATCATGTACACTGAATACTAAATTTTTATAGTACATTCATATTCCATCACTCTCTCTCTCTCTCTCTCTCTCTCTCTCTATATATATATATATATATATATATATATATAGATAGGATGATATATATATATATATATATATATATATATATATATCATCCTAAACTTATGTTATTCTATTTTGAAATTATGAAGGAGAAAATTGATAATATATCCATCGCTAGTTTTTATAAAAACTAAAGATTTTTAAAATGGCAATTCAAGTTCTTATTATTTGTTTTCTGTATTTCAACAATCCAAACTTTTGTTTCTACATAACGATTGAAAAAATAGAATAATTTTATTTTTATACCTACTCCGTGAAAAATCTTCATAATTCATTTCTCTGTTAATATTGTATCTGGATGTAAATTTTTTTTTGTCTTTCTGAAAATTGCTTGAATACTTTAAATTTTAAAGAACTTAGTTTGATTATTGATTGAATAACTGCACAAAAACTCGTGTCAATTTAGCTTGATCTGTTCCAAAAGTATTCTGAAAATAATATCAATTTATAATTTTTCTTCAATTACATTGATTAAAACCACACCTGACATAGACTGTTTTGTTAACACCCTCCAGTTTAATATTTAATCCATTTAAATACAAACACAAATCATTAGCTTCCATGAATTCATTGAATTTGCCATGATTTTCTTATATAAAAGAATCTTTGAACACGTTTTCCATGACAATTAGCAGACATTGATGTATATAAATAAATCATTATACTTTAAGTTTACCTCATGTAACCATTATCAAAATGTTATTTATTTATGCATATGCATGAATATATTTATAAGTTGGCTTTGTTACAAGGCTTTTAATATCTTCCAAAGACTTGAAACATATCAAAATTGTGATTATTTTTATTATTAATCATACATTTGGCTAGTTTCAAGTCATGGGAAGTCAGAACTGAATGTACAATATTTTCAATAAATAAAGTAACCAGCCATTTTTCTCCTTAATAGGAGCATTATCAATAGATACTGAAAAAAATAGGAAATATTTATTTCTCTTTTAATGAATGCATTTATATCTGCATTACAAATTTGTTAAAATTAATCAATTCTTATTTGATAACATTCCTACCACAATAAACAATAGAAATGGCTAAACCAATTATCCAGTTTATATCAGTAATATATTCTCTTATTCTTCTCTTTCACTTTCTTTGCATATCTTCATATATTCATATATGCATTGCTTATAACACTTCTTTCATATATACTTCAATGCAAACAAATTTTCTTAAAAACTTATTTATTTTCCTTACAGTTTCGACTCTCCAGCAGTTTTCATCAGAGCTCTATTTTTCTTCACTGTTTTAATTAAAATTAATTAAAGCCACTTTAATAGATTACTTTCATTATTGGTCCAGCGAAGTAAAACTCTTAAACTTTTAATTGGTCAAGTGACAAACTTTTTGATACAAATATTTTCATCTTTTAATGTATATTAATTTTAGTTTTGTTTTCAAAAAGTATATTAATTATTTGTAATGTTAGGAAAGTAAACGAAAGTTATTTCAAAAATATATTTTTATTTGTATTTATAGAAATATTCAAAAGTGAAAAAATAAAAAAAAACATTACGAGCAAATTAGAAGCATTGTAAATGTCATTTAGATCCATCCCAGATTTCACGTTACGAATTTTTTAAGAATTTTTTAGGAAAAATCTTAACGTCTTTCTCAAAATAATTATACTTTCAGCATATTATTAAAAAAATACACCAAAAATACATTATAATGCCAGAAAAATATTCTAAATCATTAATCTTTGTTTGAAAATCAAATAAACAGTTTAGAGCAATCTAACCTCTTGACAAGTTGTCAAAAATTGCTGCTATGGCTGGTTTCTTTTTCAATTTACAATCATGTAAAGTATACAAATTTTTTAATAAAACCTTACTACTTTTGTAAAATAACTATATTTTTATTAGAAATATTAGATTTTATGAAAATTATTTATAATATGTACGAAACATAATAAAAAAAACACTCCAAAACATATATTTTCATTTTAGCGGTGAAAAAATATTTAATGGAATTATCAGCCAATAAGAATTGGGAATAGATTGGGAATAGATTATCCAACCAATCAAATCTGGCCTTCTTCTTTTGTTCAACTTAAAACCCTCCTAGTATTGATTTTTTACTTGTAAAATAATTCAAAAGAGGGCAGCATATTATAGGCTTTGCTCTAAGCTTTAACACAGGTATTTTTTCATCAATGTAACTAAAAAATTGGCTGAGTTAGAGCAATCTAAAGGTGACAACCGTGATGTTGCGTTTCAGTGTATTAAAGTGTTAAAGCAGAGAAGAAGAATAGAGCTCTGATGAAGACTGCTGGACAGTCAAAACTGTAAGGAAAATAAAAAAATTTTTAAGAAAATTTGTTTGCATTGAAGTGTATTTGAAAGAAGTGTTATAAGCAATATTTATATCAATAACCTCATCAAAACATAAAAAAAAACAACTGAAGATTTTACATAATTTTTTTGCTGATGGATTACATTTTTAACCATTTTTAAACTTTATATTTCATCATATCTTTTACTTTTTGAATATTATTTTTGTTTATAAAATCTTCCCAAAGAATTTGTGTGCATTTTAAATATATTTCTTTCGTATATCCAGATCATTTCAAAATTTTCAATGTTTGGCAATTATATTAGGAAAAAAATAGCAGTTACCTTTCATGATTGCTGATTTTATTAGGAATATTGATTGGATATTTTTATTTTTAATTGCCTGGGTAATAATGTTTGTTTAACATTACATTTTGAGTGATTTAATCATAATGCATTTCACTGTTGAAGTTTCGTCTTGATACATACAACACATAATGTTTTTTCATTGCCTTTGTTATGCCATATTTTTCAGTCTACTAACTTTGGAATTATTTTTTGCTTAATTCTGATAATTTTTGTTTGTTCATTCACTTTTTACTGTTGTTTCTAGTTTTACTAGACAGGTTAAGTAAAATTGTGACCAAAAATATCAAAAGGTTTTTTAGTATGGTTTCAAAAATTAACATTTTATTATATTACTACTTTAAATTACTTTAATAACTGAGTCATATAGAAAAAAACAAAACAAAAAATAAAACATGACTTACATGCTTAATAATAAATTTGCCACTGCTTGCTTTTGTTTTCTGGCCATCACAAATCATGGAATGCATGAAGAACAGCATGCTTAAATTAAAAATGGAGTAGCTTTAGAAATCCTAAATATGAGTTATCTACAGTCATTCGACTGCTGACAAAAAAATCATATTATTCACTAGTTTATTTATTGAAAAACAAAATTTTATTTACATATATTTTAAGAAATAAAACATACATTTTGAATAGTTTATAAAAACATAAATTATCATCTTTAATTAATTAAATAGTTCTATAACTGAATAAAAATAATAACCAGGCTTTAGAATATATATAAACTGTTTTTTTTTTTTTTTACATAATGTGTATCTGATCATACTATGGATATTAAATAAATTTGATTTTATATGCAAAAATATTAAATATAACTGAATTTAAACAAACAGTTTAATAAAAAAAAATACTTATCTTTTCTTACCTTAGATATTTTAAAAAATAATTTAGTTACTCTGTGAAGAATTTTGACTTTTCAGTAAAATCTTTGTTTTCAACTTGATAATTTTTAAAAATTTTCCAATGAATAGAGTAGTTAGTAGACTTCTAATATAATTATAGATCTTAATTTTTTGTTTAAAATTAATTAAACACAATCTTTTTTTCATAATAAACATTTGGAAATATATTCCTGAGCAAACTTTCTATCAGTTAATAGAATAAATTTGTTATGAGACTCCTTTTGGTAGTAATTTATATGTGAGATCAATAAAGATTCATAAAGTATATATCATCATTGTTGTGGAATGGACAAAGGTTCACTGGTCAATAGAACATTGGATTTCTTGCTGCTTACTTAATACTTCTTGTGAACTATAATTGGTCAGTGCTTGTTTATAAATTGTTGATGCAAACTATGATTAAAAAAATAGGCATTTTAAAGCCTGAAAATACTTTAATTAACAATGAAAAAATTATGACATGAATGATTTATTATTAAATTTCCAAACTGATGTCAATATTTTAATAGAATGCACTGAGAAAATGTAATATATAAACCTAATTAACTTTTTTATGAAAAGACTTTTCTATCAAAAACAAGTTTTTATGAATTAAATTTACAATTAGCAGAAAATAAATAAAAATAAAACTTTAATTTTGTATATCTTTTTAAATTGTCATTAGAAAAATTTAGTAGATTATTTTTTAAATCCCAAATTAAAAATTAGAGACATTAATCTTTTCGTGTCAACCCAACCCCCAAATTTTTGAATAGACTCTAATGATGAATATTTTTACTATGACACCATGTTTGATATTTTTTAGTGCAATTAAATATTTTTTAGTACATTACAACATTCATTTATAGATTATATTATAAATATTTAAACCTTCTAATAATTAAAAATTTAAAATATGAAAAATTAATATTTTAAAATTGGAAAAATAAGTATCTAATTGAAGATCTTACCGAGAACAAAGAAATGCATCGTTATTGGCTTCACCATATCTATTCAAAAAAATTAAAAGAATGAAATATTAGATATAAAACATAATATATTTAAAATTAATTATGATTAAAGAAACAAAAAAAATTTAGAAGTTAATAAATTATTAATGCTTATTAAAATATTTCAATTATAGTTTTTATATCAGCGATTTTATTATTAACCTCTAATTTCTATTTCTGTGGCAATTTACGTTTCATAATGTATATGTATACTTTCTAATAACTGTTTTTTTAAAAAAAATAAAATGTTTTTAAAGACAAACCCCCTTAGTGATGTAGTTTTTGATTTAATAATAAGTATTTTACAAAAATATTACATCAAAGTCATCAACAATTGCTAAAAATCATGTCTTTGGTGGCATTTAGACACAAAGGAAATGAATCTCAAGCATCAGCCAATCACAAATTTCCAGCTCACTCAGAGCTTTGTCAGAACAATAGAATATGCTGTCAACAACAGAGAAAAATCTGTAAAAATGTGTATGGTGCTGATATCTCTTGGATTTTTTTTAAAATTAATATATTAAAAATGAAAGCTTCTTAGAAAGATTCCTTGCAGGCTGTCACACATCATAATTAATATGCATAATGCTTTAAAACAATGTGATGTGATGCAGTGTGACTTCTCCTTATATGGAGTCAGGAATCTCTCAGTCACTGTATCCAAAGAAACCTGTTAGCCACTTTACCTACCCTTTCCATTTTCTACCCTATGTTTTCCCATATTCTTCTCTATCCTACTCCATCCCATTTCCACACATAGTATTTATTAACTCCAAAGCCTTTATATCCAAATCCCTGTTATCTTTTCCCAAACCAAGCATAAAAGCCAATAACCCATTTGCTGTGTAATCACTTTGTTTATATTTATTCTTCCACAACATTATTTATACCCTTTCTGGTTTCAGCCATTTACATTCAATTAAGAGATACCTAATATTTTCTTTACCTTCCTATACAACTTGCAGGCTAAATCACCTATATTTTTCCATTTATTTTTCATTTGTTGCTAAAGATACTGTTCAAAACTTTGTTTGCATTATCCTAAATTAATGCACACCCAATATTATTTACTTTTATATATATTTAAATTCTTTTTACTCTCCATACTTAGTTCTCCATCTCTCCAACTCCCTAATCTTTATTAATGCATTTATTCTTCTATTCCATTTTTTATAATACTCGATAAATCTCCTAGCACAATCATCCCATCTTTTGTATAAGTATACTGACATAAATTCTTTATCCAAATATTCTGCATATCGTACTACTTCTCTCACACATCCTGTTGCTATCCCTATATTCATAACCCAATTAAATACTATTTTGGCTATTCCCTTATTCTGCATAAACTTGCAATCTACCAAACATTTTCATTTTGATTTTTGCTTCTCTAATATAAAAATTGACCATCCTATTTCTCTTTGAATTGCTTCCTTTGCCATCCATACACCTGCATCTAATGCATGTCTTCCTACTTCTTTTTGTACTTTTTCTAAGTTATCTAATACTTGTTTATTAACACATAAAGCATTGTTATCATTTGTTAACCTGCTACTGCCACTTTCTTCCATACAATTCTAGCTACAGCATACTTATTATATGCAAACACAGTTAATTTCTTTATCAGTGTCTTTCCTTTCTTTGCTTCATTTATCAATTTTTTCTTCCATTCATCCAGGCAATTTTTTTGATTACTTAAGACAATTCCCAAATATTCACCACACTTAAATTTATATCCACCAATACAAATTCTTTGACTTCTTTTTCCCTTGTATTAATCATCATTACTTTTGATTTTTTCTCAATAAAAGTAATCTCCATCTGTTTACCAACTCTTACACATGTTCCCAGCATAACTTCCACATCTTCCCTTCTTTCTATGCACAAAAAGACACCATCTGCAAATAAAAGTCCTGATAATGTATATACTACCTTGCAACCTATTAATGGTATCTCTACCCCTCTTCCTAGTCTTTCTATTGCTTTCTCCATTTTTCTCAAATAAAACAAAAAAATAGGTCACATAGGGCATCCTTGCCTTAATCCCACCACATTTTAAATTTTAACTGATTCTATATTCTATAATTGAGACGTATAGCAATTATTTTTATATAATCTCTTAATAATATCGACTAAAACTCCATTCATTTCCAAATTTATTAAACTTACTCATAATCTATTTATATTTACTTTATCATATGCCTTCTCGACATCTATAAAAACCATATGTAATTGTCTACCTGTATTTCTACTTATATCTATAAGTTGTGTAACTACAAATAAACTATCTCCTATACACCTATCCAATTGAAAACTTCCCTGTATTTCTCCCACTATATTATTTTCTTCCATCCATTTTGTGATCCTTCCAGTCACCATATATGTGAAAACTTTAAATAACAATGATGTTATACTATCAATCTATAATTGTTTAACTTTCTATGATCCTTACCTTTTCCTTTAAATAGTAACTTTATTCTTGTATTACTCCAACTACTAGAAAATCTCCCTACTGTGCCATTTTTTTAAAACATGATAATAGTTTTAAATTTTGCCATATGTCCTAAATTCATTACCATCTCTGTTGTTCATCCATCCAAAGCTCTTGCATTTCCACTTTTCAATTTCTTCTCTATCTCATTTAGAATATTTTTTGTAAACCTAATATTTCCATTACTATATGCTTTTATGTTTGTTATCACTCTGTCCTTCACATCTAACATCTTTTCTATATCCATTACCTATTTATTTAAGATTGTCTCTAATTCTTTTCTAGAGCTACACTCTATTTTTTCATTGTCTAGTAATATTTTTCTTTCCATTACATTCCTTTTTTTAAAGTATTTCCAAAATTTTTTTACTCCTATCTCTTTCACTTTAATTAATATCTTCAAACAATTTACTATTTCTATTTTAGCCAACTTCTTTTTTTTAAAATACTTTTCCCATTTAACATTATCATCTTTTTCACTTTTTTTATTCTTAATAACACATTTATATTCTCTGCATGCTTTTTATTCACTTTTATACTTTTACTAACTCACAATTTTTTATTACTTTTATTCTTCTGAATATTCTCAACTAAAACCCTATTTGCCACTTTCTCTATTACAGCACACCAATCCTTATACTCATCACCAACTAACACTTCCATTGTTTCTTCAACTTTTATTTTATATTCTTCTAACTTATTCTTATCATTCATTCTGCATCCATATCTTTCACTATCCTTTTTATTATTACTATTTTCCACCACATTACTAACCATTTCTATAATAAAAAATTATGATCAGTATTATATACTCTCTCTTCATTATCAAACACTTTAATTTTCTGTACTTTATTCATTCCCCCTTTCTTTACTAATACATAATCTATTGTGTGAAATATATTATATCTAGACTATGTGCATTGTGCCTCATAAATATTTGACAAATTTCCAATTCTCAAATTCACTGTCTGACAAAACTTTTTCAAAAGTTGTCCATTCTTGTTATTTATATCATTAATTTCTTCAATATGCCCAATCATATTCCTATAACCATTAGTCTAGAAAAGTAGCGATTGTAGCACCCTAAAATATCACAGCTTACTTTTGTGAAACAGTTTAAATAATTAATAATAATATATTTTTTCTCCAATTCAAATATATTTGAAAAAAAAACAAAAAAACAAACATTTAGTTTGCCTGTAATACATATCTATATAATATTTTTGCATGTCAAAGCTTGGGATTGATGCATTCCAAATATATATATATATATATATATATATATATATATATATATATATATATATATATATATATATATATATATATATATATATATATATATATAATCACAAATTATATAAACAAAAACAAATGTTTGCATGCTTGCCAGAGACTCTATAGGAGTAAAATGACCATTTGAACATTTATGTTTCTAGAGATTATAAGGCTTAGTTTTCTGACTTTTGATGAAATTCAAGATGAAATTCAAAATCAAGACACATATAAAATACTATTAGTTTGAACATGCAACCAATAGACCACATTTGTGATCTAGTTTATCTCATTCTAAATACATATTCTTAATCAAATAAAAATCAAGAATTGTAAATATTTAATAAACACAGTATCAATGCATACATTTAATATAACTGGAAACAGACTATTTTTCGAATGTTTGTTAGCCTGGGAAAGTCTATAGTTCAGTTTCCTAAAAACACACTGTCAAATTCTGAGGATTAACAACAACCTGTTGAGAGAAAGCTAAATAATAAAAATAGTTATACACAATTATCCATAAATGTTTGCAACAAACATTAAGTTACCAGTAGAGCAACTAATTTGCTTAGTATAAGCAATGGATGACTGAGTGCCCTTGATGAAAGGAAGAGGTAATTCAAACTCAAAATAATATTCTTCTTAACAAGACTCAAAGGCATTATGTCAATGATATAAAACCACTCTCCTTCCACTATGAATAAAAAAGAAAAAAGAGGACCTATAGAGAGTCCAGAAAGAATTTGAATATTGATTTATTAAAATGGATCTGAAAAAAAAAAGGTGAAAAATACTTAACTTCAATTTAAATTATTGTTATTATGTAACAGTCCCACAATTAGTGGGAGTGATTAGTGTAGGGGAAAGTTTCATTAAGAGCAAATCATAACATATAGGTTATATTTTTTATGCAGATAAATCTATTTTAGAAATGAACCAAGAATTTGGCTAATAGATTTGATTTGAAAATGACATGGAATTTGGAAAATTAAAATTTCACTGTCAATTATGCAAGACATAAATGGAGATTTATCTTTCCATTGATAAGAGCAAAATTAATAAGGCAAAAGTTTTATGATAATTTTCCTTCACTACACTCAATAGAGCAAAACAACAACAACAAAATCTTCTTAGTTCTTCTTTTATATATATATATAATTATCACGAGTCACATATTTTTTCTAACCTTTTATTGTTGACATAAACAATACCGATGACAAGTGATTATACCGTAATATTTTAGAATGATTATATATATATGAGACAAATTAAATTGTAAATAAATAACAATACACACGTATATTTCTAATTTGGGTTATTAATATTATTTTTATTCCATTTTAATACAATTCACACATTTTGTTTCATTTTCATAAATTTTTTGTTGTTGTTATTACTACTGTTGCTTTTTCACTACTCTTAGATAAAAGATTAAATTTATAAATGTCATTATAAAAAAAAAGTAACTTGATATAAAGTCTGAAATAATTTATAAACATGTTTTTTCATAACAACTGAAAGTAAGAGTTGAACCATTTCACTCAATTGAAGAATCATTCCATGGATACTTGAGAACAATAGAGAATGTATGGTAAAATATAATATTTTTTAATTAAATAACATATCAGACAAATGTACATATTTAAATCATTTAATTTATACATCATATTTTATTTTTTTATTAATAAATATGTTATTAAACAGTTCTAAATTTATTTTCATTTTCATATGTGTACTTGTTTTTATTCCAAGATTTAATTAGTTAAAGATAGTTCAATATGTATTATCATTATTTTCAATATCTAAAGTTGATGCTAAGTAGAACCTAGAAGCAATAACTGAGAAGATTTAATAAATATAAAAAGATATTAATAATTGTAGAATTGCTTTTTAGTCTTGAAGATAATGTTCAGTATACCAACAGAGACTTTTAATAAATGCTTAGTATTATTGAAATCCTTTATGTATCATCATCATCATTATATTGAATCAATACTGGTCCATTTAAAGATGAATGTATCTTATCTTTAATTAAGTTTCTTTAATACATAGTCTGTCTTCTTCACATACACCAATAAACAGCTTTATTTCATATATCCATCTCATATTATGGGGTTTTTAATATCTTTTATCATTTTTTAGAATTTAAAACTACATTTGTCTATTTTTTATAATTTCTTCTAGCAAAATATCCAGCCCAGTTACATTTTAATCTTTTAATTTTTTCAATGATTGTCAATAATAAGTATTCATTTTCACATTCTTATGTATATATATCATTTTCAATTTTATTTGATTTCTAACATACATCTATTCATATGTTATTGACTGGTTTGAAATCTTTGTATTGCTCTTCTGTTATGTGTAAAAATTTAGAATTAATAACAAATAAAGAATATATATTAAAATCTTTTTCAAACATAGACATTTTTTAATACCATGTACATTCCATTCAAGTGTAATTCTATGATTACTTTCATTACTGTGTTTTAATTTACAATTAATGATCTGACCAAGATATTTATAGTTTATACCTTTTTCTATTTTAAGATTATCACTTTTTAAATTCATTAAACATTAATTCTTTTAGTATTTATCTTTAGTTCTATTTTCTTACTTTCTTAAAATAATTCTTGTAAAATTTTCTGAAGGTCTGAAGAATTATTTTCAAAAACAAACACATTATTTGTGAAATCTAGAAGACTTAAATATTATCCAGGTACTCTTATTCTCTTAACTTCCCATTTTATCACACAAAATATTTTTTTTGTAAAATTGCTGTAAACGTTTTTGAGGTATAAAATCACTTTGGTGTCCATCCTTTTTAAGTATGACTATGTAATATGCACATTGATATTACATTTTTAATAAATATTCTTCAGAATATGACAATATTCAAAATTTATATTTTGATGATACAGTATTTTTACTCTTAGTGGATATACTTACAGTATCAAAAACTTTTGCACATTACACAAATTTAAAGCATAATGATAACTCTTATTTATTTGTTCTTTTTATAATTTCTGTTAGTATTTTATAATCCACTATGCCAAAACTGTTTTTCAAACTAATTTGTTTATATGATTGATGAGAATTTAAAGTTACTATTGATAAGCTGTAATTATATGGATAACAATTCTCTATAAAACTGATGGCAAACTGAAAACTATAATTTCTAATATGTTTTTATGATCTTTCTTGAATATTAAAATACAACACCAAACCTTTAATTAATTGATACAACATTATCATTTAGTCATTTGATATATAGTTTACCAACAATTTTATTTCTTTAAATGCTTCTTTTAAATATCAAAAATACTTCCATTATTTCCTGAATATTTTTGTCTGTAAAAATTTAATTGCATAATTCTCTACTTCACTTAAAATATTTAGTGATTCAAAAAGTATAGTAATTATAGAAAGTTTTTTACTTTATTTTAATTACATATGATTTTTTTATAGAAGTCTGCAACATATTTCATGATATAATTTTTATCTTTAATGATAGCTTATTCCTCTTTGTATTTATTGCTGTAACAATTTTTCTTCCAACATAAAAATATTGTTTTACACTCTTTAAACTTTTATAGCTTTTCTTGTCATTTCACAATTATACTTTTTTATATCATTATTAAGTATTTTTCTTGTCATTTTACTAAGCTCTACATATTCTTTTCTTCATGAGAAATCATTTTTAAAAAAAATCATATTCTTTTTTTTTTCATGCAATTGAAAAATTACTGGTTGTTTTTAATAGTATATCAGTTATGTTTTTACACATGCATCCACACACACATATATATTTATACCAGGGACAAAACATCAATGTATTGAATAGAATGAGTGCTTCTGTAGAAAAATTCATAAAAACTTTCAAAAGTTTAATTAAAATTCAAATTAAAAATTCATTTTCAATTTTTTTATCAACAGTTGAATTGTTTTTATATACAGCAAAAATGAATTTGACTAACACATTCTTGAATTGATTATAAAAAGTTCAAACAATGCTAAGATCTAATTTACTGTTAAAACATTTAAGAATGATAAAAGCATTTGGAAGATAAAATATATTGATAATATATTATCTATATTTAAACTAATCGCAGTCTGATTAGAATGAGCAATTCAAATTCATTATTTTTTGTATGGAATTATTGTTGACTTTCAATTCTTTTATCAAAAGTTGAATTGTTTTTATATATAGTAAATAATTAATTTGACTAATGCATTCTTGGATGATTATAAGAAGTTCAAACAATACTAAAATCTAATTTACAGTTAAAACTTTTAAGAATGATAAAAGCATTTGGAAGATAAAAATATATTGATAATCTATTCTCTGATTTACTGATAAGAGAGTTTCAGATTGTTCTAGATGTGGGTAATATATATATATATATATATATATATATATATATATATATATATAGTAAATTAGGTAATAGCTCTAAACAAGCTTTTTTTTATTTATGATAAATGCTACTACAAGAAAAGCATTCAAATCATTTTTATCTTGATTTCCCCATCCCCAGACCGGTCGACCTATGGGTCTCTTCAGTGAGGAGTTGGGAGCATTAGATCTAAAAACCAACTCACAAGCATTTATCTAAAAGATAATTGTTAGAAGAAGATTTGAAACTTTTACATCTACATGTCTTTAAAGTCAGCTCTCCAACTGAAAAAATCATATGGGCCTGAACTTAATTCAGATACTCCATATATTAGTAGGCTTAGCTCTTTAATTTAGCTAAAGCAACAACAGCAAAATAATAATAGTAATAATATTAAGTCAGATGTCACATGACTTATATATAGCTTGCACTTCAGCCCCATATGATTTTTTCAGTTGGAGAGCTGACTTTAAAGACATGTAGATGTCTAAAAGTTTCAAATCTTCTTCTAACAATTATCTTTTAGATAAATGCTTTGCTTGAGTTGGTTTTTTAGATCTAATGTCCCAACTCCTCACTGAAGAGACCCATAGGTCGACACCAAGATAAAAATTTGTAAGTGCAAGCTATATATAAGTCATGTGACATCTGACTTAATATTATTACTATATATATATATATATATATATAATTAGATTCCAACCAGTAACCACCTAAAACTTTACAGTAAAATATAATAACAATATCTCTCACTGCTGTCAAGGCAACCTTCACACCTTTTAATAGCAAGAATGAAAATCCATTCTAACTAATGTCCATTGAATATATATGGACACTTAAAGATTGCAACTTGACTACAGAGTATGAAATATTGATACATTGACGGTTAAATAAACCTTTTTAAACATGTAATAAACATGTCACTATAATGCAAACTAATAAATAGTTAATTAACATTACAAACTGCAATACTTTTAAATTGCCCATGCATTATTTAGAAATAATAAGCAAAATAGTGCCTAAAGCTAATCTGGGATAATGATATAATTAGATTCCAACCAGTAACCACCTAAACATTCACAGTAAAATATAGTAATCAATATCTCTCACTGCTGTCAAGGCAACTTTCACACCTTTTAATAGCAAGAATGGAAATCCATTCTTACTAATGGTCCATTGAATATATATGGATACTTAAAGATTAGGTGCTATTACATAAAAAATATTGTGGTAAGTGAAATAAAAACATTATAAAAATGATTATGTATTGTGCCCTGTTCCTAAAAAAGCCATGCTTTGTCACTGATTTATACAAATATAAATTTGTGTATAATAAAATGCATATGAAAGCATTTAAAAATGGATTTTTCACTAATTATAATTAGTACAAAAACTTTCTTTAAATTACATATAATATCTTGAGACTTTAATTAAGTTCAATTTCTAATTATTTTTATTTAAAAAGATAAATTTATGTTTATATTTTTATTCATATTATGAAATAAATGTTTTATTTTGTTCATCTGAGAATTAGAATTTATATATTTTAATTTTTAAAACTGTATTTTTTAAATTGCCAAATTGATATTTTTATTTAGTATGTATGTTTGCTATTACTTTTCATTTATTTATTATGACATTTTAAAATAGTGTTCATATATTTTAGTTTTAAAACTATTTATTTTAAAAGTTAAACTATCAAATTGATATTTTAATTTAGTTTATATGTTTACTGTTATTATTTATTTACTACGATACTTTTAATATTGTTTATTTATATAACTTCTAATTAAGCCAAATTATTTTAAGTATTACAATTATATAATCATTATTTCATTAATGGCGACTATGAACATTCTAAATAAAATAAAATAATGAGAAAAGAGAGAGAGAGACAGACAGACATGCAGAAGGGAAGAGGGAAAAAGAGACACAAATAAAAAAGGAATGTGAAAGAAAAAAAGGGAAACAGAGTGATGTTAGGAAGGGCAGGAAAGTTAAAAGAGAGAAAAGAAGGAAAGGGGGGGGGCAACAAAGAGAGAGAGAGAGCGAGGAGAGAGGTAAGCAAATAAATGCAAAGATTAGAAGAAAAAAAACTAACGAATTTTGCAATAATTACATAAATCTCGATGTAAATTACAAAAATTATTATATCACACAGCGATTCTTTAGAGTATTTATTTTACATCTCGTAATGCTATCTTTCTCAAAGTTGTAAGTAACTTGCCTCAATATGATTTATTAATGTGCTATGCTCAGTTTTGTTTTCTCAACAAAGTGAATTATATCCTTTCTCATATCATTATAATCAATCATTATCTGCCAAAAATAGAAATCACACAGTATTCAGATTATTTGTTTCAGTACTTTTTATCACTCATATAGAGTTTGTTTATTTTAATAGTGCATAGAAAGATGTTAAACTTTTTTTATCCTAAACAAACTCGTATTTTTAGAATGTCATCGATGAAATATATTTATGCGTCACCCATAATGAAATGTAACAATTTTAGATAATTGAGAAGGTAGTAAAAGTTGAATTAGTATAAGTTTTTTTAATCTAATACATGACAGAATCTGTGTACTAATTAGAGTATTATAATTAGGAAAGTGAAGCAATATGTATTTGTATTATTAAATTGACTGCTCTTCCAAACTGTTCGATCTATTTTGTATTAAAGATGAATCTATATAAAATAATAATTAATATTTGACATACAAGCAAAATTTTTCATACCTGTACCTCAAATGGGAATATAAGGGCTTTGAACTCAGACTTTCACTCAACCTTCAATTCTCCATGCTATCTCATATCACTGATGCACCTGACCCCATATATTCTAAAAGATAAATAATCATAAATACACGCATTTTGTGCTAAACTAGCACTTTCCAGTTGGTCCAGATTATTATCTCTACACATATATACAATCAGTGCTCAGATTTATATTAAAATAGCAAACCTTCATCCTTTAATGGATAGGTTCTGATCTACTCCCCCCCCTCTATTTCTTCAGCCACCCATATCATTGAAAACTGAGGATGAAATGCTCAAAGCTCATACTAATGCTAACATTGAAGTTTGCCCATCCCTTGTATATGTATGTAAATGGATTATGTCCTATATATGAGGGGTCAGAGTGACCTATGGAAAACATGGGCAGAACAACAATGTTGGCATTAGTGTGAACTTTGAGCATTCTGTCTTCAGATTTTCAATGATATGCATGGCTAAAGAGTTGGAGCATGGAGTAGATGGGAGTCTGTCCATTAAAGTATGAATATTTACTATCTTAATATAAAGTTGAGCACTGATTGTATATATGTGTAGAGTTGATAATCTGGACCAATTGGCAATGACTGGATTAGCATGAAATTAGTATATTGGTTATTATTTATCTTTTAGACATATGTGAGGTTAGGTGCATCAGTGATATAAGATAGTATGAAGAGTTGAAATTTGAGTGAAAGTCTGAGTTCAATGTTCTTTATATTTACATAAAGTAATAATGCATTTTCTTAATTATCAATGGTACATAGAAAAGTTTTACAGTTGAAAATAGGAGAATAGTTTATTTTGTAGGGATTTTTTTTGTGGTTTGGGTACCTAATTTAATCACAAAATTATGGTCTATAAATTTCAAATCAAGAGATATATCATAAAAAAGATTTATTAAGAATTTCATTTCACAATCATAGACTGGAGGAATATTAATTTTGTGATTCATAGTTTGTAAATGTCCACTGCTTAAGTATGAGGCTTATAAATTTCATATCTGAAGCAAATAGCACAGAGTTCATGAGCTGTTTTAAAATAATTATTAAGACTCCAGTAACATCTAAGATAACCATCCAGATGTTTGTTATATTGGTATCAGACTTCTGGATTTATATCTAAAAAGGAATTAAATTTGACCAATGTGTTAAGTAATAAATTTTTAAAAATAAATTTTATATATGTTATTTGTGAGTCAACTTGTGTTTTATATCTGGTAGAAGAATACATGAAACAAAGCAGGGCAATAGATTTAAGTATGCCAGTAATATTTTTTAGGTAATATTTAAATGCATATGTAAACAATTAGTGGGGATATTGTTACCTGAATAGAGACACCAATTTAGAAGTAAAAATAATATTAGAAAGCTGTTTAAAAATATGTGAATTAGAACATAGAAATAATGTCAGCCTCAATTCTGAGAAAAATATTATTAGGAATATTTTATATTTTTGTAATGAAAAAGACAAGTTAGACTATGGTTCTTCCTAAGCAGAATGGAATATGGTTGTGAATTTCAGTTTATTATTGCAAAAAGTTATCTCTTATTTCCAAGATACTTATCCAAGTTGTATAATTGCAAAATTAAGCATACAACCATTACAAGATTGATTATTGATATGACTTAAGTTTGAGGAAAATATGTTCAAACTTGAGGCATATTTATTAAAATAATTTACTATCAATATCAAAAATTTTATTTTGGAGATTGATGTAATGTCAACATCATATTTCTGGAATAAGATGCTTAATAAAAGAGCCAAGAAAATGGAACCTTCCCATTTGATGCATGTTTGCATTTTGGATAAATATCATTTAATAGTATCTTTTAAAAATTATCATTTGATAAAATATTTGAACAGTGTTAAAATTTTTCTCTCTATTTTTTGTTCTATTTTTACATTGTTTTTATAATTTTTGTAATAAAACCAGGAGATACTAAGAAAGTTTAACTTGCCATCGACAGCCTTAAATAAGAAAACAGTAAAAGCAAATAATATATTTCCAAAGTTTTCAATAAGTTTGATATGTAATGTCCAAGCAAGCTTATTAAAACTATTCACATAAGTTATTTCAAAAATTCATAAAGAAATGAAAATCCTAAAACAGCTTTAAAATATAATAAAACCAAATAATGACTCAAAATTTATAACATTATTAAGTATATTCTAATAAGCATGATCTGAAACATAATTCTGCAAATAACTGAGAATCATCTAGGTTTAAGACAGTTTGGATTTAAGCTACAATGTTGGTGTTATGAACAATTTTAGCTTTAACTATAGAAAAATTTCTGTATTCACTTTCTCAAAACAATCTGATTCAGTTGCTCACAATTGGGAGAAAAATTGTAAACAAATATAATTGTTAGCCTTCTGATTGCAAACCTCTCAAAAAAAATAGCTGGCATATGTTATGCTCAGCATACAATTGAATGTGATATTGCAATTTTTGAATTTTATTGTTTTACAAATGAAAATAATGAAGAAGACAAATGTTAAAGTTATGTTACTGATGTATTCATGCATAAGCATGACTTTTGCAATAAATTATGAATTACTATTAAAAATAACTACACTGTGTGTGTGTTAAAACATATATTATACTTAATTCTTTCTTTGTTAATTATTCCAGTATTTAAAAAAATAGATGAACAACTCTATAGCTCGGAAGTTGATAAAAAGATGAAGTGCTGTGACAGAAGTGTGATCAATCTGCGACTTTATGTTCCAGGGTTTGTCAATCTATAATCACACTAAATTTTTAATGATTTATTTTGTATATATACTTTTAAATATATATACATATGATTTTCTTATCATATGCTGTCAATGGCATTGCAGTTTTCTCTCTTTGTATACATGAATGTGAGTGCTTAAAACATATATAAGGTTTGGTATTATTCACAAACTTTAGTCCCCAGGGGGTTATAAGATATGGTAGGCTTGGATAGACACCATTATAACTTCGCAAGAGTAAACATAAAAAATGATAAGTCATGCGATGTTAGAGTGATTTAATACCAATCCTAGCCAAAGGTGTTGGTAACTATGGCTATTAAAATACTAAAAATATCAAAATATATAGATATTATACTGGGTTCAGATCTGTATAACTGTACAAATGAATTACCTTGGATCAAAAACATTATTGTGTTTTCAGTTTACACTCATAGTTTTATAGTTTATTAAAAAGGTTAAGGGTGGCTGCTGAAAAAATACATTAGATCCAAAGATCTAGGTGCAGTGCTCTCATATTCAAGGCTACTCATTGATAAAAGTCATAATCTTATACTAATCTGGGAATATTTAATGGGCAGGCGCTAGATAGGAATTTTAATACACTAATCTTCTAGCAACAATTAATTACTATGGTTTACACTAGGTGTCAACATTGTATGCTAAACTATCAAAAATATCTTTTTCTGGATCGAATCTTCACTTAAATCAGTAGTAAAATAATATAGGCGCTATTGCACCTGAACGCAAAGCTATTTTATACTTTAAACAAAATAAAATTATACTATTCTGCAAGCGCTTTCAAGAGATGTGCTCTCATCTTCATAGCTCTAAATGAATTAATTATATGCAATTATGGAAAGTTCAGGCTAATTGCTCCATTATCATTCGCACGCAATGTTTTCGAGTTAGATTTCAATTAAATCAGTAGTATAAAAGTATTTTTTTTACCTAAAAGCTTTTAAATTTTCTTAAATGCAGAGAAATTCGTGACTTATTTAACAAAATTATCTCCATTAGAAACATTCAAATTGTAGATTTTTTTATTATTGATATATTGTTTTTCAATTATCAAACGCAATCTATTTCCGAAGTTGGAAAGTATATAAAAGATAAATAATGCAACTAGATGACATTTTTACAATGAATAATTATACTACTTTATCATTATAAAATCCCCATTTTATAGCATTCATTATAAGAAACTATTGGTAATTGATTAGATTAAACATAAATGTAAGACAGCTGATCGATATTTTTGTGTACACCAGGAATATTTTTGAATGCTATCTGCAATAAGTTAATCAGTATGGTTTTTGCTTCATGACTCAATAATTCAAAGTAATTGTCAAAAGTAATTGTTTATCACAATTACGTTTGAGAGTGTTCATATTTTTAATAGTTTTAGACATGCATGTCCAAAAAAATGATCTCCCACAATTTCATTTCGTATAAATTTATATAGGAAGTGATATATTTTTTAAGTATTTATAAAACAAAACCTATCGTTTCCTTAGAGTTGTGTCTATAAAAATAAAATATATTTCCACTTCATGCTAAATGAAATCAGCAATACAGTTCTTGTATGGTACTAGTTTCTATTTTGTCAAATCCTCTAAGCTATTTTGGAATCAAAATAAGTCAGTGAAAGATAAATTATTGTCAGAAAAAAAAAATTAGATAATATGGGATGCTATTAAATAAATCGAGAAAACTGGGATGAACAAAATATTATAGAACAGATGTTGTAATAATACGGTGGAATAAAAAAATATGTCATATTAATATGTTTAATACCGCAATGCTAAAGTGGTGCAATGATTCAATCACTTTCTACATATATGACTGGGTTAGAATCCTGGCCAAGTAGAACTTGAACATTTTTGAAATAAACTTGGGATAATATTTTCATATAGCCAGCCTATAGTAAACTCTCACCATATAGTATATCGATATCCAGCTACTCCTAGATATCAATTTCACTCAAGTTAAACAAGGGTAGAAAACAATGCTCACTATTTGGCAATATTAGTCCTAGAAAAAAAAATGGACACATGCTCAAACCCTTACTAATTAATAACTATAAAATTGCTATTTTCATCATGAGGATAAAATAAAATGAAAAAATGCTTCATCACGCACAAAAACAAGCTGAGGAATACTGCTTTTCTCACTGACTTGTCTGTGTAAAGTGAGAGAAGGAGTTTTTGTCTGTAATGGGATATTAAAAATAGTTTTACTCTATAAAAGTATATTTTACCTTCCTAAAAACTGTTTTATTATTGTGGTAGCTATTTGGATTAATGGGTTGAATAATAATTATTTTGAAGTATATATAAAAATCCAGTCAAAAAATTAAAAACAAGTTCAAAAAACTAATACAATGAGGGAGTGAAATATTCTTATAATGAAAAAAAAAAGTAGTTTTTTAAATGGAGATAAACAATTACAGTAGCCAATAAAATAATACTAAAATATTTAAAAAGAACACTTGTATAAGAACGTGTCTAAAAGTCAAAAGGGAAAAATCTATACATGAAAAAATAAACAATAAGAAAAAAATTATTTTAGACTATATATTAATTTAATGTAAAAAAAAAAAAAACTATTAAGAGGGAATGAATACATCCTAGTGCTAACGATATATTTTTCAATTATGGTTTTGTAGAAGTCAAAAATAATGTGACAAAAAAGGGTTATAGAGTGAAGACCATCTCTGAAAAATATGTACTTATATATTAGAAAATAAAATAAAGATAATAGAATGCTACATGGAAAAAGTTTAAAAAACTTTGGGTACGGTGTAAAGGAGATTTTGAAAAACCAAAACTCAGTATTATAGTAGCATTGATAAGATGTATAAAATGATAATGGTGAGAAAAATAGTTAAGAAAATAAAGATATTTTATATGCTTGTGACACATTAAACAAATAAGGTCTATTTAAAAGCAGTTAAAAGAGTTACATAGAAAACCACATTAGTAACAAAAGGAAAATATATTTTAATATATTTTATTATAACTAAATCAAGAAATGAGATATTTTATGAGAAAGCAGAAGAATTAAAAGTAGATTTTATATTAGTAAGCTTTTTTTTAAAAAAACAAAAGCAAAAAAAAAGATATATGATCTGATAAGAGCTAAAAGAATTATGTTATAATAAAAACGAAGCATTAGGCAGTTTTTGTTTTTATCAGCTCTTTCATATCAGCTTCAACAAATCGTAAGTAGCAACAGATAAAAAACAATGTATTGATAAAAGCACACACACACACAAATACTCGAAAAGTGTTATCAAATCTATAGCTTACACCTACAAGATGTAAAGCACTGCTAACTGATAAAGTTCAAATAGTTTTTTAATGATTATAAAGTTTACATAAATCAGTGCATACTTATAAAGTAATTTGAAACTTATGTGAGTTGGTAATAGATTCTTTGTGAAGAGCTATAATACCAATGGAAAAAAGTCTTAAGACAAATGTAACAATTATATTACAATTTATCTCATGTTGCAATATTACATAGAAATATTTTATTTGCTCAAATGTCAAAAAAACTAATTTCAATTGTGAAAAATGTTGTCAAGAATTATGTAGAATAATAAAACTGTTAATATTAGTTTATTTGATTTCAATTTTTTCGTTACAACTTATTGAAGAATATCAGCAAGACGATTAACTGGAGAAAAGGACAAATCAAAAGATCGGAGATATGGTTGGAGTAATATATATATATACTTTAGAAGAAAATTAATAACATAATATTGCAATGTTAGAATGATTGAGAACAGAGTACTGCAAAGTGAAGATTGAATGCAAAAACAGGAAGAAGAAACAGGACAGAGAGATCAAGCAAATAGTATGAGAGGAGACCTCATAGAAAAATAAGAATAAATGATTTGTCAGAAAATGATGTTATATATAAATATGCAAGGAAATAGAAACACAACATATTTTTAGTTGAAAAAACATTACAAGTAAGAAATCCTAAAGATAAAAAGTTCAATAATCTTATGCAATTCTCATTAGATTTTTAATTTTTTAAAATTATTTTAAGAAATCTATAATAATACTATAAATTTTTACAACGTTAATTGGACTTTTTACAGAAAACATCATTATGAAAAAAAGGCGCGAGGTGTTAATTTTTTGTTTAGCATATTATTTATTTGCTAAATTGCTAAATATTAAGTAGCTGAGTTTTTACTGGGGGGAGGGGGATATTATTTTCAATTTTTTTGAAGGTACTTTTTTGTTTGAAGTCGCTTGAAAATAAAAAAAGAATGGAAATAAGCGATCAAAAATGATAGTGGAAAGATCATCAGTGAAGCTAAACGCGGATGTCCAACAAACTTTGAGTTAAAAAAAAACAAAACATTGTTTTTAAAGTGAAAAGAATATAATTTGTATGTTTTGTAGAGTCTTTTTGAAAAAATAGAACATAATCCTCAAAATGAGGTTCATAGGAGATTTAATAAAATAAATGGATTATAGAAATCTCTGAAAAATTGATTTATACAAGGGCATTAAAATATATTATATATTTATTTATTAAAGTTCGTCTTACTGTTGGTCTGAAGTATTTAATTGTTTTTTATTATTTCTAATTTCAACACACATCTATAACTTTTATTTCTGCTTAAATATTTTAATGTTTAGGATTATAGTGATGTCACAGAGTATTTCAAGCAGTCTCATAACTAATCATTTTAACAAATTTGTAAATACAATTTCACTTTTAATTTATTAATGCCCATTCATTCAATCTGATAAAAAGAGAAATCCTTTCATATCTGACCTCCAATGTATACATTGTAAATAAGTCAATACTGATATCCGAAAAGGCTGAAACTTATTATTAGAGGTTGATCTTACTTCACAAGTTAATCAAATTAATTTAAATTATTTAAATTAAAATTACTAATTTCACCAGCATGTAAATAACTATTAATTTGGACATTATTACAAATATTATATAAGTCAGCTAATATGATAAAATCTCTGCCTGCTATAACAAATAATCATAGGCATTGAAATTTTGCTTATGTAATTTAATTAATTTTTTAAAAGTATACAATACATTTTATAAAGTTATCAAGTAGTTGCAGCTTTTTACAAACAAAAGTTAAAAAGTTAAAATACATAAAAACTAATAGAAATAAGTATTAAAGTGATTACACAAAGCAATTACCAACACAAATAGATCCAATTACAGCATACATGCTTTCTTTATTATAATGTTGTAACAGTCAGAATCATCTATCTCACTAACACACTGCAGAATTCAAACCCCAAACATAAAACTGAACATTCTAGGAGGGGTTGCCTTCTAGATATACTAAGTTCGAATCTAAAGTCCAAATTTCACAGCGCCATCTACGTGATAACGCGTCTGATGCCACTACTAGTATAACCTTTGACTGGTGCCTGGTGGTCAGGGAGAAACAAAAGACTCTATACTAAAAGAAGTTTGGGTGGCTAATTAATGTCTATGGATTTACAAAAGAAATGCAGAAAATATATATATAGACCGAGACAGTGATAGGAATTAATAAAATAAGAGATCAAATTTAGTTTAAATGATTTCACAAAATTTATTTATATAAAATATATATATAATGCCACTGTCTGCTTATACGAGACAGGGATGCGTATTAACTAATTGTTGGCATCACATTTCAATAAATGACAAAAAGGGTTTTAAAGCAAAATGATATATTCTATTCCTTGGGCTAATAGCATTACGATAATATGCTTGAAGAAATAGGAACATGTGCGAGGTGCTTTGAGTAATTATATGAGTTTAAGAAAATATTTGAAAATTAAGTGTTATAAACTATTTATTGATTTCGAGAATAGCACGGACAAAAGCTTATTAAGCAACAAAGTGGGAATGTGATCAAGGCATTTATTTGATAATAATAATAATAGAGTTACATTGGGAGGTCAGTATTGCTGATAATGAATTTATTAAAGTTGGAGGGTGTGACACGTTTAAGTCATGGATGCTTTGTAAAATAAATATAAAATAAAAACAATATTGAATATCCAGAATGACTACGGAGGGCATCTCGCCGCTAACCCATAGGAAAGTATTTTTATGAACAGCTGAAACTTAGTGATTGGGTGACGATTGTGTTTAATTCCCAGGTGTGTCATTGGTGGACACACTCTGCCTGGAAACTGCAAGAAGCGAAGAGAATGGCCTTGGCCGTGTAAAGAATCTTTGGAAAATTAAAACAAAGCAGTCTCAACAAACAATTCAATTACCAGCAATATGAGACTAGTGTATACAAAACATACTGAATGGGTTTTACTTGGATTAAGAGAAATACCCAATCAAATTCCCAGAAATTCATTTAAAAGGGTCCGCACATTCTCAACGTCAATGATGAACTTTATAATTAAAGTAGAACACAGTAATTAAAAATAGGGAAATGCATGCTTGCAGGTTTGAAAAGTAAGTATAGATTTATATACTCAATTATGCATTAGGGGACATATTTAATCATTGACCTCGCACATACCCTCATATTAGATTAAAATCAATAACATGTAGATTTTAAACTATGTGATTATATTATATATTAAAGAAAAGAATTGCCCTCGAATGAGTGATTTGCAAGATAATAAAATTGGAAATTATTTAGACATTTAAAATATGCCTTCATAGGAGCATCTTATTTTCAACAAAAGGAATACTTCACGTGGTCAAAGATGATTCTGACACATTATCATAATAAAATAACAGAAAGCTTGATCAATAAAAAATATTAACCCAAGTATAGAGCAAAAATGTTGATTATATTTAAACACGTTAAAGGCATACATAATGAAGTTATGTGAAATATAAGAAAACAATTTAAAATAGCTATAGCATGTTAGTTATCACAAGAGCTCTTGGATTAATTTAGGGTTACCTCTGGAGAAGCATTTTAGGTAGATTGATGGTCGGCAGGTTTTTATATAATTTAACTCTTTCCCCGCCTCTTACGAGGCTCCTCGTCAACATCTGACATCACTCTAACTCAGCCAGTTTTTATACGAAAATATTCATTAAACACGTATTGAATTCGTTTTTAAAAGTTCTGTAAGATGGTGCCATCTTCCGATTTATTTTACAAGTAAAAAATAAAAAAAAATGCATTTAAACCTAAACAAAGAAGGAACATTATTTGTGATTGGTTCTTAGCATGCTCTCAGCCAAAAAAGACATTCTGATTGGCTGGAAAGAACAAAGAAACTGCCTGATCAAAGAAAATAAAGAAAAACGCTGAGATTTTCATTTCTAATACGATTTAAATTATTATAAAATTATATTTATGGAAATTAAAAAGTATTTTCAGAGAGAATAATAAAAAAACAAAATTATTTTTGAAAAATATTTAAGATTTTAGTACAAATATTGAAGATGTAGTAAAAAGAAATATTTACTTTTCTATAACGTAAAAGTCGATCTTTTTGTTTATATTATAGCTTTTATGTTGCCGAAATTGAATATTTTAGAATAAATAAATAGCAATTTATTTTGAAAGAACTTTCGTTCTCTTCATAACCTGAAAAATTAATAATATACTTTTTATAAACGTATCTGAGTTGAATTTAATATTATAGGCGAATATGTTTTAACAATAGGCTTTGTCTTCAGTTTGTGAGTTGGCCAATTAAAAGATTTGATTTTTATCTGATACAACCAATAATAAAATTAGCGGTTAAAAGGTTAACAGCAAAATCTGGAAATGTTCATATTTTTGGCAGCAGCAGCAGTTCCAGGGTTCCTTGTGTGATAACTTCCGATGGTCTACGGCAACATATGGCCATTCCGGAGAAAAATAGCCTTCTTGCGCTCTACTCCATCATGTCAAGATTTACAAATTACTACAATAATTTTGGTTAGAAACATTAGACCTCAGAATGATTTCTCTTAGAAACATTAGAATGGAGAACAAAAGAAAACCCTCCTTTTCAGAGTAGAAATTAACAATAGAACTGCCCTGGAGCATTACAAAAATATATCAGACTTATCAGCTGTAATTAAATCTATCCGAATGTCTAAAGGAATTCAACAAAATTTTAATTAATTTCTTTTGTTAATTTCCCTTTCGACATTCGAATTACAAACTAGATTTAATTAAAATTTACTTTTATTAATTAAAGAAAACCTTAAGTGGACATCTGCTGTTTTTAGATAAACTTATATAACATTAACTAAATAAACTATTGTCCCTCATTTATTTTAACAGAAATATTTGGAATGACTTTTATTAAATTAAACGAAAATTATTCTACTTTTAAATTGCAATATTTGAATCTATTTACTAAACGAATATTTACTAAATGAATTTTATTTTAAATCAAAAATATATTACGACGGTAATATATATTTGTAAATAGATTCAAACAAAATAACTTTAACAATTTATAATTCTGATATGTTTTAAAATGCATGTCATAGTGTGTGCACAATTACAACTTATATAACCTACTTTTTAATAAATCAAAATTATGTGAACATATACATAATCCATAATATTTTATTTTATTTGGGAATGAGTTATATATATATATAATATGAGCATTGTGCTCATCGTTTAAAATTAGGTAGGATTTTCGGTATATAAGTGTATTGCAGACACACTACGATAGATTGGGGTTCAAACTAAGGTATGAGGGTAGGAAATAGGTGAGAAAAGGCGAAACGAAGATCTGCAAAGCAGACCTTATTGTTTCAATGTGTACTTTATTTTTTTCATAGACAAAGATTTTTTATGATAGACTTTAAACATTGTATAACTATATTTCTTCATTATATTCTAATCCTCTTGCATTTTTGGAGAATGTCCATCAGATAATCTTTACAAAGCAAATGGACTCTACTTTTTTTTTTTATAAAAAGTATGCCCAAGTTTACAATGAAGTACTTTTCTAAGAATCACTGAATTTTTATTTATAGCACAGTCGTGATCTACCAAATATATATTGAGTGTTCATATGACCTTGTTATCAGATTTTTAGAATTTTAAGAGCATTCCTAATTGAAAGTTTTGTCAATACATAGTTGAAATCTCATTTTTGTACTAGAAACTAAGTAAAACAACAGCTTTATAAACAACTAATTTAGTTATAGTGTTGCATTGGTGGTCAAGAGGTCAGCGCAACTGCCTTGCACTTGCAGGAAGTTGGCAGGTTGCAGGCTTGCTTCCCGACTGATGCTATGACACTTAAAACTAATATAGTTATAGTGATAAAAAATAAGTAATATATATTTGGACTTTATATGAAACTTCACAGAAATTTGAGTACTGAAGTTACTGTATTGAACTGTGATCAATTAATTTTGAACTCTGAAATCGATCACTCTACCACTGGTTTAAATGCACAAAGCAGTTGTAGTAATAATATCACTTCAATAGAATATTATATTTCATTTTAATAAAAGCATAAATCTGTTTGCAATTTAACATCTAAGATTCCTTTATAATTAAAAAGCTACCAATATAATTAAATTAAAATATATTCTCTTATTCTTCTCTTTCACTTTCTTTGCATATCTTCATATAATCATATATATATATTGCTTATAACACTTTTTTCATATACACTTGAATGCAAACAAATTTTCTTAAAACGATGAAAGGAAAATTATAAAATAATATGAATAAAAAATAATATTTAAAAAGATTTTTTAAAAAATTTAAAAAAAGTAAAAATAAAATAGTTTTAAAAAGTAAAAAATTAAAAAAAACCCACGGTGTATTGGATATGTTTTGTATTTTATATATATGTAATTTATATGTAAGTTGAGATGTGTATTTATAAATGTATATGTGGATTATATATATGTCTATGGGTGTATGTATATCTGTGTATATATATGTATGTTTAAAAGAGGTATGTGTATATATTTCAATATGCATATGTATATATAGATGTAAGTATGGAATTTATATATGTCTAGGGGTGATGTAGATCTATATGTATACGTATGAAAGGAATATATGTGTATATTTTGATATATATATATATATATGAAATGATGGTTATGTATTTATATATATATATATATATATATTGTGCCCTTTTGTATGGGTCACCATCTAATTTTGTGCTAATCTATTAAAAATTTTAAATTTAAGATATATTTGAATATGTGATGTTAATTTTGCTTATGGTAATATTTCAAAAGGTTTAATTAAAGCAATCTATGAGTATTTGATATGTGAAATTGTGCTGATATAGAGAGAGACATTTTAAATGATGATGATTATAATATATGGTTGGGAAAAATGGCCATAATCAATACTGCATTAATATATTTAATAAATAGGTATTTAAAGCTAAAAGTGTTTAAAAGACAATTAAAATTAAATGCATATGTTTATTGTTGATAAAGTAATATTATAAGAGAATATAAATATTATTAATTATTATAAGTACTTAAATAGAAGATTAATATTTGATTTTAATAATATTGGATAATGATTTTAAAATCTGTTATAATATCTTATTTATTTAAAATATTTATTTTAAAAAATGCAATTGTTAGTTTATTTTTAGATGATGACAAGCGTTTCTTGTGTTATAAAGAACAGATGTTAGTTAAATATACACACACATGCATGGAAGTTATTTAGTAAAGTTGCAAGACTATTTTAAAAATCATGTTATAAAATTTATAAATAATACGTGAGTTATCACGAGATAAAAATAAAGATATTCAATGTGAAATATTAAATCTGATTTTAAAATATTGCTTTAAAAAATATAACGTATAAAAAGACTTAGTTTATTTTAAATAATTTTATAAAAGTTAAAATTAAAATCAAGTAAGAGTATATTTTAAAAGTGTTTAATAGATTTAAATAAACGATAAAGATTATTTTAGAAATTTAATAATGTAATAAATATTAAATAAGCCATTATTTATTTTTAATTTTGTGTTGTTGGTAAATATGTAAATAAGCCAGCAAAGTTGATTGTTTAATCTACCAATCAAATGGGAAGTTTCTTCCGGTATAAAAGCTCAGTTCAATTGTTAGGAGAGGACTTCGTGATTGATTTTTCAAGTTAATTGTGTTATTAAAAATAGCTACGTAAATTTATAGACGCTCTTAAAATCAATTTTAAAATTACAAGAGTGTCATTATAAATAATTTATAAAAGTTTTAAATGATAGACATGCAGTGTTAACTTAATTTTTTCCCTATTGGTCGTCTCTATTGGGCTCAATTTACAAGCAAATAGTCATGGGAACATCATATATAGTGAAAATATATCGGAAACTTTATACTAGAAGTATGACAAACGCTGGATTAGTTCGGATAATTACGAGATGGAGAAAAGTAATATTTTGGACAGTATATAATTTTAAAAGCTAATTACTATTGATTCTTTAAAATATCTATTTTAAAGAATAAAATACTTCTTTATGAAGAAAGTATTTTTGCAAGCTATAAATTTAAAATATATATCTTAAGTAAAGATATTAGAAATAAAAGTAGTTTTATAAATACTTGCCTTGTTAAGTCTTTATGTTTAAAAGACTGAATATTGACAATTTTAAAAGGCAAATAAATTGAAAATATAATTAACTAAAAGTCTTAATATAATAAAAATTATTATATTGAAATAATTTAAACGCTGGTCGTTTATAGATAAAGAAGCTTATTCTTACCTGGATATTTTGTTAAGAAATGCGCAAGTAATATGTGGACGTCCAAGTTAATTTAAAAATAATTAAATATAATTTTTTATAAACTATAGACTAAATTAAAATAATAACTTTTGAATAATATTTTTAAAAGAACTAAATCAGGATCAGATAAACTATTTTAATTTTATTATATTTTTATAAAAGAACTGATTAACTTTTATTTTGGTTTTAAAAGAACGTTTTCGTTTTTCATAAACTTTTAAAAAAACACGTGATGGACCGGAAACAGGAAATGGTGTGCTAGTGAATATATGCCTAGGATTAAAAAACTTTATGGTGAAAAGGAAACATCGCTGGATTTATGTAATATGAATTTTGTTTTATTTATCTAATATAAAAGTTAAATAGTATTAATCTATTAAAAATAAGATAGGTACATTTCTTAAAATAATAACTAAAGTAATATAATAATTAATTGCATAAATTTATTTTATAATTAATATAACACGGAATATATATTAAAGAATGATCTTAAGTATAAATGTGAATTATTTTATGAAGCTGTAATTCCGAAGAGAATTGGAAGATGGACTGTACATTAAATCATTATTGATGGTAAAAATTGTATAATAATAATAATTTTGATGTATTTAATATGTTTTCTTTAGATCAACCGAATGATATATTATTGTTGAATGAATGTATGAATATTTTAAAAATACACACACATTATATTGGCAGTAACAGTTTTATTTAAATATGCATAATTTGAATTTATGATATAAATACGATACAACATTACATAAGAAGCTTAGAAATAATTATATGATTCTTTCGTTAATAAATTTTATATTTTTTTATGTTATAGTATTAGAATTATATTTATTATTCATAGTAATTATTTTTATTGCAAGATAGGAATAGATCTCAAAGTCTATATTTTACTTTTTTTATTGGATAAATTAAGTTAAGTTTTATGTAGAAGTTTATGTTGGTTTAAAGTTTACCAAAATAGATGATGAGCATAAATAGTTTGGAATTAGTATTTATTTAAAGTTGAAAGTTGTTTTCCGGAAATTTTAAATAAGTTTTAGAGGATGTTTTGTAGATAAAAGTTTATTAAGAAGGAGTAGAATAACACATAAAGTAAAGTAATAATTTTACATAGAAAAGAATCATAGAATTTATCTAATATAATGCTTTATGAATTTGAAATTGATGAATAATTTAAATATTATTATTTTAACAGTACATATATGTAATGCATATTTGATAAAACATGTAACAAATTGCAATAAGTGAAATATAAAATTATAATCAATTCTTTGTTATTACATTACAAGGATACATTAGTTTCTATATTATGCTATTAAAGTAATGCTGATAGTAAAGTAAACACATACTAGTACGTGATGAAATGAATAACAGTAATACTTAAGTGATGTAGCAATTTAATTAGTAAAGTTTAATTGTTTACATATGCTACATAAATATTATTTACATAAATTTTTCTGTGTAATAATTGAAGTTCACTGATATTTATTTAAAGTCTAAGTTTTGAAAACATACTTCAATGTTATTAGTACAGCATTTTTAAAGAATGTATAATTACTTATTAGGAGTATGAATTAATAACAGTGTAAACATATTGTATTATTATTTTCTTATTTTATTTTCTTTGTTTTCATAATTTTGAACTGTAAATATTGTAAATAAATTCTTAGTTGAAGTTAATGTAAATAAATTTGTTTAATTTGTTTTAAAAGTGTGTCGAGTTCATTATTTTACACCACAGCATTTGACAGCAGATAATTTGAACAAACATAATATTTGCACAATATGAATTTATTATTATTATTTAGAAATAAACACAATATTTTCCTGATTATTATTTATGAGAATTGATTGACATTATTATATCATATTACAATGGTCATAGAGTAATTATAATACATCATATAAGAGTACAATATTATTTATTGCCACAGATTATTAAGTTGTAAGATTTTGATCTATTCTAAAATTAAGATACTATATGAAAATAAAAGATATACATATGATTATTTATTTATTGAATACTTAATAATATAACAGAAATAGATAAGATTAAGTTATACCCTAAGATTAGTATTGAGTATTATTATTATTAGAATAAGTTAGGTGTATTTAGGTTTGATATAAAATCCCATATCATACTTATTTACATGAGTTATCATTACTTTAAGATAATTAGAAGAACCTGAGATTATTTAATTATATTTTAAAAATTAAAAGTTAAGATTTATTTATTTTATTATTATTAAAGATAGTTTATTTTATTTAAAAGCCATAAGAATGCTGTAGAGGTAGTAGTAAGTTAATAAGGAGGTAATAGTATTCTTATGCCATTGAGACAATGTCTTGGGAGATATTGACTCAATGTAAATCTACTTATTGCTTTGTAACTTTACTTCACAGTCTCATGATTTTAATAAATACTTATTTAATTAGTACATATTATAGAAATATATTGATTTTGATAATTGATAATAAATTTAATTAGAATATGATATTATAAAAGTAAATTAAAGATAGATATGCAAATTTTAACTGAGTATTATAATTCAATTGAGCTAGTCGTATTTCAAATTATATTATACATCGAGAAGTAAGGGTACAATATATATATATATATATATATATATATATATATATATACCCATATATATCTATATGAAATGATGGTTATGTATTTATATATATATATACATGTGAAATGATGGTTATGTATTTATATTATTCAAATACTGTAGCTCTGGACAGTCAAAATTGTAAGGAAAATAAAGAAGTTTTTAAGAAAATTTGTTTGCATTCAAGTGTATATGAAAGAAGTGTTATAAGTAATATATAATTAAATTGTTGGATATGTTTTTCTTTTGTTCATCAATCAATTTGCTGAACATCCCCTCCCCATTACTGACTGATAAACATTCATCCTAATTATATATTTTCCCATTTATCTCAGAATGTTAAACTTCTAGTACAAATTAAATTTTAAATACAAAAAAAAATATAGCAAATTATCATCGATTATAATATATTAGGGGATTCATATAATGGTAGAAATGCAGATGTTTACATTCGAGGCCTAGATATTGTAAGACAATTCGATCATTTGTAGGGCTCAGGAGCATCCTATAAACTACTAATCTGTAAACAATTAAAATATCAGATATTTTATTACATGCAGAAATTAATATTGAGACAAGAAATATAGCGTTTGTGCATACACAATTAATTCAGTAATATCTAATACCTTACAAAAAAGGAGATAACATACTTCATTTGTCCCAAAAAAAATACTAGAAGAAATAAACTATATCGGAAAACAAAGCATATATTATTTATTATGGTCACTATTCCGTCTATTATAACATAAAATAAAACAAACAAATTTTTATTAATCCATATGAATATTTTTTTATATGTGAATCTTTTTTGGATTAAACTACAACACTTGCAAAAAAAAAAAATTACATGAAATATTTTCCCAGCATTTTTAGTGGCTTTGGTTATAGTCATTCCTATTTATTAATTGAAAATAAATATTAATGGTTGACCAGAAGTTATGAGAAAAGAACTATGGAAGGTAATTTTATTGAAGTTTATATACCTGAATTTAGCAATAAAATTTTATTAGCAATTTGACTAATACGACATTCTCAATCAAACTTTTTTTAAACATTTATTAATTTTACTGAAAAAGATTTATTAGCATTCAAAAATAGTAATAGTAATAATCAAATGTTGATTGAGAATTATATGAAGTTCCGTCATCAGAAATCATAGAATAAGAACCGCAGATCTATGAATCTTGAGTCCAGGCTCCAAAGTCAGTCACTCAACCACCGGACTTATCCTTAAAGAATTTTAAAAGAAAATTTAAACTCATGATATATTGTTGTAGATGACGTTGAATGTTTTTCAAGAATTTTAATTTTTTTTAGAAGTTTATATATATGTAGAATGTCGATTCTAATTATTTTAATATCAGTCGTTGTTATTTATTTTTTTAACGTGCAAATGCTTAAGCAAAGTTTAATTATGTATTGTTTCAAGATTATTTGCATTTTTTGTTTTAAATTAGTTTTATAAATTATTATTACAATATTTTTTACCATCCTAATTAGATATTGTTCGTATTATGTGAATTTTAATTTGAAATTTGTCTTGCATTTTTAATAAAATAAAATAAATTTTATTTTTCATAAATATTGTAACGGTAAATAATGCTGGAAGATGGATCTTCAAATATTCCGCGTATTTGGGCTGCAAAACTGTACAGTATGTGTAAAGATAATGGGAAGTAAGGTTGGCTTTTCTTACTTAATATTTCCTACGAATTGAATAAGCCAAAACTGTAACTATAAATAAATAAAAATAAATCTCTCACTTCTGGCAAGCTAAATTTATAACAGATAAAACATATTTACATCTAAGACCATTCTATTACATATATGCATGTTTCAAATAAATATATATCCAAAATCAAAGGGGCATTTTATTGATCTCGAAATATATTTAGCATAAGTAAATAAATAATCCTAAAGTTTTTTTAATGTAAACATCATCTTTTTTTCTTTTTATATTACAATGTTATAATATCTAATAACAGTTTGATATGGCTAGGCGAAAGAAAAGATTAGTGTATGCATATAGAATATCTTAGGGTAAATATCAAAATGCCATATCAAATCTAATACGTATGAACCATAAATTAATAAGTGTATCAACCTAATAAAAATGTACACGAAAATTAAATTTCATAAAAAAATATATCTTTTATTGACATTTAAGGAATTTCATATTATCATTAATAACAAACATATTTCGGAAGTTACTACAGATTTTGATAGTATTAAAGAAAAAAAACAACAAAGTGAAATGGTGTTATTTCTATTCAGTGCTGATGTTTATAAGTTGAAAAAAATCTTATGCAAAGTTATATAAAAATTTTTTATAATTATTTGCTAATAAAATAAATAACTAATTTAGAATATAGTTTCTATATATATTTCACAGGTAAAAACTTATCTATTGATATTTTATATAAGAAGCTTCTAAACAAACTAACTTAGAATCTTAAGTAATGGCTTCATTAATAAATGGCAACAATAAAGTAAATATATTACTACATATATTCAGTACATTCTCATTTAACATATAATAAGATAAATTTTATCATTTCTTACATAATAAATGAAATGGCGACATATTGAGAGGAATTCACATCTCTCAAATAAAACAAGCTTGTAATAAGATGAATTTACCATCTCTTATACAAATAAAATGTATATATGTATATTATCATGTATGACAACACCAAGTATACACCACTAATCAAATTATTTGTGGACAAAGTGAATTTATCAACACCTTACTTCTAGTACTTATATCCCTAATAACTCACTATCAACATGATTCATTTTACCCTGGAACGTATTTATAAAATGTAAAATTTATAATGATAATAAATTTTAATAATCATTATACAACCCTTAATAAATATACTAAAATTACTATATGGAATATTTGCAAACATGTATTACATATAAAGCAAAAAAAAATTTTTTTTAAATATTGCCTTTGCTATTTTAGAAGAATGTTTTTTTGGGAGATCTAAGAAAAAAAAGCATAGCAGCAATTCATAATTTATTATTGGTAATGAAAATATTATCTTTCTTTCTTTTTTTAATCTAAAGTTCTAACTCAAAGTTCAAAACTAATTTTGAATCTGATTTTAAGCAGTTTTTCCAAGTGGTACTTGTTGAAAAAATCAACAAATATTACTAAAAAAAGTTTATTTTGGTTAAATTTTTAAAAGCTCTAGATAAAAGCCTATTGTTTCCAAAACTTGTTTAGAAAGTAATTACAGGTAGATGTAAACATTTAAGAATTCTTGGAAATATTGATCAACTATTAATTGGTCCATGTAGTAACATTCTCTCCTGGATATCTTTAAAATATAAATTCTTCAATCCTTAAATTTAGAAAAGATAATTTACTTTTCTATTAGATAGATGTTTATTTTATTTTAGGCTTTTGTTTTATTTTAAGATTATGCCATGGAAACTTGGCAGTAATGTAGGCACTGGAATAGAGACTTTACAAGTCCTGTCAGAAACTCTTTATCTAGCTGACTATCGTAGTTAATAACTTTACTATTATTGCCATTTGTTAAAACTATATTAAAAGAAAATGATGTAGTTGGACTGAAAGTTTCTTAATCAAGTATTTCTTTTTCTTTTTTTTTTTTTTTGTTAAGGGTAAACAATCCCGCTTACTGCAAAATTAATGACATCTGAAATTATTTTATGGTTATCTCTTAAAAACTATGTGTAGCTAAATTTTTTCATTATCTACTTTGCACATCCATACACACACCTTGAACATTTGTTTTTAAATGTCTTGTGTTTAACTATTTCTAAAATTAATTTTAATATTAACAAAAAATAATAAAAATATAAGTTAAATAATTGATTTTTATATAATTTTATTAAATTTAAATCTTATATCTCCCTTATTCTTTTAAATACATATCAACACATAAATATTTTTTGACAAATATTAAAATTAGAATAATTGCCTATAATATTTTAAACGTTTCTCTTTTTTCAATAACTGTTTACTTAAATGTGAATAAAAGATTTTAATCTCAACATCTTTCCAAAAAATAAGCAATGTAAAATAATAAAAAATCTTTACACATGAAGCATATAGACACAGCAGATTTCTATTTATAAAGTCAGATTTTTTTATGAATGCAATTATATACAATTAAAATAAAATAAAAATATTTTAAAGATCTCATGTATGTTTTTCTTTAAAATTATTGTTTTTAAATTACAGTGAGGGTTAATTACTACAATATATAACATAGAAATGATCTATTTAAAAAAGACAACAAAAATATACACAAAATAAAGATATATAATCAGCACCAGTATATGAAATAAAAACTTTAGAAAGAAAGTGTTAATTCAATGGAAGAATAATATATGTAAATGTACTGAATGCAATGCCACAATAGAGTTAACTTTATATTAACAAGATTACGCTTACAAATTGCAAAAAATAAAATGATTCTTTTATTATATATAATGATCTGTATATATTAATTCTCATGTAAATTTAAAACATACTTTACATAAAAATAAAAATTGAAATAGTTTAGAATAAACAGTAATAATTAATAAAATCTATCTTGAAAAGATTGTTTTAAACTAATGTGAGGATTTTGTATATGAGGTTAGTTTACCAATATTGTGGCTCTTTATAATTGGCCAATTTCTATCACCTAACAAAATTCAAGAATTGAATTTTTAAGTTTGCATGAATATCCAACTTCATTATTTTATTATGAGTTATGATAAATTAATATTTTATTTAAAAACTTTGTACACAAAAAGCAAAATTAAAATAACGATGCATTTTATTAATTGATTTTTTTTTTTGTATTTTAGACTAATTATACTATGTAATCCTGATTTTCTTTTTAAAATAGCATCTGAAGAGCACTAACATTATAATAATTTTTTTATATACTTTTAAGCTTTATTTTAAAACATATTTTACCTTTATTAGTATTTCTCAATAAATAAAAAATCTGTCTATTTTATTTTTATAGTCTTTTTTTTACAATATTCGTTAAAAGCATACATTTAAAAAATACAATTAGTGTAATCAAAACAAAAACTTTATTTAAGCTTTCAGACTAACAAAGAAATTGAATGAAAAAAAAAATTCTTCAAAAATATCTGTATTTTAAGCCAAATTTTATTAAAGAATAAGCTTAAATAATGAAAACTGTTTTTCAAATATTAACATTTAATTTTTAATAACAAAAAATTTTTTTAACAGTATATGGTTCTGTTTGATATCAGTAATATTTCATTTGGATAATTTTCAGAAAGAAAACTAATATATTCAAAAAAAATTTAAATGTACACAACATGTATTTGTTAAGAAATAAATATTTAATAATTTTAGAAAAATGAAAAGCAGGCAAAAAAAAAAATATTTTTTTACTTTTTGTACATAAAAATGTAATAGATTTTTTCCTCCATTTTCTTTTTTAAAATGTTTTATTTTCATGAACCCATTTATATTACAATACATTATACACCTGTTTTTGATGTTTTCCTGAAGGTTTGTAATGATGGTGGAATATTTAAATAAAATTAAACTTTTCTAAAGACATTCAACACACATATTAGATGATGGAAATAGTCCAATATAAAAATACATGTTTTTGATATTTTAACTACATATCTGTAGTAATTATCTAGGATCTACAAATATATATTATTGTTATAATTATATATTTTTATCTCATAATATAATAGCATTGTTTTAACATCTACATATATGTTAATTCTTTATATAAATTTTATAAATTTTTTTATATATTAACAAAGAAAAAACAGTTTTAAATATAAGAACTTGTTAAATAATGGTTTTATACATAATTGATAGTAATATAAAAATAGTATTATATAAGAAATTGTTGAAATTGCTGGGAATTTATACATTTGTATAATACAATAAAAATTGTTTTTTAAAATCATAAAAAATAGGATGAGAGAAATAATAATAATTGTAAATTTGGTTATCTTCTCTCAGCATGTTGAAACCATGAGAGGGCATACTTTTTATGTAAACATACACAAATATAACATTACTAGGCCATTTTTTTTGAATTTCAACTTTAACATTATTTATAATTACATTTCACAAGCCATTTTTTTTAATTTCAACTTTAACAATATTTATAATTACATTTCACAAGTCAGCATGTAGCACTAGTATGTGCATGGGTAGGAATGATGGCTTTGCCAGTCTGATGGATTGGTCAAAAGATGCAGGACTCAATTTATGAACAAGATGCAGTACTCTGAATCAAATCTACATTATGATTTGCAAAACAATGTGCAATCTCAGACATTTTATTTGTCTTATATCTGTTCTTAATCTGACTAAAAGATGCAGTAGACTAATCAAACCAAGCTTACAACTTCCAAAACAATGTGCAACCTCAGCCATTTTATTTAACTCATATCTGTTCTCACACAAACATGTCTTTTCACATGACTTGTGTGAAATGGTGCTTGGCCTGACCCTTTTGCAATTGTTTTCACATTCCATGATGTGTAGGGAAGTGCAGGAATGGGCTTACAATTATTAATATGTATTGGTACATCAGTTAGGGTGTAAGATCACTATTAAGAAGGCATATTACAACAATTATGACCAGTTGAATTCCAAACACCCTCACAATATACAGTAGCGATAGGTTAAGATGTGCATTTGCATAGTGTTACGAAGCACATCAGTATGTTGTAATATTGGTAGACAATGCCATCCAAGCCTGCAAAGGCTAATATGAACAGAATTGTTCTATAGGCTATAATTTTTTATGCAAAAGCACAGAAATACTGGGTCACATAAGTGACATATTTTTTTGCAATTGCATAGAATGTATGCCCTCTCATGGTTTCAACATGCTAAGAGAAGACTACTGTAAATTTTATATAATAAAATTAAATATATATTTTGCTGAATAATCATTATTATAAGTTAAAATATGTACTTATAACAGTAATATATATATATATATATATATATATATATATTATATATATATATATATATATATATATATATATATATTAAAAGTATTGCATTAAGTAATGTTATAGATGATTATTTATTAGTCTGCATTATAGTGACATGTTTATTCATGTTTAAAGATGTTTATTTAAACTTCATTGTAACAATACTCTGTAGTCAAGTTGCAATCTTTAAGTGTCCATATATATTCAATGGACCATTAGTAAGAATGGATTTCCATTCTTGCTATTAAAAAGGTGAGAAGGTTGCCTTGACAGCAGTGAGAAATATTGATTACTATATTTACTGTGAATGTTTATATATATATATTATAACAATCGAAATGAAAGTGAAGATCGAATCTAACCGCAAACTACGATATCTGCTCTACAAGGCACCATCTAGGCATTTAAACCTAGAAAAATTTATAGAGTAGGCAGATACGCGCTGTTAAGATTGCACTTTATTTAAATATTCAGATCGTTAGCCCAAGTCACTAGCTCAGTGGAGATGCAGAGATAAAAATCTATATCTTAATTTATATCTTAAATATAAAAGAATAAAAGCCACTGCCAGAAATTAACACATAAAAATATTTATTTACGCACATATAAAATAATATTTAAATTTTGAGGAATAAATTCAACATTTTAGATTTTTCTATTAATCTTTAGTTTTACATTTAAGTAAATTACAACCATGAGTTTAATATTTATTTAGTGAATCGATTATGAATAGACTACATAGATCTGCATTTGAAAAGAAAATATTCTTCCCAGATTTAACCTTAGGCAACAAATTTCGCAATCAAACCGGTGCCAATCCATCTGATACATTTATGTATTCAATGTAGCATGAAAATACGACAACACAAAATACTATACTGTCAGGAATGTACATCTGAACAGCAAGTAGAATTAGAGAAAAAAATGTCTCTCTACCAACCAGGAATGCGACATCTGTTGGCAAGTAGAACAATAAACATAAAACTCCATAGGAATGGCCTGTGGTCCTTTGCCATCTTACAAACCCATCCATAGGCAAACAGAAGGTGTGTGGCGTATATATATAATCCTGCCCGTAGCGGATCTCATACTACATCTACAATTACACAAATATATCCAATCCATTGAAACAATTCAACTACAAAATGAATAACCTAAGATTACCCTCCCTTAATATAACTTTACAAAACTATATAGCCATTCATGCCCGACTTAAATTTAACATTTAATACGTTCGCACAGATTATTTTTATAAATTTGTTTTTAAAATGTTGAGTATAGATCGACTGCACAGATTCCATGGTCAAAAACATCCAAATTAAACACAATCGATCAAAATACAAAATCATCGATAATGTCAATTGCAAGAGGGAATACACAAGGCCCCATGCCATTCATCGTAAGATTCCCGCATTAACATCATTGACCTATATATTCTAATCAAATGTGAAAACTTCAACATAATCAACCACTAACGAATCTATGCAACATCTATACCCAACCTAAATTTCATCATTTAAAATTTAAACAATAAATAATTTATACAATAAGAAAAAAAAAATGGAAATGATTTTTATCAATCGGAAAACATATAAAATTAAACATTATTAATTTGATTTTAAACTTAAAAAAGTCAGATAGAAGTTCATAAGCTTGAACGAAAGTTCTTAATTATTTTTAAATCCAGAGTTCATGTCAATATAGCTTATGGTAGAAGAGTCCAGGTTTCTGCTTTTAATTCCCGTGATGCCTCCATTGGAAGATAAGGTTCTGGAGATGGCAATAGCTGGTTCAAGGTATCACAGTCTTTTCATTTTTTTTTTTTATAGAGAGTGTGGTATGTGCGTCCTACCATATCTCTCAAACACAAAACGCTGGAACTCCCAGAAAAAAACTGTATTTCCCTTTTTATATTATCCACACGGATTCAATCAACAAAACATCACTAATCCATCACTTTCATTAAGGTCCGAGCCAAGGGTTAGTGCTTCCATTGGTCAAGCTAATTTCTCTTTTCTTCTTATCTATCTTTCATCAGATCATTTTAATTATACAAGAACCCAAGGCTAGCTTGCTTTTCAAACAATTTATAAACAATCATTTCCATTTACAGATTACAAGAATTAATTAATACCTATTTTTATTTTTAAATCTTGTACTTTTTTTATTATAAAAAAGTACGTTCAAATACTTATTTATTTATTTTTTAAAAAAAAATATTTTTAAAGTTTGGCATCTGTGCGAACGTATATACGTTTAACAAACATTTTAATTTTAGCGTTTAGTTTTTTGCTTTTATTTGCGAACTTTTAAGTTTTTATTTTAAATTAATGTAACGACATATTTATATATCGTTACAATATATGTATATATATATATATTTGTTGATTTTTGATAATGACTACAGAGAAGTAGTTGAATCATTGGAAACATGAATAATGTATTAGCATATATATATATATAGGTGCATGGAAATAATTTTTTTTTTAAAAAAAAAAGGTGAGAGAAAAAATATTGCTGAATTTTTTATGTATGAAAGATTATTTGGAACCATATTGCTTTTGTAAAAATAATTTTATTGTTATTATTTTTGTTATTAATAATAATGATGATAATTTTACAATCATTTTTTTAATTTTTATAATATAAACAAAAACCAATGATATCCAAGTGCAAAAGTGTACTTTTGCCTCTGCACAAGTATATAATATACTCCTTCTTGCATTTTTTGATTATCTATAGTTTTTGATATGTAGATACTTTAGTTAGAATTAAAATATTAGTTGTAGCAGTTAAAATTTGTTCAAAGGCTATTTTAATCGAAAGTTTGTCTCGTTTCCTGATTAAATAATGTTCTAATACCTGGATAAAGTAGGATCAGTTGCAGTGCCAATGGTAGGCTTATGTGAAAATTAATTAACAATAATATTAAAATAGTAAACATCCTCTTGTAAATTAAAGAGTTAACAAATACTTGCTAGAATTCATTTTTTAAAAAAAGTTAATCTTAATTGCTATTTAGAGATTAATAATATCACTGAATAAAATAGCATCAGTTTTAATCAGAGGAATGAATAAAAAATAAATCAATATGAGTTAATTATTTTGAGTACTGTTTTATATAAAATTCTTAAAATTAATAGTTACAGGAATTACTGTAAATATACAAATATGTTCAATAAAACAAAAGTTATAATGAATGCAAATGTAGAAAAATATGAGATTTTTAATCAATTCAATTTTAAAGATACTGAATTTTACAAAAAATATGTTATAACTGAAATACAGGCTTATTATATACCTGTATCAATATATCTAATATATAGGGTACATGAGCACATACTTTCACACGACCCACAACTCTCTACTCTATCTCACCAATATACGTATTTCATGCTAAAACAAGTGATGATTGTAGGTTTAGCATGAAATAAATATATTGATGATTATTTATCTTTTCAACATATATGTGTTCAAATGTATCAGAGTTATGAGATAGAGTGGAGAGTGATGGGTCATATGAAAGTCTGTGCTCATATACCCTATATATTAAAATTATGTTAATAATGTTTTGCTTGTGAATATGAAGATAGTATAAAGTGATTCATGGATGAGTTTAACAATTCAAGTGGTATGAAATGAACAATTGAATAAAAGAACAGAATAAAGCTATTAGATATCTTGATTTGTATGTTACAAAAGATAATAGTTTATTAATAATTGAGAAATTGGTAAACAAACCTTTGCAAGAAGAAGATTATATACATTGCAAATTACAAGTACCAGTTGTGCATAATATGGCAAGTCTTAGATATATTTTATTTCACAATAATAAATTATATCATTATGAGTGTAATAAATCACAAAATTTTGAAGCATTTACAAAATAGTTCATTGATTTTTGGTATAATATTAAATTTATTGCACTTTACTTCAATTTAGAAAGAAATATATTACTTTAAAGAAAAGAATGTTAATGATAAAAATGGATATCTATTTTATATGTTTGAAATCCTCAAATCAAATAAAAAAAAAATAAAAAGATATTTATATGCTGTTTCATTTTGTGGTTTATCTAATGTTAATAGATTAACTAATTAAAATAATATACTTTTAGACACAAATAGTAATATTGTGTAATAAATTTTATGTAACTGCAGTAAGTGAATCAAAGAGTAGTCCTAAGGAAATGTGAAAAGAGCACCAATTGTTATATAAACATATAAAAAAATAAAAATACACTAATGGCATATGTTTTCTTTGACAATGGAAAAATGTGTGAAGTTACTTTCAATTTGAATCGGGGAAATATTAATAATCTTCATGAAGACAGAAACTATAATAAAAAATATTAAGGAAACAATTGTAATAAATAGAAATAACAAATTTTTTATTAATTTAAAATATGCTAACATTAAAATTAATAAATCTTGGGATATGGCATGATAACATTTATTTCTTTGATTTGAATTTAGATGTTTCAGTTGAAGAAAGCTATGAAAATAATTGATAATACTTCTGTTGTTTAATAGTTATTTATAAAATATATGTTAAATATTTTCGGATTAATTCATTTTTAAATGTCAAAAATAATTTTCCTGATAATAACTAGAAAAATATGTCCTGCAATGATATTGCTAGGTAACAGCAATTAAAATTGGAAATCTCAAACTAATCCTGGTGAGAAATTAGTCAACAATAGCTTTTTGATTGAATGTAGAGATAAGATATCATTCACTTTTTCTCAGTGTACAACATCTTACATTGGATATAACACAGAAAGAGATTTTTATAACTATGAAGAATTTAAAGAAAATATCTTCTCTGGAATCCTGTAAATAACACATATTTTATGAATTAATTAAGGTGTAAATAAAGAAGAATTTTAGACTAATAACTTGTGAGATATGATCAGCAATGACTTTCTGAAAAACTAATTGAAATCGATAATTTAAGCTGATCCATGCATTTTAATATCATCAATAGCTTTTTTCTGGCTTTATTTAGAAATAAAAAAATGTCCACTTTTACCTTAATACCAAAAGTCTTATATGGACTATGAACTATGATAGATATAAAATTATTGGGGATTGTGTAGCACTCATAGTATTTGGCATAAATTTGTCACTTATTACTAGGCTTATTGATAATTAATTCATTAAAATTTTTAATTTAATACCCACCTATGTTTTAAGGAAAGTAATATGTTATTTATAGAATTTCAGAGAAGTGATTTTCAAAATTCCTCATATTTATAAAAATATCTGCGTAAGTTCATGCCACATATAGGATGTTAGATAATGAAATAAAAAGATTTGCATTTTTCTTTAGATAATTCAATTAAAAAGCTATTTTTGGATTTGAGAATATGCAGTTCAGCTGGTGTAATCAATGGTAAATATTGGCCTAAGCAATATCATTTTGGATATATTCTTATCATATAAAATTCCCTCAATTTTTAGTTTTAATCTTAGCTAATACATAAGAATATTTAACACATGTATAATATCAGAAGTAATTTTTACTTAACAGTTGCAATTATTCTTAAAATAGTTTCTTATCTGGAGGATGTATATCTTACCTTCCAAAAACTGCAATGTATATATTAATTCTAATATTTTCACAGATAAAAGATGTCATATTATTATTACTATTTGCGGGATATTCCGTGTAACGAACAAACTTAATTATATATATATATTGTACCGGGTTTACTCTGCAGAAGATCTTACTTACACTGCGAATGTTTTGGCTGGTTTCAAACTTCTTTATAACACATTTATAATCCTATGTAATTATAAATGTTATGTGAACAAACCGGCACGTTTGAGCAAAGTGGGAAATATTATTGATAGCTTTAACTATGAACAATACCCACGATCATATCATGGTCCACCTTGGTTGCTAGATTCAAACCCCTACTATCCAAACACTTTATTTGTTTTGGAGTAAACCCTGGGCACCAGCTAGTCTAAGACTAATGTATTCGGACAGTAGGCTCATAATCTAGCACTCAAAACAATCCCTAAAACTAGCTCAGCTTATTTTTAATCATTAACAACTTATACAAAAGTAGTGGTGAAAGAATTGATAAAAGAATCAATAAAAGAGTTGTTAAAAAGAATTGATAAAAAAGAATTGACTGACAAATAAAGTTTTAGTTTAAAGACAATTTATTTAACTAACATTAATTATACTAAATTTAAATATCTTTATAATTTTTAACTAACATAATATTGGTATTTTTGTCTCACATATATTAATTCACACACTGACATAGATAATAAAGCATTAAAGAATATAAAACACATATACTTCGAACACACAAATTAATAGTTCATTTTTTATGTGCTATATAGTTCATATAATTATGGCTCTTGGAGGATTCACAAATGCGATGGCTACTTAGGAAGGAATATAAGAAAAAAAAGTTATTTACCTAGAATTTTTGAAATGGGTATACTGCTTGCTATTAGCTGCTTCTAATGAAGTATATCTAATCGGTTAGATTTGAAGTTTTCCTGCAGAGATTTGATGATTATTAGTTGGTATTGTTCCTGGAGACAATTAGATACAGATGGAGATTCTTCAAACTGTTATACAGATATTATTTAAGATCAGGTATATTGGCTGTTTTCATCGGACTTCAGGCTGGAGAAAGACATATGTTTTCCATGGGTTTTTAACACTGCATTTTTGACTGATACATAATAAGCTGACCTCTGATACAATTAACTCAACTGATTGTTCTCACTGACCATCCGATAAAAAATTGGCTATTTATACCTATGATGTGTTGTCCTTTTAATATCCTCCAGAAATATGTGTTGTCAAAATTCCTTTAGTAACTAATCCTTTTTAATCTTGTTTTGGGTATTTTAATTAGCAGCCATCACAAACATGTTGTTTTATATTTTTAATTAGTAGCCACTGCTGAACATGTTGTTTTATATATATTTTTAACTTTCATTTTAATATTTATTTTCATGTGTTTTTTTCGTATAATTTTCATTTAGTTCATTTCAACATTTATTTTTAACATTTAATAGGCATATACTTATTACATTCACATGCACATATATAATTTTATTCTAATAAACTCAAATGAAAAGAGATTTGTATTTTAACTTTTAACTTATAATAAATAAAACTCTTTAACTTCTCCTACTAAACTTTTAGTTTTTTCTATAGGAAAACTCCCCCTCCCCCCTTTTAATTAATTAAATCTAAGGTCTATTTTAATAACTCTTAAACTTTTAATTTTACATTTAAGAAAACAAACTGCATTTTGTTTAATAAAGAAATTTTAGATTTTTATAACTTTTTTTTTTTTAGATAAATTATTATGTACCAATTCCAGGTTGGTACATATATATATATTAAGATAAGTACTTCATCAAGCTCAATTACTGATGTATTAATTAATACTAGGATTTATAAACCATGGTCAATATAAATTCATAAATATATATTAAAGTTGTGAGTGTGAAAATTATTAAAATGACAAATTTATGAACTCTATAACAGACAATCAAAATCTTTATTTTATTAAGTTTAATCAATGTCTGTATTCCTTTAACTTACATAATTTTATATTTAAATAATAGAACAAATACAATAATATAAAGTCAAACTTTTAATCCATCTAGAAGCACTTTAAACTATCTAATTAGTCTTTGTCAAGTAAATTAAAAAATAAATAAATAAATCAAATGTCTAAATTATGTTCAAAGACAATCACTTTCTATTTTAATCTTATTTTAAAATAAATTTGCTTTTTTTAAAGTTACATTTTATTTTGTAGTATATATTTCTGATCACACAATAATAATTTGAGAATAAATACTCTTAAAAGGAAACCCTATTTTCATTATTATTACATTTACTGTGGTACTAAAATGTCCTATTTCCAACAATTATATGAATATTTATGTCAAACCAAATGGGTCAATACTAGCTTTAGCATTAGCCCATATAATTTATTGATTAATATTTAAGGCAATAATTTGTATTTGTTTTCAGTTCTACTTTAGGCTAGTTTACGTTGTAATACTTAAATATTTTATTATTGAAGAAAACCACATCATGCTTATTTTACATTCAGTAAAAGTAATTGGTTTGAAATTTAACCTTTTAACCGCTAATTATATTATTGGTTGTATGAGGTAAAAATCAAATCTTTTAATTGGCCAACTCACAAACTGAAGACAAAGCCTATAGTTAAAACATATTCGCCTATAATATTAAATTCAACTCAGATACGTTTATAAAAAGTATATTACTAATTGTTCAGGTTATGAAGAGAACGAAAGTTCTTTCAAAAATAAATTGCTATTTATTTATTCTAAAATATTCAATTTCGGCAACATAAAAGCTATAATATAAACAAAAAGGTCGACTTTTACGTTATAGAAAAGTAAATATTTCTTTTTATTAAATCTTTAATATTTTTACTAAAATCTTCAATATTTTTCGAAAATAATTTTGTTTTTTTAGTATTCTCTCTGAAAATCATTTGTAATTACTGAATATATACTTAATATTCTTTAAAATTATATTCGAAATGAAAATCTCAGCATTTTTCTTTATTTTCTTTGATCAGGCAGTTTCTTTGTTCTTTCCAGCCAATCAGAATGTCTTTTTCGGCTGAGAGCTCACTAACAACCAATTACAACCGATGTTCTTTCTTTGTTTAGGTTTAAATGCGTTTTTTTTTTATTTTTTACTTGTAAAATAATTCGGAAGAGGGTACCATCTTACAGAACTTTAAAAAACCTATTCAAAACCTATCAAACGAATTTTTAGCATAAGAACTGGCAGATTAGAGTGACGTGAGATGTCTACGAGGAGCTTCGTAAGAGGCGGGAAAAGGGTTAATGCATATATATCGAATCAAAATCTTCAAAATATATTAAAATTATATTCCATATTCTTATTAGCTATCATACCCAAAAAAACTTATTGAACTTACTTCACTCTTTAAATATAATTATTTTATGGCCATTCTTTATTCTGTAGTTGTGCTAATGCTTTAAACAACTGAATTCTTCTAATAGAAACAATAGATTAATTTTACTTAGAAATATACCAGTTATTTTAAAACATTGGTTGATTGGGCAGTTTGTAATAGAAAGTGTATCTGTGATTAAATTAAAATAAATAGAAAAAAAAATCAAGCTAAATAAAGAGAGTGGACAAAAAAAACAACAACAATTATGTATAGTGCTCAGAATAATTTGTAGTAATAAAAAATAATATTTATATAGCAAAGGATAATTGCTTAATCCTTATAAGTCAAAAATTTTAAACCATTTGCAAATAATTTAAAGAAATTAACATTTAACTTGAATGTGAAAAATTAATATGGATATAATTTTTTTTATGTCCTATCATATGAATTTTCAGTTATTAAGAAAATATTCATAACCACCAAAATATAAAATATTTTATATTTTCTAATAAAAAACTATTCGAAATGCCAAAACAAGCTTTTTAGTATAACACAAAATTATTTTCCATTTTGATACAATTATTATAAAAATCCCTGCCACAATCGCATATATGATATAAACGGGGTCACATAGTATTTCTAAGAAGATTATCTGATTTATAAAAATATAATGTTAAATTTGATTTTTTATTATAAACATTATTTACAATACATATTAAATATTTGAATACAAGTATAGTATATATACTTAAGCTAGATATAATTAGAGGGGATTTGAACCCAGACTTTCAAGCTTTCTTTAATCATCTACTCCATCGTATACAGCTGATATACATGGTCTGCATTCAGATCTGCTCTAAATACATAGTAAAATGTTTATATAAAAAGATTTAAATAATATAGGCATAAAGTCACAAAACTGAAAAAATGAACTTTATTTTGTTTAACTGGAATCAATTTTTTTATTGTAAATAGTTATTATAATAAAATAAATTTCACTTTTATTATTGTTATGATTAATTTAGTGAAGTAATAATTTAAGTATTTTAAGCATATTTTATATTTCTTTGAAAAATTAGCAAAAAGGCTGTTAATTAAAAAAAATGAAAACAATTATAGCTGTTTAAACTACAAGCAACATGAGATGTCACTAAATCAGAAAAGTGCATATAAAATTTGAACTGCATGAGCTCAAATTCAAATGTATTTGAGTTTTGAAATATATATATACATATATATATATATATATATTTAGAATACTTATGAAAAGGACACATGATCCATTAAAACAAATAATATAAAAATAGAGTATTTATTTGTAGATTAATAGTGTTATCATATATCATTTGTAATCAAATTATTAAAACAGGCAAAACTCTCTATATGTATTGCCACTTAGTGCAAGACAGAGTGATCAATGGATGCCAGAAGGCTTGTGCATAAAATCTTCATCCAGTGCCTACTCATCCAATATCTGCAGACTAGTTTCTGGCTTGTGGCCTTCATCAGTGAGGAGCCTTGGATCTGAGAGCACTGTAGCTAGATGAAGGCCACAAGCCAGAAACTAGACTGGGGATATTGGATGAGTAGGCACTAGATGGGGATTTTATGCACAAGCCTTCTGGCATCCATTGATTGCTCTGGCTTGCACTGATTGGCAATACATATAGAAAGTATTGCCTCTTTTAACAGTTAAGAGCAAGCATGAGAAATAGTGATCATGTGATATCATTTGTAATTATTGTAGGTTAAAGTATTTCTATCCTTTAATTATATAAGCCAAATGAAAATGAAATTACAGATTCATTATATTTAAAAATAATTCAGTAAACAGTACTAAGTAATTTGGAATGTGAGATAAATGTAAAATATCGCCAGTCTTAAATATTATTATTGCACACGAAATTAATCAGACAACACTATTTTGCTTTGTGTCTAGCTGAAACATAGGAAAAACTAAGTTTGCCTTTGATATATATTTATTTTTAATGATTTTATCATTAGACTGTTATATTATTGGTAGAGTTCTAGTTTCACCTTAATATATTTTTTGAATTTTTTTTAACTTTTTTTTTTAAAAATTCAAAGGTATAATTCTGCTCACCAAATGTTTTTGTACTAAATTGTTAGTTCCAATTTTATATTCACTGAAATTATATTAAGTCCGAATAATATTATTTTAAAAAAATTATTTAAAAATGTAAATCAAGATTTTTTTCTTACGATATAAAATAATTTCCATCACTCCTAAACTCATATAAAAATTGTATCTATTTAATATAAAAAAAAAAAAAATCAATACAATGTAGTGTAAAAGAAAAAAATCAATAACATTAAATCAGGTATTCATATGTAAAGTGTATTTATACCATTTAATTTTTAATTAGTAAGATATAAATAAAATGATTATTTAATTAAACGATTACAACAATAGAAAAAAGCAAAATAAATTAGTTCTAAAAAATGTTTGACATTTAAAAGCAATTTAGTTAAAAACTAAAATGAAAAAATATGACAATCAAATTACTTTTAAATAAGCATATATAAGCGTTAATGACAGGCAATCCATTAGCTGATCAATATATTTAATTTAGTTATAAGATAAAATATAGATACTTCTTAATGTTTTACATTAAATAAATTGAAACGCAAATAAATTCTTCCTTTAGAATATTATCATATCGTGTCATTGTCACTTAAAAACACAATTCACTCTACACACAGACACACACACGCACACACACACATATATGTACATATCAGTTGTTCAAGCAGTTAATTAACTGAATAAAATTTTAATCGCTCACTATGACAAGAAAAACCAACGCATCTTTCTAATATCCAGTCTATAACTTTTTGTGATTGCAGCTGCTATTATTATGTTAATATCCACATTTGCCAGCTAAAATTACTGCCACACTGAAACCCATTTAATTCACTAGTTATTGTATTGTCTTGAATAAATATCACTATTAAAGACTGCAAACCTGCCCTTCATTGCTTCTTAATGTTTGGGAGCATGAGCTAAAAAGAAAAGACCTGTCCCACCCAGACTGGCTAGATTACCATGCAGCAATAGTGGTATATAATATTTCTTAGCTAGATGAAATGTGTGAACTTTACATGATGCAATACTTCAAGACAAGATCAAAGGACATCATTAGTGGCTAAAAAGATGTTAAGATGTAAGATTGATATAACTACTTTTAGTGAAACGTTTCTCCCAGAAGAAGAAAGTTTAATAGAAGAGATATATAAATACAAGTTTTTTGGAAAAAACAGTTTAATCAGTGAAAAGACAATACATGGTTCTGGATTTTCTGTAAATCTAATTTAGTATCTTTTATTGTTATAATTCTTGATTGTATCAATGAAAAGCTTAATGGATATAAGAATCAACTTGTATTAAAATATTATTTTTTTCTGCTTAATGATAGTAGATATTGGCCAAAAGTTATTGGAAATAAAGATATTGGTTCTATAAATCCAAATAGTTTATTATCGAATTTATATACAAAATGGGTTGACTATTACAAATACTTTGTTTATATAAAAAATCACTATTACAGAACATGAGTAGACCTACAGTCAATACAGTGACATTTAATAAATTACATTATAGTTAGATGCAAGAATAAAAGATAAGTTCACATTGCTTGAGCACATAAAAATGCAGATTGTTGCACAAATTGTAGACTGTTACATTTGAAGAATAAAATGATTGTTGCATTAAAAGATAGATATTATTCCAATTATATTCACAACAACATTGATGTTTATTCTTTAGAAGAATTTACTATAAATACTAAATTTCAATAGCTATTAAAAAGATAGGTGGATTCATTCTATCTTTTCAATATTTATCATGTGTTGACAAATAAATTTCTGAGTTACCTAGGAAAAATTGCAAATAAGTTATCTGGTTATAAAGCTGTTATTTTACATAGTTTGTTATGTAGATGCAACATGAATGTATTACAAATGTTTTACTTAAGCATGCTCTTTAATTTTAAATATACAATGGCAAGATACTAACATATCAATAGGTTTTTTTAAATAGCTGGATAATAGAGTTTACTATTGCAGAGGCACATCTTCATTGCATTAATGTACAAAGTTAATAAACAATGGAAAACACCCTATACAGAAGTTTTATAATAAATTTGAGCATAATTTTTTATGAGAAGTAAACCCTTGTACATTACAATAATTATTTCAATGACATTCTAAAGAACTACAATGTTAACTGTTTTGAGTGAAAAAAATATGAGGGAAAATAGAATATATTGGAAAGCTTCAATTAGACATGGTATTTAAATGTTTCAGAAAGAACAGTTTTCTTCTGAAGAAATTGAAAAACAATATCATAAATGATCATGTAAACATATAAATTGTTTAGTGTATTCTATATCTGAACATATTTATTTTTCACAGATTGGTTTGTAATAATCATTACAAAACTTATTTTTGAAACATTTTTTTTCTCTGTCCTTTTTTTTCTTTTGAAGTTACAATGGCTTCTTCCAGAATGGCTGTTTAGTTTTATTTATTATTTTTCATTTTTGTGTTGTAAATATTATAACTTTCTGAATTTCTGTAGCATTATATGTGAAATAATCATATTATTTAACAAATGTTTTATTCATACCCATTTTAGCCAGCATCTTACCTTCCATGAAACTTTTTGGAAATATGCAATCATCTGTTTATAGAATCTATTAAATTATAAATATTTTTCAAAACTACATTGTTATATGCTACAAATTTACTCGCAAGCAAAATGATAATAGTTTCAAGTAGCTTTCTATAATCTGTAAATACAAATTAAAATATTTAAGTTATATTTATTGTTCCTTTTTATGTATGCTTTTTTAGTACTTGCATTTGCTGTATTGTGTGTGAGTCATTTACATTTATAATCAACATTGTCCTTTTTTACATTTTTATAAATATCAATACTATTGTTATATTATCATCAGCTCTGGAAATAAATTTCTACTGCTTTCTCAATAAAAGAATTGATAAAATGGATTTTTAACAAAGAGCATAAAAAGGTCAAAAGTGCAAAGATGGGAGAATATGAAAGTAAAAATGATCTTCAAAAACTTTTCAACAAAACTTCTCATGTTCATTAATTCTTTTGCACTGCTTACATTCTAAATAAAAACTAATTGTTTTTTTTTTATTATCTATGTCTGTTTTTGAACAAAGAACAATACTTTTAAAATCATATCTCTTTTAATATTAAAATAGTTTTGTCAAGTGTTGGTAGCCGAGAGGTCAGCACAGTTGTCTTACAAGCAAGCAGGTGCTTGCAGACAGTTGTCATGGGTACACTTCCTGGCTGATGCTTTGACATATGGGAAAAAAATAAATTTACATTTTTAACTTGGACATATGAAAAAAAAAAGTTTTCAAGAACTAAACACAAAAAATTAAGTTATGAGAAAACTAGAAGGCATTCTATAAAATTATGGATCATGATAATTTTCTTAAAAATATTTTACAAAACATAAAATATAATACTAATACCAAATGGTGTTCTTAACAGTAAATTCTGTCACCAGATAAACTTCAAAATAAAAACATAATTATTACACTACTGCTAAAGCTTACGCACATTTTATAATAGTCTTTTAAAATACTAATCAGATTCAAATTCCTAAAAATTAAAATTTTTAAAGATAATTTTATGAGATGTGTAGAACTTTACTTGATACAAATTTTTAAAGAGTAGAACAAAAAAATGTACTGGTGTTGAAGAGCTGTTAAAATCTTGATATAGCTACTCTTCATGGAATTTGTATCATAGAGAAAGGAAGTTTAAAAGAATAAAAGTAATACTTAATCTGTGAAAAAAATAAAACATGGTGTAATAATTTCTATAAAGTCTAATTTATTATTTTTATTGTTCGAATTTCTCATTCTATCAGTAAAAGCCTAATGATATTAAAATTTATCTTGCATAATAGGTGCTCATTTTATTAGTGCCTATGTTTTAATCATATAAAAGGTGAATTCAGTAAAAGAAAGCATTTATTTTTTGTTAGATATTATTTGTTATTGAAAGATTAAATTTTAATACACATGCTAGTACAAATATTAGACTTTGGCTAAAAGTTATTTGTAAATAATGTAATTGATGCTCCAAATTAAATTTGTTATTATTGAAGTTTTAAACAATTGACATGCTTTGTTTAGACAGATCCATGCTCTAAACAATGACCTTTGATAGATTGTTATAATTAGGAGTGTGAATGAGAGAAATTCATATTATGCAAGCCTTTAAAGGTGCAGATTGTTGACCATTTTTCAGATTAATGCTTCCATGATTAAAATAATAATTGCATTAAAATAGATACTATTTTAGACATATTTACAAGAAAATTGATGTTTTTTCTTAGAAGAGTCTACTTTACACACTAAATGTTAGCACCTATTAAACACTAAACCTGATAACATGACCTTTCATGAGTGTTATATTCATGAAGCATAAAATTCTCTTAAATAGTATGTTATGGATAGAAGGAAATTTATTTTCGGAGTTCACTAAAAAAAACTGTGACTGTTTTCTGACAGTAATTAATTAAAAACATTAGGCATGGTTTAATTGATAGAATAATATATATGAAGATCTGAAGGTTTATTTTCAATATCTGACAAAAAGACTGTAATAAAATTAGTGTATAAAATTGTAAATGAAACGCAAAAAATTTCTGATTGTGGTCATTCTAGTATTACAATCCTATTATGCTCAAGTAGCACCCTCTTATATAATAAAAATAACATTTTGAACAAATGAAAGGATTATTTTGATCATACCGAGTATAATAATAATACACAAGTTGAGATGATAACTTTAAAAAAATTTTTTTTTATATTTTAGAATATGAAAATCAAAATATCTTTATAATTTTAAAAGTGGAAAAGCTGCAGTTCATGATGGCAGTGTATAAGAATTTTTAAAATATTGCAGTGGTACGTTGGCTTTAAAAATATTAAAAATTTTATAAAATATGTACCACAAAGTTATACCTCCAAATTTTAAACATGATTTTATTGTTTCAATTTTTAAAAACAATATTAGACTACATTGCAAAAATTATCATGGAATATCATTACTATTATGGCAAAGATACTTTTATAGATTTATTAAATAAGCTGCAATCAGTCATAGAGGAATGCTTGGTTACCAGAAACTAGTGTAGGTTTAGACAATCAAAAAGCCCTACATATAATTTTTTGTTCCCAGGCAAATGCAAAAATGTATCAGGGACAAAAAAGTGATTTAAATATTGCTTTAATTGATTTAGTCAAGACAAATGATTTAGTAAATAGTATAGAAAATCATTATGCTTGATATAAGATGTCCAATTAGCTATCAATTGACCCATTATATGATTTCAGCTTCTTCTTCTTTTTATTATTATCATTATCTAATATTTACTAAGGCTGTAACCTTAGGAATAAGCATCTGAAAAATTCGAAAGTAGGGACCTCTACCTTCAAATTTTTCAGACGCTTATTCCTAAGGTTACAGCCTTAGTAAATATTACTTAATATAATAATGTGCATTTAATAAAATTTATAATTATTATCATTATCATCATCACCACCACCACCATCATCATCATCATCCTCCTCCTCCTCCTTCTTCTTCTTATTATTATTATTAATAATGATAATAATAATAGTAGTAGTAGTAGTAGTAGTAGTAGTAGTAGTAGTAGTAGTAGTAGTAGTAGTAGTAGTAGTAGTAGTAGTAGTAGTAGTAGTAGTAGTAGTAGTAGTAGTAGTAGTAGTAGTAGTAGTAAAGCAGCATACTTATTCACATTCTCTATGCCAAAACACTGTAAACTCTTGTAGATAATGTTAGATGCCAAATGGCAGTATTTACCAAATACCTATCTTGTCCTGTCTATCAGAAATCCTCAGATTAGTTTCAAGATTATGAATTTGATCAGTGAAGAGCTTTTATTTATTTCTATATTAGACTATCAATCTATCATCTGGAGCTGAAAAAACCTATTAATGTTTTCAATTTAAGCTAGTTTGCTTGTATAGTCATATAGATATGAATCCAGTTCAGTTTGTATATTACAATTATTTATTTTTAAATATAATTTATTTTAATAACTAACAACCACATCTTTATCCAAGCAGAGGTGAAATATTGTCAATATTTTACATATTAACTATACTAACAGTGACATTGAGATTATTGAGATTGTATACACACACTCTATAACTGCTAGAGGAAAAGTATTTTTCTGTGAATACTTTTTATTTATACTAAGAATAAAATATGCAAGTGTCATCCAGATTTAACTTGCATATTCTAAAAGAAGATTTTAAACATTCCCGGTGCTTGATTCTACAGCTAGGTCAAATATATAAGAAGCTTTCATAAGCTCTCAGAAAAAGTATATTTAAACACAAAACAATATAATTGACAAATTTATTTAACTAAATGTTACATGATGAGAGATGGAGAGAGAGAGAGAGAGAGAGAGAGAGAGAGAGAGAGAGAGAGAGAGAGAGAGAGAGAGAGAGAGAGAGAGAGAGAGAGAGAGAGAGAGAGAGAGAGAGAGAGAGAGAGAGAGAGAGAGAGAGAGAGAGAGAGAGAGAGTATTTAGGCCAATTTAACAATTGAAACATATTTATTTGCAAATAACATTATAACAACAATAATAAAATAAAATTAAATTAAACTAATTACTGTTATTCAGTATAGTTTAAGTCCAATTTAAATTAGGTAGTAAGAATTTAATCATTTTTAACTTTAAAAAAAATTATAAAAAGAATGAAATCTTACCCTATATTTTTTTTTAAGTCTAGACTTTGAATTATTTTTTTACATTAACCCAGGTTTTACTATGGCTTTTCTGGAATGATCACCACCGAATTCATGACAGTTTTTAGAGATTATGGATGGTATTTGTGAACAGGTTTCCCAGTTTTCTTAGTGGTTTATAGCATCTTCTTTCCAGGATAATATATATCTTCATGGTCTTGTTCAGCGGTAATCTTTGATAATGATGTGCAGGTGTCTTAGCAATAGCAAATGAAGGATTTTTGTCACATCTCAGGCTATCAAATGTATATGAACTGGGTGATAAAATTAAATAAACAACCTGTTGTCAGTCTAGCGTGGAATGCTAATGTTAGGACAACCATATAAATGATTATACATTGCTGGAGAACAAAACTAGACAATCATGATGAAAGAGACTGCACAGTAAAGTTTAATAACAGCAGAATAATCCGAATAACTTCAAACTATTTATAATGTTTCAAAAAATGTGATAAATAAGTGAGTTTATCAGATTATAAGTTATATAGAATTAAAGGATATAAATTAGTTTTTTTTTGTCATAATTGTAGAATATATTAAAAAAAAGAACATTCACACACATATTGACGCTGCTTTTAAGTAGACTCTACTGATATTTCACTTAATAATTATCACGCAACTAAAAATACATTTTTTCTTTAACCTAAACTCGTAGGTAAAAGGCCAATAAATTCACTAATAGTGAATAATGCTCATTGGTGAACAGCTTATCCACATTCATTTATTATATGAATAATCACATAAAGTGTTCACAAATTTTTGATCTCAAAACTTCTCCAATGATTGAATTATCTATTAAATATATTACTGAAAGAACAACCCGCAGTTATATAAAGCAGTAACCATGAGACCAATTCCATTTCACAATATATATATAGTTTAATCTAAAAATTTTATTTAATAACAAATATTATTTGATAAATCACTTGTATTTCTTTGGAAGCTTGTTACTTTTAAAGTAACTTTTTGGAAAAGATTTTACCTTTAAAAGGTAAGAATTTATATATATATAAAATTTTTCTACGTGTATTATTTTTTTTAAAATTTTCAATATTTTATTCAAGGTTAAGCTGAAGTTTAGATTTCAATAAAAAAAATCAATACTTTAGTAAATAGTCGTATAAACGTAGAGTTGTTACAATTCTTAAAACTTTAGATCGAAATGTAAAACATTGTCTATTCATGCACTAGATTTATCTGTGTAAGTATATATATATAAATATTTTTTAAAAAATGAAAGAAAAAAAAATATCTAAGATAAAATGTGATTTAAAAGTCAGTGCAATTTTCTTATTTTTCCCCCAATTGATTTTTCCTCTTTTTTTCTACCTAAATAAGTTCTATAGCTTTATGTGGCAGTTTAATATCCTTCAATTGAATTTTTAACTTAAAATTATCACTATTAAATTTTAAATTTCATACATCGAAATTTTTTTTCCAAAATAATATATATATATAAATATTTGAAACCAGGCACTCTTCACAAACCTGGGAGTTTAATTGTAAGTGTAGAGGATTTGAACTCAGATTTTCAAGCACCCTTCAACTATCCACACTATCTCATACAACTGATACACATGATCACACACATGTAGAAAAGATTAATAATCACCAATAAACGTATTTCGTGCTAAACCAGCACTCATCAGTTGGTCCAGCTATCATCTCTCACACACATATATAATTAATGCTCAGTTTATATTAAGATAGCAAATCCTCCTACTTTAATAGACAGGCTTCAATCCACTGCAACCTCCAACTTTTCAGCCATCCATATCATTGAAAATCTGATGATGAAAACTCAAATCCCATGCTGATGCTAATATTATTGCCATGCCCATGTTGACTTGAAGTCACTCTGACCCCTCATGTATAGGACAGTATCCATTAAATACATATAAGAGGGATGGACAGGATACAAGCTTAATATGTATATTGGTGATTATTAATCTTTTCTACATGTGTGTGATCATGTGTATTAGTTGTATGAGGTAGTGTGGATAGTTGAAGGGTGCTTAAAAATCTGAGTTCAAATCCTCTACACTTACAATTAAGATCCCATGTTTGTAAAGAGTGCCTGGTTTCAAATATTTACATATTAAGCTTGTATCCTGTCCATCCCTCTTATATGTATTTAATGGATATTGTCCTATACTTGAGGGGTCAGAGTGACTTCAGGTCAACATGGGCATGGCAATAATATTAGCATCAGCATGGGATTTGAGTTTTCATCATCAGATTTTCAATGATATGGTGATATGGATGGCTGAAAAGTTGGAGGTTGCAGTGGATTGAAGCCTGTCCATAAGTAAAAAGATTTGCTATCTTAATATAAACTGAGCATTGATTATATATATGTGTGGGAGATGATAGTCTGGACCAACTGATGAGTGCTGGTTTAGCACGAAATACGTATATTGGTGATTATTAATCTTTTCTACATGTGTGTGATCATGTGTATCAGTTGTAGCAGATAGTGTGGATAGTTGAAGGGCGCTTGAAAATCTGAGTTCAAATCCTCTATACTTATATATATATATATATGTAAACACCAAATAATAAATGAGTGTATAGGTTGAATTGAAGAATAAATAAAGCATTATTTCTTGCGTGGAATAATTTATATAAATATACAACATAATAAATTTATATCTCCAAATTTTATCATTTTTTAAAATAAATTTTCTTAATCATTTGATTATTATAATATTATTATAAGATGTGTTTTAAGGGATGGATCAGGTTATAATTATTTAACATTGGAGTTGTAAGTTGGCATTTTCACGTGCTTTATTTAGGAATTATTTTGATATATATATATTGCTTGTTTCTAAAAATGGTATAATATAGTTTATAAATATGTTTATTTCGTGGTAGATATTTAATAAAGCCCAAGTGAAAGAAGTCATAAATGGAATATTGAATTTTGCTGGCTAAAATAAAAGCCTTATTTAAATAATAAATGTAGATATTTGATGTTCATGATAAAGGAGATACATAGACATAGCATGGTGGGAAATAATTCTTATTATATTCTGTGTTGTTGCCTTTTAAATGATTCAACCTTAAGAAACACATCCATGATTTTAAATTATTAGTTCAACAAGCAATTCATATTTATTGCTCATAAATATTTGTGTTTGACTTACGTTTAGCAAAATTGAAAATTTGAAAAGCCAACTGATTTTGTATTTGTTCTTACATATAATTACTGCCATTTAAAAAGATCAAACCACAATCTAAGAATAAAGCTTATATCATCTATTTTATAAGAAATGACTTGGTGTTTTCATTTAAAATTTATTAATATTTTTATTTCCTCTTTTTAGTGCAGGAATCATTAATTAATATGGTAGATTCACAATCAACTAAATGGTAATATTATGTTTTTGGTTATTCATTCATTCATTTAAGCCATCATGAATTGGAATATTAAATCATATATAATCTTGTTTGTAAATGTGGGTTGTATCCAACAAAATTCCCTTTGCTTCCAATCTATATTTAGTAAATAATCAAATCATTAGTTAAGTTAAGCTTGAGAATTAACCACTTAACATGTCTTAGTCAATGCTCTATAGTATCCAGGTTTATTTTATACATGGCTAGCTGAAGTAACAATATAATTAATGATTAAAGCACATACGCTCATGTGTAATATGTTTTCTGTAGTATAGATAATTTATCAACAATTACTGTATAAAGTAGTAGTTTTCTCAAATAAAGTTAAACATCATAACCTAGTTCATTGTATTTTATATTCATTGGTTGTATTCATTTATACTTTGTTATATTTATACTTTAATAAAAATTAATCAAAACCTGAGATACATGATTATAGAAATAGATTGTCCATTTCAGTTAGCCCACAATTATTGGAGTGATTTTATTTCTATTCATATGTATATTACATACTTTTATATTTGGTATCTCAATTGGAGCTTTTTATTACATTTGTCACTATCAATTTTTAGGGCAATTGGACATTCTATTACATTTTGCTGCCCAACATTTAAGACAATTGCATTTCTTTATATGTGTCTTATATGATCCATTACAATATATATATATATATATATATATATATATATATATGTATATATATTGTATTTGTTTATCATATATATATATATATATATACAAGCCATATCAGATTATACCAATATTTATACGTTATTAATACTTTAAGAATGTAAATTTTACATTACATTTTTCACAGGAAACAATACATTATATTTAAATCTATTAAGTGATATAATAAACTGCAGTACTATAAACTTTATTAAATAATGTTCTATTCTCAATATCTAAAAATATAATTATGCTAATTAATCAGGTAAACAATAGTAATTATTTTTCAAACAATAAACTGACTCAAAATACCTTTATGATTTCAATAAAAAAAGCAAATCAAAACAATAAATTACTAATATAAAAATCGGAATTAAGGATTTTCAAATTCTTTAACAAACTTTAAATATAATTACCAGTTTTAACATTTACATTAATAACAGGGAATGTGATTACTGTATTCTAATTGTGCAAAGTTTTTCACCAAGTATCTTGCTTAACAGTCGATGACAACATTAAATACACAGAATGATAGAATATAATTTTTGATGTTATACTTAAAGTGAAACTTTTTATTGAATATATTTGGGGTCTTGATTCTATATATACCATCGATTTTTCTATATTTGCTGTAATTTTTAAGATGTGGCAACTCTAGTGGATGAATCTTGAATAACTGATACCATATAAGATAACTAGATAAGGCTAGTGTGAGTGCTTTTATAAAAACTTCTCACATTCTCTAATTTTAACCAAAATAAACTGAGTAACATTATCATGGTCTCAAAATTTTCAACTATGAATAAAAATGGTTAGCTTCTAGATCAAAAAAATATATATATATACATCATCATGAAATGAAAAATATATTTTATCATAGCCAATAAAATGATTTTCTTTCTGTAGACTCCGAGGACAATGATTTATTACCCTGTAATAACTTTAGAGATTAATAGAATATACTACTGACTGATGATTTTATATTCATAGTTTCACAGGGAATTTGAAATGCATTTTTTCCACAATGGATATTATTATGGTTCATTTTCAATTGGTCACTCTACCAGTATAAAATGTAGTAGAAGTCAGTCTTATTAATCTTGGATAATGTAAGTTATTGAGCATAAAAATTTGATTTGTGTAAATCTAAAAATGGTTAATTATCATTTTAACAGAACCAAAGAAGATCACTGATATTCAGAAAAAAATTTGCCGGTAAGAAATAATATTCAATCAATGTAATAAAAAATCCTATTACCATCATATATAAATCTAAGATTAAAGACACATTTCATAAAATTTTAAACATAAATTAGACTACATACTGTGTGAAGTGCACAAGAAATGGAAACAAGGATTTTAGATAGCTCCAAACAAGACATATCATAAATGATTCACCTTTGATAGATATAGGGAATGTGATTGATTCTAGTGTGTGGTCTTATTTGCACTTGTCATAAATATTTTTGCTAAATTACACCAGAAAATATTTTTGAATTAATAGACAACATGCTTTTTAATTTTAATATGCAATGAATTTCAAGATCCATTTCTTACACAGACATTTAAACTACTTTTCAGAAAATCATAATGATTTGAATAAAAAGCATAAATATTTCATCCATTCAAAAAAAACCAGAGAAAACAAATATTGGAAAGATGAAATGCCCACATATTGTTAAAGATTACTGGTAAAATTTTCAATGAGACTACTCCAGTTTGCTTTACTTCTATAAAGTTCTACCAAAAATATTTTATAAGTTAAATTACTAATAATTTTTATAAAATTATTTTATTAGGTTGAATTAAGTGAGTTAACATCATTCATTTGTTTAAAATATATGTTTATTTAATATTATAAGTATGTTGATATTTTTAATAAATTAATATTAATAGCATAAATATTTTTTTTGGAAATCTCATCACTAAATATCCCAGTTTTTTATGCACTTATAGCAAGAGCAGCACATAATATGAATATGCTGTACATACAAAACTACAACTGTTAAGAAAAACTGGTATCATTTTTTAAAAACATCACACCACAGCTACTGTAAATTTATTTTCATGATGTGTGTTAGCTAATGGTATTCACATATTGATAATGAACTATATTTATTTTCATTATGTTAAAGTCAATTTGGCATTGGAGTATTTTTTATTTTAAAAAACAATATAATTTAAAATTTAAATTCAATTCTTAATATGGATATATTAAAACTTTTTTAAACCTTTAATTAAAAAGATCAGATAAAAGCAACACAACATTTATTAATAATAATTTTAAAAGTGATATTACTTAACATCACTCAATTAGCAAAATTATTTTACAGATAGCTATCTGATCATTAGAATATTAATTGATGAATGTTATTGAAGATAGAGTGCTGACTTATTTACAATATGTAACAATTTATTTTACATTTTATTATTGAACAAGACTTTCAAAAATACAAAAATAAAATAAATAATTTGTTATTAAAAACAAATTGACATCTTTTAATTAACAGCAATGAAAAAATGGTAAATATTTGAATTACTTTTACAATAATAATTCCAACTTAAACAACCTCAAATGAAGGACTAAATATAATGTGGTTGTTGTGTCACTTTTATAGCTATGTATAGTATTATTTGCATAGTTTCTTTTTTAAAAATGCTAACATTTGAAAAGTAGTGAATATTGAGTTTTAATTTAAAAAACAATCTGAAGGTGGCAGTATTTTACAGACAAATAACATTTAGTATATTTTCAATGTAGTTTAATCCTGCCTCCAAATATTTGATGGTTTTTATTCTTTGTAATCTGGTTTCCATGGTATTTTTGAGATTGTATATAAAAAAAATTTAGAATGAAAAATATGAATTTTGCATAGTTTATTAAATATGTCTGATTATTTTACACAATAATTATGTAATATTTGTTTAAAAACAAAACAATATAGATACAGAATTAGACTGTTAAAAAGAGAAGTTGTTAAATTGGACTATAATAATAGCAAGAAAAACTATGGCCAGAAATATGATCACACAAGCAGGAGAAAAAAAATCATCCAAGACTGTGAGAAAAAAGAAGAGTTTAAATAATTTTCAAGGTTACATTGATTAATTGGAACAATGCATTTTTTCTGGAGTGGGGGAAGGTGTCATATTTGTATAAAAATGAACATGGAAATTCAACTATAAGTTATGTACTCCAGAAAAAATTATATATATTAGGAAATATATTTTAGATGGATAACTGATAGGGGTTTATCAGTTATTAAATTTGCATGGAGTGTAACAATGGAAAATATTTACATTTTTTCAATTAGAAAATTGCATTTGATAATTGCCAATAAATATTTGTTAATTAAAAATATTTCTTGATACAATGACAATTGAAAATATTGATTAAAAATACTAATGAGAAATAAAAGACTGACAATGGTTCAGAATAAAGCCTGGATTTCTGAAGCATAAAAGATGGATATAAATAGTTTGAACAATAAAGTGTATGGTTCTCATTTCTAGTGAATTTATTGAGTGAACAGGTGCTGAGAGATTTTAAGTGACAATAGCTGAAAGAAGCTTAAGTGGTGGTACAGTGTTATAGTGTGAAGCCAACATGTTAACAAACAGCAGAAGATCCAGGCCAAAGAGTTTGGGAAACTATGCAGAAAGCAGACAGTTGTGAAGTGCGTCTTGTGAAGTGAACCAAAAGCGAACTATATATATATATATATATATTGTGTTTGTGTGTAGTAATAACTTTTCGCTGTTAATTATTTTTCATCATTTATTTATGGTTTTTATTTGTTTTATTTGTTGGTATTCTGAGTGCTTGGATTTCGAATACACAACAGTTTTCTCATTCTAACTTTTTATTATTGTATTTTTATTATATGTTTGCACTTTTTTTTACAGTGATTTAGAATATATGTAATCAAATCTGGACATGTTCAAATACAATATAATTGAAAAAAAAAAAAAAGAATATTGTAGATTTTTTTCCAGATCTATTATCGATTTTTTTTTATAATTCTTGGACTAATTTTTATTACAATAAAAGAAAATTTAGAAATTAATGTTATGTATTGTTTTATGAACAAAAACAGAAAATGTAGTAAAATAAAAAGTTTTTACTTTTGTAATTAGTTATACATTCGTAATATTATTTAGATGTCAAATAAAGTGTATTTAAACTATAAAAAATCATTGATTAAGAAAATTAAATATAGTTGTAACAATTGTTGTTTTGATATTTTTAAATAAATGCATTGTTATGGTTGAAAAAACTATTTGTATTTAATAATAGTTTTATTTATAGTTTATAAAAGATCTTGTTAAAACCAAATTATTTAAAAGAATCGTGGGGAATGACATCTTTTATTTCTTCATTGTTGCACTGTAAAAAAATGTTTTTGCTTTCTCTGATTCAATATATTGTGATAATATTATATTACTGAAAATAAAAATAAATGATAAAATTTTCTTAAACATTTTTTTCGAAAAATATTTGCGTTCTTATAAATATATCTGTGTAAAAATATGTGTGCAAATTTATAAGTTTTTAAATTTTTAATGGTGTTAAAAAAATACTAGTTCATCTCTTTGCAAGTTTTATTATTTTATAATAATTTGCATACAAAAAATTCAGTTTACTCTTTCACAAAATATCTGATTTTTTTCTTGTAATATGAGCTAAAGCAAACAAATACCTGAATCTCCATACCCTATAGATAGTTGGCAATTTTTTTATTGCACACCTCTTTCATAAGATAGACTAGTTTCTTTAACACTTTGAAACAAAGATAAATAAATAGTCATTGTCCTATAGAATTTTTTCAAATTTTCTTAAACTTCAAATAAAATACCAATATTTTATTAAAGCTACATAATAATTGAACTATATACCAGAATTATATATATATATATAATCTATCATACACACGTTTAATTAATAATTGAACTATATACCAGAATTATATATATATATATAATCTATCATACACACGTTTAATTAAGAATTTGAGGGTTGGAAATTGTCTGTAAAACTTCTGTATGTAAAATGGCCTAAAAAATAATGAATATTGCTAATAAATAATATAGATATATATTCCTCAGTGCTAATAGAATGTATACTACACCTTTAAATAAAATGAAGAAAACTCTACAGATACATTTCATCTTTTTTTTTAAAAAAATCAAAAATAAAAATGTAATATATATATAATGTTTTATAAAATGTTTTTTTTTTTTTAAATTAAATTTGAAGGGTAATGCACTAAATTTCAAAAAAAAAAATTTTGCTTGGAACACAATTTACATTGGTGTGTTTAACTCAAAATAAAAGTAGGGACCCTGTTTTATTTCACATTAAATATATCAAGCCAATTTGTGTCCAAAACCTTTTTTTTTTTTTTTTGGCTTTTAGGGCCTTACTTCTTCAATTACATAAAAAACAAGTTTTATAAAATATTTTTTAAAAAAATTATTATTTTTTATCTTTTAGTTATAAGACATTTTATGTAGCTATTCTTATTTAAATTTAGTTATTATAAATATAAACGATGTCACCATAGTCCTGGATTTTGAAATGAAATACATGTGCATTAAAATCATTTACAAAAGTATATCATTTAGTTAAATCATCAAGAGAAATTAAGATTTCATCATTGATTTATTTTTTTTCCTTTTTAATAAACTATAGATGCAGTTTTCTGAATATTCAAACTTAGCATACTTAAAAAATATATACCACCATCTTATTAAATCTTAAATCATCAAAACCTTATGAAGTAGTATCATGCATTTTGAAATTGAATCCACCAACTCTGGTAGACTGGACACAACTCTGAAAATATTTCAGTGCTAATTGCAATGTCATTGATATCTAATGTACAAAAGTTGAAGAAAATATGTCAAAATTCAGTTATTAGCTTTAACATAAACAAACAAACAAAATTTCCAAGTTAAGTAGAAACATTTAAAAGCACAAAAATAATAGATGTTGAAAACATAAAAATAATATTACAGTAAGAACTGCTATGCAATATTTTTAACTGTTGTAGGCTTATAAATAGTTAAGTTTTTAAACTCAGATTTAAAATGTATTTATTATTTATGGGAGTAAAAATGTTTTAAATTTAATTCAAAATTATAAAGATTGAACAAAAAAATTGAATGGAAAAAAAATTCTGGTAAATAATAACTTCAAATATTTTTATTCCCGAGTACCCTATGTAATATGCTTAATTGTTATAGTCTTATAAAACACATATTTAAGAAATTTAATTATTTATTATTTAATTTAAAATTCTACACAATCTACATAAAAGCTTTTATGAGTTAACTTGAGTACTTATTGGCATATGGACAGATAAATAATATTAGTACTTCTCATTAGCAGTCTATTTTCCAGTTTTTTTAATTAAATAAAGTTTTGAATTAGTATGTATTACAGTACATTTCAAATTATTTTCCATGGTGTGTATATATATATATATATATCAGATCGGAAGATGCACATATATATATATATATATATATATATATATATATTGCATAATCCATATCAGTATCTTGAAAATTAAATAACAGTAACAATTCATAAAATTTAAAATATGTTTCTTCTTAAATTTCATTGGTTTTAAACATCTCATCTTTCCAACATCAAAAATTCTGCTTGGTCAAGTGAGATAAAACTCCATACTTTTCATTGGTCAATTACAGAATCAGTCATAAAAATATTCATCTTTTAATATTATATTTATTTTAGTTTCATTTACATGAATAAGCATTTATTTTATAACGTCTTGTGTATTTATTTATTAATAACATTCTCACAGCATCTGCACAATTAGCTTAACAGGCTGTCATTCTATTGTAATTATAATCGCATGCAAGACGTTATAAAATAAATGCTTATTCATGTATATGATTTAGTTTCGTTTAGAGTGGCGTTTAGTAAATTCTAGAAAATTTCATTGGCGTCATTCATACAGACATTATATATAGTAATTTAAAGTGACTATTATGTAGTCACGCCTTCGTTACAACTACTTTAGATTTGCTCATATATAAACATTTGAGTCGTAAGAGTAAGAGGATTCCTTTTTACTCTTATACAAATACTATATCATGTGGTTGTTCGAAGGTATTCATTTATTAATAACATTCTCACAGCGTCTGCGCAATTAGCTTAACAGGCTGTCATTCTATTGTAATTTAGTTTCATTTGTAAAAAGCAAATTAATAATTTATCCAAATATGAAAGTGAATGAAGGTTTTTTTCAAAAATAAATTTCTATTTGTAATTACAAAAATATTTTATAGCAGAGAACCTTAAAAGAATGTTTGTAACCTATTAGAAAATGTTGAGTACATCAGTGATTTTCTTTCTCAATTTTCATTCATGTAAGAGTAAATAATTTTTTACTAAAATCTTACTCTTTTCTAAAATAATTATATTTTCAGCATATTTTATTAAAATAATTTATAATATGTAAAAAAATACCAAAAAAATACTCTAAAACATTCATTTTTATTTAAAAATCAAATAAAGTGCTTGGAGCAATAAAAATTGTTGACAAGCACTGATTTCTTTTTCAATTTACATTTATGTAAAAGTAAAAAAAAATTATTAAAATGTTAACTATTTATCTAAAATAATTATATTTTCAATATATTTTATCAAAATAATTTATAATAAGTAAAAAAAATACTTAAAAAATCACTCTAAAACATTCATTTTTATTTTGAAAATAAAATCAAAGAAATTGGGGCTGTGAAAATTATTGACAGGCCTCTTATTTTGTTTGAAATAAGAACCAACCAATCTGAATCTAGGAAATCTTGCCTTCTCCTATTGTTATAGTTTCAAATTTTGCTATTATTGTTTTTTTACTTGTAAAATAATTCTAGAGAGGGCAGCATCTTACGGTAGTTTTTAAGTTTTAAAATTAGTGTAAATTCACTATAATAATGTAAAAATTGCCAGTTTCTGAGTGACTTGAAGCTGTACTTAATTATAACTGGTGAAAGCCATTAAAAGGCTCCCTATTTTTTCCAAAACATATGCCTAGAGTTAATATTTCAGAGTATATAGATTGAGATTAATGAAACCATGCTAAATTGTGTTTATGTAAATATATATTATTTTATATTGTATTATTAAAATAGGCATTTAATATTTATTATGAATAAAATGCATGTTCATATATATATATTAGCAGAGTATTTCAATATATATTTTTCAGAAAATAAATATTTAAAAATAAAAATAACATCACTTTTTTAAACTTTAAATGAGTAGTGTATGTGTATGTGATTTTAAATTGTATAATTAAAACATTTAATTAATATTTATTACTAATAAATAAATGTTCATATATATAACTTGAGTATTTTAATTTACATTATTAGAAAATAAGTATTTTATTAAAAAATAATATTACTTTTAATTTTATATGTATCAGTATTCATGTGCAATATTTTCATGTCTGATAATTTTTTGAAGGGTGGTAATATTGTATGAAAAAGTTATTATTGTATTTCTATTGAGTAGATAACAAAGTAGTCAAATAAATTCGATTTTTATTCTCTTTTTTCTTTTCTATATTAATTGAAATATTTGACATATATTATTTTGTAATGAAGAACTATATTTAAAATTGTTTAATTTAGTGCCAAGTTTGATATTTCAGTGCTAGGAAATCTTGTGCAATGTTTTGGATTATTTGTAGGATTACAAATAGCTAAGTTTTTTACTTAGTTCCAAAAAATTTAATGATTAATATATATGAAAGTTAAAAATGTTTGAAATGCAATTAAAAGTTATAAAAATTTAACAATGTGAAATTGATAAAATTACTTCCAATAAATAATGTTAGCATTAAAATCTCAAAAAACTTTTTTTATATATATTCTTGTTTTTTTGGGCCTATGTAATAATTTTAATTGTTATAGTTTGTGTTTCTATGCATTAGAAAATTAATTATTTTTATGTTTATAATACAATAAAAATATATAAGTATTTTCATGAACCTGCCATTCAGCATTAAATATATCCAGCTTAGTAAATATTCCAATTTTGTATTATTTTAAATAAAGCTTTGAAACTCATTGATTGGTTTTGTCTTTGCAACTGTGAATCAGAGTGACTTAAGGTCAATATGGGTTTGATTATAATATTGGCATCTTCAAGGGCTTTGACCATTCCATCATCAGACTTTCAGTGATATGATGTAATGGTCAAGTTTTGTATAATCAATCAACAAGACCAAAAGACCAAGCAGCAACTCCCAACCTGCAGACATAGGGTTACCCCTTATGTCAACTGGTTAAATACCTACCTAGGCTTCCTAGTCTCAACCATCTAATTAACCTCCTTGATGTTACACAGCTTTCTTTTTCCATACAGTGCAGTGTAACACAGGGTTTGAAGACAGACTCTTTCTCAGGGTTCTCCATAAATCACAATATTATTCCACACTAGCACCTTTAAACCTTATCACTTATTTATTCTACCATTGTTGATCTGATTCAGTCTACAAGATGCAACACCATGGATGTGTTTATTTATCATTAACTAATTTATTTAGTGACATCTTATAATAATTCTGACTCACAATAATGAGGTCCATGTATTTAACAAGAATCATATTAGTTTATTATCAAATTAAAATAATAAAGACAATGGCTTACAAATATTATATTAGGATGATCTACTTGCTTTACATAGTATTATGGAAGGTTGTGGCAGCTTACAAGATAATGTGTGCTCTATATCATTTAATAGGGAAAGTAAAATCTACCAGCCCATTCCAGGTTTGAACATACAGTTAACAACATATTTATTTATCAGACCTCTTATGTTCAGGTTTGAGTTTAGGTCACGCATAGTTGCATACGAACATAGATGAAGACTAAAGATAAGCATTAATTGGAATGTGTGGTACTACCTATGAGAGTGAGGGTTAATGATACAAAGATGAGAATGATCAATTTAGCGATCTGATGGTGTGGCTCACCACTGAACAGTTGATGTCCCTGGCTAAAGAAATATATCTGCTTCTAACTTAGGGTGCATATCAATGGAGAGAGCAGAAATGTGCTGAATCCAGGATTTGGGGTCATGAGGAGTCTCTGGCTCCTTCAGAACCCAGACCAGTTCTAATCTATGGATTATAAACCTGGGCATATGGTGTCTAGTCGTCCCTCAGGTAGTATGACCACATAATGCATGAATCTCTTATCAAATATATGAATTCGGAATAATAAATAATAATGACTATTGCCACACATATATGGAAGTAGGAATGCAAATATGTATAGAAAAATAAATTATTAAGCCTTCTGCTCACATCACTAAATCTTAGGAAACTTGTTTTATACATATAAACCATGAGTACACCCAATTAACCATGTATAATTCATTTTGATAATAAGAGAAATCCAATTACATTATTTTAATAATTTTAAATATGAAATATAACTATATTATCTAAATCCTGGGGAAAATTATTTAATCCAGGAATAAGCTGATAATGCAATTCATTATTTACTATATATCTGATGCATGAATTGCAATTTTACTTTATGCAAATATTATATGGTATCAATGAGAAATGCAAAATGTATTGTGTAGGGTATTCAGTTCAAACCCTACATTATCAATCCCAAAAAAAGACTCAGAAGGAATGTGGGAAAATTTTTTCCCCTCTATTCAACTGATTTCTTAGTGAAAGGGGACAATACATATGTTTTGAATAGTTTGATAGTTATATTTAAGAATTAAATATATTAAGCATATATAAACAGATGTCCATAGTTGTAGACTCTATAAATATTTTTTTTTAAGTTTACTCATTAACTTTTTTATATTTAATTTATATCTAATGAATTATAATGTTCTTTCTTAATAATGCTTTGATTTTAATACTTTGTCATTACTAATTTATTTTATAACTTTGATACTGATAATATTAATAATCTATAGCTTTCAAATCATTTAGATTATTTTTGATAAGCAAGTTTTACAGATAAGAATATATGTGTATATGAGTGTGTGTATGTACAAACACTAGAGTATAAACATTTACATATACATTAAAAAGGTTTTTAAATAATTTGTATTTTCTGTAAAAAAAATGTTTTTTTTCTTCTTATATATTATTTATGTCCAATTGTTCTTATTTTATTTGAAAGGATTAAGAAAGGTTTTACTTTAATGTCCAGGTTAAGAGAGAAGGATAAGGTCAATTTTGACATAACCACAATGTGAGAAATGTGGGAGGATGAGAAAAATGACTCATTAATAAATTATTATAATTTCAAAGAGACCCAGATTATTTGGACGACACTAAATAATAAAATTTGAAGAAATATAAAGATAAAAGAAAGGATTGTATCGCAGCTCCACTGATAAAGTGTAATTTATAGATAACTGGGTGTTTCAATAACAAAATATGTGTGATGTCATCAAAAGGTTAGCACATATATAGTCTGAAAAATAAGACATTTGAGCAAAATAAATCTTATTGCTTCTTGGAAGCCACACATCATTATTTTTATATTTGAAGGTTTCTACAGAGTCATGGAGGGGTAAAAAAAATTTGTTGAATGTTTCCAATGGCGAATCCCAAAGAAATCTATGCATGTTGGAAGAGTTAAAATCTAAAATGGAAATAACAAATACCATCCTATGGCTGATCTCTAAAGTCTGAAGAAGACTTCATGCTTTGTCATTGCTTCATCTATGCTGTTGCTGAATTCAAATAAAAGCACAAAGTAGAGGTACTGAAATCTTATATTAAAAGCAGAAATATCCATTTGTCTATAGAAGTAATCATACCCAGAGCAGAAGAAATGAAGAAACCATTCCAGTGTTAAAATGGTCCCTAAAAATACAATTTATGTCACAGCATCATCATCATCGCAATAAAGCAGAAGAATTGCAAGCCCAAGCTGAAAATAGAACTTTTCCAGTAAATGGCTGTAATTGATAAATCTACCCATGTTAAACATTGGTATGTGATGGAATTTAAATTCTTAACCTTGCACGAGCTAACTTCAAAATGAAATTCCATAAGCCCATTGAAATGGTTTCTACATCAACAATAAAAGAAGAACTTGGTAAATATCAATTATTAAAAGTAAGAATCAAGTATTAGAAAGGTTTTTTTTCGTAATGATGAATATTGACTTTATCAATATTAGGTGTAATTGATTATCATTACATGTAATCATTTGTATTTGTATTTTTTTAAATATTTTATTATGTTCTAATTCAGGTATCATAAGAAATGTATTATTTATATTATACGTAAAGGTTAAATACAAAATTTATTAATAGTGCAAAATAACATATACCCACACACCTAGTGATATAAATATGACTACATGAGTGTATGTTGAGAATAAATGTACAGATCGATAAGGGTAGAGATTTAGTATAATGAGAGATAGATTTTAAAGTAGTTAATAACCGATATTGATGGAAATTGGGATAAATAATTTGAACCCAGTTTCTTTAGATATTCTTATCTTTATAATTCAACTAACTTTTTTCTTTTGAATGCTTTTAAAGACTAAGAATTATAATTTTTAGGATATAATATAGTTATTGAATTTGTTTAATTTTATAATATTTAAAGTTTTATTGTTCTATAAAAGTTCTCAAAAAAAAAAAAAGGTATGATAAAAAAGATACAAGTAACATTATATTTATAATTTAATTATAGAGGATTTATACTCAGATTTTCAAACTCCCTTTTGTAATCCACTCCATCTTATCCAACCAATATATATATATAATATTTAAATACCAGTATATTATATATACTTTTAAGCTAGATGTAATTACATATTGATGTAATTGAATAGTCAGCTAGATGTAATTACATATTCAGCATGAATTCTGCCCATCCCTCTTATGTGAATTTAAATGGGGTTAAGGTTCTGCATACGAGGAATCAGAATGAGTTATGGTCAACATGAGTATGACAACAAAATTGCCAAATAAAAACTTTGACCTTTCCATCATCAGATTTTCAATGATATAGATAGCTGAAGAGTGGAGAATGGAGAAGATTGAAACATGTCCTTTAAAAGTTTGAAGATTTGCTCTCTTAATATAAACCAATCATTGATTATATATCTGTGTGAGAGATGACGATGTGGACCAACTGATCAGTGTTAGCTTAGCACAAAATATGTATATTGGAAATCAATTATCTTTTTAACGAGTATGTGGTTGTGTGTATTGTTTGTATAAAATAGATTGAATGACAAAGAGGAAATTGAAAGTGTAAGTTTAAGTCCCCTACAATTACATATAGCTTAAAAGTATATATAATATGCTTGTATTTAAATATTATATATTTATGATTGTTATTTGGTATAAATGTGTATTAGTAATTTGTTTATATATAGACTTTCAAGTTAAATAATACTCATTTATGGCCCAATATAAGATTTAATATTTTATATATTTTATTGATCTCTTAAAGTAACCTCATATTTTATATAATAAACGTATCCAAAATATACATTCAAATATTTTTAACCTAAAGAGGCACTTACATGAGTCTATGAAGATTAGATAGTATATTCGATCATACTTGTGTCATTGATAATTATATAAATACTATTGTTTAGTAGTGGCAATCTCTTTCAATACATTATTATAATTTTAGTTATAATATAACCATGATAAGCATATTACATAATGCCACCAGCACCTGGGATAATCAGGTCAAGTTAGAGTTATACTTTTATAAAAATAAAATTTGCAAGTTGGATTAATACTCTGCTCTTTTATAAAATGATTCAGTTTATGATTTTGTTACCTATAAGAATAAGTTACTAGTTGTTTTAATTAAGGATGCAATAAAAAATTATACATTTTAGGCTACTATTATTACTTAAGGGTTTAAATTAAATGCTATATAACCTTCTCTACTGGAGTGTTTTTATTGTTTTCACATTACATTATGAGATATTCCACAGGTATTTATTACTAAAGTAGCAAGTATTTATTAGGAATAATACTAAAAATTATTTATAATATTTGTAGAGAACATATCATTATTATTATTACATTTATTTAAAATATTTTACCATATTTTATTGTTAATAAAATTAATTTTAAATTTGTTATTTAACTGATTTTTTTTTGTCATTAATTAGTTAAGCTCACCATTTACATGTTTTAAATAAATAAAACATGGTCACATAATCTCATAAACGCTTAAATTGTTTATTTCATTTAGATCTCATTGCTGTATAGTACTGTTATTTACGGTTTTTGGACATAGAATGCACCATCTGTTGGTCAATTTTGGTCACAATTCCTTTATTTTAGGATTAAATTATAGGAAATTCAAAATTTAAAATTGTAGTTCTAAAAACATTCGCATATAGTGTTATATTTAAAAAAAAAATCAATTTTCTTTGCTGCCTATTGGGGTATAAGTCTGTCTCTTTTCTCTGATTGGATGCCTACCAAATCTGGAAATTGTCTTGTAGGCGTGTTTCTAAATGACAAATTCAGAAACTAAACGAAGATATTCTACAATGTTTGTAATTGATTTTGATGTAAATAATTATATTTATTGTAATTTTTTACATTCATAAATAAGATTTTACATTACTTTATCGAAATATAAAGTTTGATTCGGAAAATTTTTAATATTACAAGAAAAATAAGCTCATGAATATAATCATTTTTGAAAACAGTTGTTTATACATAGTAACTCTAATTTGAATAGTAGGTGATTCTAAATAAATCAAAATAAAATCTTTTATGCATTCGTATTTTGAAGTAAATAATTATATTTATCGTAATTTTTACGTTCATAAATAAGATTTTACATTACTTTATCGAAATATAAAGTTTGATTCAGAAAATTTTTAATATAAAAAAAATAAGCTCGTGAATATAATCATTTTTGAAAACAGTTGTTTATACATAGCAACTCTAATTTGAATAGTAGGCAGTTCTAAATAAATCCAAATAAAATTTTTTACACATTTGAATTTTGAAATAAATAATTATATTTATGGTAATTTTTTACATTTATAAATAAGATTTTACATTATTTTATCAAAATATAAAGTCTGATTCAAATTTTGTTTAATATTACAAGAAAAATAAGTTGGGAATGATAACTCTTCAGAAAAGTAAATTATTTTGACAGGTAGAAATTGAATAATGACACCAGTGATTGGTTCAAATATAATTCTTTTGTTTTACCACTGGCTATTTTTTAAATGTTTTTCTTATATTTTTCTTTAGTTATTAAAATTATTTTTAATTTTTCGTTACATTTAACCAATTTGAATCTAAAATTATTCAATTTTTAAAAGCTGAATTAAAAAAATTCTGTGTATTTTAGATTAAAAGAAATATTAATTTTCATTTCATTCACTTACACTATTTTAATTATAACTTTTATTCATTTGAGATATATGTCAATACAATAAAATTATTTTGCAATTTAATCATTATCAATAATAAATCATTTGTCATAATTTCTGAGATTCTGATTTTAAGGATAATAATTGATTATATATTGTTAAAACTCTGAGATATGTGTTTATTATAATTAATACAAGAACTTATAACCATATTGCTAGCCTTATCAAAATATGTAAATGTAGAGAATTTATTTTTTAATGTTTAATATATACCTGAGATACAGAAAAGGAGAATAATCCCTGAGATATTAATCCTGATAATCTTAAAAATGCTTCGGCATATTAGTGTATTTTTCTTTTAATATTCTTAGAATGTAGATCCAGAGGAGTATATTATTTAATCATGTGATTAAAAAAATGTGGATCGTATTCTGGATAATAGTTTCATTTTTGTTTCCGTCATCCTTTCATCCTAATAATAATAATAATGTTTAATATTTTATTGGCTACAATATATATATATATATATATATAAATGTATTATATGTTTGTACTTCAGTTTAAAACATTTATTATATTTTTATTTCAAAATTTCAATATTATTTTAATTTTATTATTTCTATATAATTTTTCTGCATGTCTGAATTTTCAATGATTTTCTTTAACTACTTTTGTTACATTGATTTATCTTCTTTTCTTTCCATTAATGGTCATTTAAACATTTCTGCTAGAATTTTTGAATGAAAAAGTACAAAATAAAAGCCAATTATTTTATTTTATTATATACTTTAAACATGCTTTAATGAATATCGATGCTTATGGTACCAAAAAAAGTTGGACGATTTATTTTACCTTTAGACATTATAATGAAAGAAGGCTATTTCAATGATAAAGAGACAACATTACTGTAGATTTGCACTAGACAAATGTAGGATTTTTAATAATATAGCATATTCTGTAATAAGATAAATTTGCATTGAAATTATTTTAAATAAACTACAAGAGCTCTTAAAGAAACAAAACATAGATATCTGCTCAAATCTGAAGGTTTGTACTGATGGTATAATCCAATATATCACATCTGGTCGAAGATTTCTTTAACAGTTTCTTATAGAAAAACAGTAAAATAGAATTTAATATTCACCAGGCTTTCCAATAGCCAAGATATGAGGATTTAATCCATTTTTCTACGTTTATTTTATTCTCTGGCGACTGTAGCCTAATATCCATTTATCAAAACATGCTAATGGATTAGCTGGATTGTCTACAAGTCACCTCTGAAAATAAAATAAAAAAACTAAGTTTTTTGAATTTTATTTACTCCAATTTAAACTTCAGGACAAGACATATGAATATGTCATTTCTATATTATGAAATCCTTTAATTTCACACATAAAAACAACATTAAATAGTCTAAACATTAAATTGATTGCTTGTGTGTGCCAAAAGTGATTTATTGTCGTATAAAATAAATTTTATATCTACTGCCCACATACTATTTGCCAAATCAGTTCATTTTATATTTTAGACATAACTACACATTATCGCTGGGGTATTTTTATTATTATTATTAGAATAAATATTTTTTCTTCAGAAGAAAGCTTGTCATCTTAATAAGCACATGCAGCAAAGAGCAGTAGGAAAACATTACATTTTTTATTTAATATATTAAAGTTAGGAATTAAAATTGAACTGAGATTTGTCTTTGAGCGATAAATATATTGTTCTTTTATTATAACAAAATGTTCTACTGTCTTATAAATTCCTAGTGTTCAGCCTAATAGCGCTAATGAAATTCGAGAATATATGATCATATTTTATACTATTCCAAATAAAATATGATTTTTTTAACGGTTTACTCATTTATTTATTCTGAGTAAAAAATAATTGTAAAATGAAGTATTAACAGTGAAAGATTATAAAATCTTTTTTAAAGCCAGTAGTATTCAAGAAATGTTTTTTCAGCAATATAACTTTTTATGTAAATTAAGTCATATCTACCAAGGCAATAAACCCAAAGCATGTGCGGTTGAAAATGCGAAGGTAGGGACCTCTACAGGTCTTAACCACAAGCTTACACATTGGAAGAAAAGAGGGGAACCAATAGTTTTTAATAAAAAAGTTAATGGTTAGAATATAAAAAATTAGAAAAAGAAATTGAGCAAATGTATTTAATAAAAAAAAAAATAATGTCGATTTGAGTATATTCCAATATGTTGAAAAAGACAAGGATATTATTTTCATTTTTAGTTATTTTAAAACTGCTCAATGAAATTGTCTGTATTTTAAATGTTCCCTTTGACTTACACTGCACCGTCGCACACATGCATTTATGTTGCTTTGGCATAATAGAGGGCTCCCCGTGAGATGAGTCATCAATATAAGTATATATTTGATATTTTTTATAATCTATTTATCGTAATATTCGCTACATTTGTTAAAATTTTGTAAAAATTTTCAATTTTAGAAGTGCACTTATTCTCTCCTTTTTTGTTTATCATTTAATATATTAAAATATTTTTCTGAGATCAGAAGATAATGCAGTTCATGCTCCATTTAGTTTAATATCTTATAATGTATATTATTTATTATATCCTATTAATAAAATTAAATAATTAAAAATATATGATATATATAAAGATCATGGGTAATACATACAAAAAAAAAAACTCTGAATAAAAACATTATTAGAAATAAGTACTAGACAAGTCATACCAGTATAACATTTTGGAGAGTAAAAAATCTTAACTACACTTCAATATCTATAAAGACCATATGAAGTATTAAATCAATCCATCTGTATATAAAAATATTTGTGAGAAAAATTTTAATTTACTTGAAACAATATAGTGATATAGTTAAAATTTATTTTCATTAAAAATTAATCACAGTAATACTAATAAATTATTTAGACATTTAATTAAAAACTAAACCGTTTAGAAATTTAATATAAAGAAAACAATACATAGTGAATTTTATTCAGCAATACATTATAAATATTCATGCTGGGATTGTATTGAATGATTACTAACAGCACAGAAAAAAGTTGATTGCAAAAAAAAAAGTAAGTTGTAATATATATATTGAACCGATTTTCTCTCTGATTCAAAAGTTTTATCCGTTAGTTAAAATGGCTTTCGTATTTTTTTAAAGTTTTAAAAGTAATATCAAAGTTTTATATTTTATTATTTTATGTATTAAAACTCACACAATAGCTTCTTATATCCTTATTAAAATTTCATTTTGAAATAAATTGGTAAAATATTTGTAATATATACATCATCATATTCACTAGTCAAGGTTTTAGCAATTTTTCCTATTTTTTACTCTATCCTTAATATTTTCATAATCATATCCCCCATTTGGTTCATTTACTTTCTTCCCTTTTTCAATCTTAGTTCCTCTATAGATAGCTAATAAATAAAACTAGCATTTGAAGAAAAAATCCCTCTTTTCTTGTGAAATCCTTTGGGTTGGAATGAGGGTTTGAACTCATAATCTACAATATATATATATATATATGTATAAGTGCATGCTAAATTCAGTTTGTAAGAATAGTTTTTATTAAGACACGGTAATGATCAAGTTGTTGTTTTGTATGTGGACATACATATATATTAAACAAAACAAAAAAAATCAAATCTTTGCGTGTAATTTAGATAGTTTTTTACACTACTCAATCTTCCTCTTATTGATCATCTTGTCTCAACATGTATTTTGGTCTTAGCAACACCCTCCATCAAAATAGCTACTTCATTCTTATATAAATATGCCTGTTATATTTAATTTAACATTAAAACCTAAATATTGAAATTATTAAGATTTGTACAACTTTATTGTTAATGGCTTAGGAAAAAAAAAAACTATATACAGTTGATTTTTTTCTATAAAAAAATTACTATGTAAATAAATATTTAATTATGTAATTAAATAATATAAAGTCGCCATAAATTTTAATTAAATAAAAAAAATTTTTCAATGAAATAGATGGCCGAAGAGTTGTGGAGTGGAGTGGATTGAAGCCTGTCCATTAAAGTATGAAGATTGGCTATCTTAATATAAGCTGAGCATTGATTATATATATATATATATATATATATATATATATATATATATATATATATATATATGGAGATGATAATCTGGATGAACTGACGAGTGCTGGTTTAGCACGAATTATGGTAATTAGTGATTATTTATTTTTTCGACATGAGTGTGATCAAGGGTGTCAGCAGTATGAAATAGCATGGATAGTTGAGAATCATCTGAAAGTCTGAGTTCAAACTCTATATATTACATTTGCCATTTAGTAAATTATTTAATATTTTAAATATTAACACATTAATTAATATTATCAAATCTTCACGACACATATTTTAAACTCCAACCATCATCAGGTGCCACAGAAATTTTGAACATTCTAGCTTCATAACAATATTATTTTTATATAAATATTACCACTATGCACAATTTGATATTGATATTTGAATGTTCTAATTAAAGATAAATTTGTCTTATTTTTATAAAATCTATACACAAGGGAAGAACTATATAAAGCTCATTTTTCCCATGAAGAAATTTCTATAGAAAACGATTCTTATAAGCCATCACTAATATATTATATTTAATGTTAAAGCTTGAAAGTCCAAGCAATAATATCAAAATGAGTTTTGGAATTGTATTTTACATTGTTATGCATATGGGCTATCTGTTATTTGTAAAACACCAGACAATAAGTTTGACTTAAAACATGTTCATGTTGACATTGGACAATATTTTTATCATTGTGATTGTATTTAAAATTTTAGCAAACCTTCTAGATGGTGCTTAAACATCTGATATTGTTTTATTTAATTACATACTGTCATTTTTCATTATGATATTCATCCATTCATCTGTCAACATCAAGGTGAAGGTCTTTGCAAATTTATCAAAGTTTCTCTGATGTGTATAGTCTTCTCTTCATATCATATCAACAAAACTTCCATATTTCATCCATCTATCTCACACATGATCTTCTTCTAGATCTTGTCATCTCTTTAAATATCATTTTCTGTTAAATGTTAAGTTTTAGATGAATAATTAATAACTTCTAAAACACATCTATTTAAATATTCCATTTCAAATACATAAACATATTTTTTAAATGTTAAATTATTTCTAAAGAAAAATACTGTATACAAGTTTAATCCTATATTTAATGTGATCTATTAAACTTCCATCCATATTAATAATCAGACCAAAGCATTTGAAGTTGTTAACATCTATTTATAATTATTGACTATTATTTTTTTTTCTTCTAAGAAAATTTGTTGAACATTATTTTAGACTCTATAGCATTTATCTTTAGTCCTATTTTCTTATTTTCATGTGATAAAGCAACATTTCCTGAAACACTAAAGTATTTTACACAAGATGATTTAAATAATCATCTATAATATATAATCATCTATATTTTTATTCTCTTAGATTTTCATGTTAATGCACAGAGTACTTCTTGTAAAACTACTGAAAATGGTTTTGGAGATATGAAATTTTCTCTGTTAGACGTTTATACCTTAGTCATGGCTGTTGCATTTTGATAAATATTTTTTAGAATATGTAAAGATCCTGCTTGCATTTCATGATTTTCAAAAGCCTTAATCACTGTGGCAATACTTATACAATGAAATGGCTTTAAATAATCTATAAATCCAAGCACAATGTCAATTTATATTTGTTTATTCTTTCTATAACTTCTCTCAATACTTTGATATGCTTGACTGTGCTAAAGCTATTTTAACATATGGTTTGCTCTTTCAGATGAGACACTATTATCTTAGTAAAATTTTGAATAGAACTGATGGAATATTGATAGTTTGCTAATTACTAATCTTCTCTATTATATTCCTATACTGTCTTTCTTGCATTACTTAATTCAATCAACATCAATTTTAATCACTTTCTTTATTACTCCTACAATGCATTAAACATTTATTTTATCAATAGCAGTTTCAATTGCCCAAACAATCTCCTTCAGTTTTATAACAAACATAATATAAATATTTAATTTCAAAAATCTTATACTTATCACTTTTCAGTAAAAAAAAACTTTTATTATTGATTACAGTTTCGACTGTAAATATAACTACACAGATATTTTTACATAGACACATAACTTGTACTCTTATCTATAAATATTTTTTTCATATTATAAATTTATTTTTCTTTTTAATTAACTTATATAAACATCATATATGCCTTTATATTACTTTTCTATATTGTAACGGGCACATACGTACGTTACATTATTTTTTATTAGTAAACATAAAAAAAAAAGTTCACCAATAAAAATTTCTTTTTTAAGAATTAAAAACTGAAAATTAAAAAATCATCTTAAACTCGCATATATATAAAATCGCACAGATAAATATTTATTAAAATAAAACTTTATTAAAAAAAGAGTAGTTTAAAACTAAATTGTCAGAAAAGATTTAGAGATAAAAATATATGTTTAAGTTTGAAAACAAATTAATTAATCTTTTGTAAAATGGAAATGATTATTTTAATTAGTAAACTAGCCTTGGGACATTTAAATGTATAAGCATCAGTCAGATAGAAAAACAATAGAAACTTTTAGCAAATGAAAGAAATCCATCGGGAAATCAGACATCAACCAAAAGGTTTTCACCATCATGATGTAATGTTGAGTTAATCCACAAAATTATTATAAAAGGAAAGGTTTGAAAATAAAAGAATTAGTTGGTTATTATGAGTGGACCGATATGTGTTAGCATGGAGTTGAAGGAGAAGGGATTGAAAAGACTCACTCTTCAATCCCTTCAGTTCTTCTAGGAAGAAAGAGAAATAAACTATCGTTTTCTACATTGAGGACCAGCTGGAGTAAAAAACCTCCGGATGAATAAATCGGCCAATAGAATACCAATCTTTTTTGGACGGCGTGGAAATTCACATTCAAATGGCAAGCAACAGATAAAGATGAACTGTTTAAAACCGTAAGAACATTATAATTAATGAACATTAAATTAAAAACTTTCCGTATTTAAATAATACAAATAGAATCCTATCTGACCAACGTAAATTAATATTAATAATGTCATTTAATGTATTTCTTTTGTAAAATCATTTCCATTTATTTATTTATTTGTTCTTTAAGTTTTATTATGATTTCTGTTTTTCATTAAACTAGTTATATAAATATTAAACTTAAGTCGGGCATGAATGGCTATATAGATTTGTAAAGTTATATTAGGGAGGGTAATCTTAGGTTATTCGTTTTGTAGTTGAATTAGGTCAATGGATTGGATATATTGGTGTAATTAGTAGATGTAGTATGAGATTCGCTATGGGCAGAATCGCTACTATATGCCGCACACTTCCGTTTTGCCTATGGAAGGGATTATAAGATGTAGAACGCTGTTCCTTTTGATGGAGTTTTTTTTTCTTGCTCTTCTTGTCTGATAGATGTTATATTCCTATCTGATGAGAAGCAGTTTCTTCTCTTAACTTAATTGTGCTGCTGTATTTATATTACATTGAACACATCGATATATCAGATGGATTGAAGTTTGGTTTGACTGTGAACCTTTGGTCTAAGGTTAAACAAGGATTGAATATTTTCTTTTCAAATGCAAATCTATGTAGTCTATTCATACTTGACACCCATAAATAAAATTGCATTAAATTTAAGTTGGGTATAGAGGCTTGCATGAGTTCGTTACCGGTTAATTATGTTTTTGGTTTTCATAGTTGATCAAAATATATAGACATTCGGTAAATACTGATACCTTATGGTGAGTATCTAAGATGTATTTATTCGGACATCTTTTAAGTTATTGGTGTTAATGCGGTGTCTTATGATGAACACCATCGGGTTTCTTGTAGTCCCTATGCAATTGACAGTATCAATGATTTTGTATTTTGATCGTTTATGTTTACTTTGAAATGTTTTTAACCGTGTAATCTATGTAACTGATCTATACTCAACATTATAAAACAGACTTTCATAAATCCATCTGTGCGAACTTAATTAAAATGTAAACTTATAATATTATAAAAATTAAAATGTAAATTTAAATTATAAAATCAAATTAAAATCTAAAATAAACATACTAAAATAATAATGTTAAATTTTATATATATATGTGCGTAAATAAATTTTTGTATGTTAATTACTGGCAGTGGCTTATTTTATTTATTTTTAATATTGAAATATAATTAGATAAGATATTATATTACTAAATCTCTGCTACTTTCTGAGCTAGTGACTTGGGCTAACGACCGGAATCAAAATTAAAAAAAAAAAAAAATTTTTTTTTGACTTACGTATCTGCCTACTTTATAAATTTTTCTAGGTTCAAATGCCTAGATGGCACCCTGTAGTGCAGATCATGTTAAGTAGCTTTCTCTAGATCGTTATAATATACATACTTTTAAACAAATATTTATAATTTTTTAACATCTTTATACATTTATATTATCTAACTAATTAATCAATATCTCCTATAATCATATATATATATTACTTTTTTTTTATTATTATATTTTTACTGATATATTTATTTTTGAATCCATTTTTAATTTTAACATTATGTATTATTCACATTTTTAACCATTTATATTTCTTGTTTTTTTATATATCAACCCTTAACATTTGACATATAAAAACACTTATTATTTATCCCTAATTTATACTTATAATCTTAATTCTTTTTATTTTTCCTGTTAATTTATTCATTTTTAATTAAACTATTCCTTAACTTAATTTATAATATTCTAGTACACCTTATACTCACATCTTATTCCTAAATTAATTCAACTGTTAACTATTTAAACCTTTAAATTCTCTATTTATTTCCAGTAGCTCCCTCCCTTGACTTATTTATAAACTAATTTTTTTTCTATTTTTATTTTACCAATATTATTTTTTACTTATGGTAAAATTCTCTTTAAGCTCTAATCTCCATTTAATACTGGATAATACTATTAATAAAAATAGTCTCTTTTATTTTTTATCTCTTCTGTTACTTGTAATTGTATCATTCTTATACAATTCTTTACAATTCATGTCCTGTTTTTAATGTTTGTAAATTATTGTTCAAACAAAGAAGGTTATAGTAAACAAATAAATTAATAAGAGAAGGGAGTTATAACTAATGAATATCCAGACAAATATATAAATGATTATATTAAGTTCATAGAAAATAAATTAATTTATATAAAAGATAATATTAATAAATGAATAGAATAATAATGATAATAATATTGATAAAATAAATTATATAGATATAAGTACAAATAATAACTACATAGCTAAAAATTTAAAGAGAGTAATAAGTAAAGTTAAAAAAAGATATAATAAAAGTTAAAGTAGTAAAAAAAATAATACGATTAATATACTGGGAAATAAATATAAAAAATATAATAAACATCCAAATAATAAATAAATGGATTATATAAAGTTAAATGTAAACAATGCAATGTTAATAATGCAAAAATAAATTAAGTTGGTAAAACAAAAAAAAACCAATATATAGAAGATTATTACAACATAAATATGATAGAAATTTTCCAATATATTTTCATACATTAGAAACAGGGCATGGATTTGGAAAGGATTATGTAAGAATGATACAATTTACAAATAATAGAAGAAATATAAATATAAATGAAGCTATTCTTATTAATAATATTAACCAGTATTGAATAAAGATTTGAGTCTAAAGAGTATTTTACCACAAGTAAAAATTAATTTTGGAAAAATAAAAATAAAAATAGAAATAAAAAATAAAAATAGAATTAGTTTATATAAAAGCAAAGAGAGGGAGCTATTGGAAATAAAAAGAAAATGTAAAAGTTTAAATAGTTAGAAGTTGAGTTACTTTAGGAATATGAGGTGAGTATAAGATATAGTAGAAAATTGTAAATTAAGTTTAATAACTAGGTTAGAAAAAAATAAATAATAAACATAAAATATAAGAAGAATTAAAGTTATAAATATAAATTAGGGCAAAGTGGTAAGTGTTGATATATAAAATTAGAAAATATAAAGGGTTAAAATATGAATAATATATAACATAAAATTAAAATTAAAGATGGAGTCAAAAATAAATCTTATATATACAATCTGTATTTGTCTGTTGTCTGATTGGTGAATGAATATTTGTCCAATGACATTGCAAACACTATGGTTATGCAAAGGAAATAATTATACCATTTAATAAAAATGCTGGGAAATAATTAGTATGAGTGCTCTTAACTACAGATATAAAGGTTCCTATCTAGCTTCAAGAACAACCACAAACACCGATTTATAATTTGATATTAAGACACACCATGCTTTCATGATCTGTTAATCTCCCAATATAGTTCAGATGAATGACATAATTAGCAATGTTAAACAATTTTTACAAATTCACAATGTTTAATAAAAAAACATATTTACATTAAATCTTAAAAAAATTGTTACACATTCAATTAAATAAAAAATATTACAAATATTATATTTAATAAAAAAATACAATAAATGGTAAATATTAATAAAGCTAAAAAACTTATGATTATGTTTGTCATAATTGATTCTTGAAAGAAAAAAATATACAGAGGAGTGAATATATATTTGACGTTATAAAGATAGAAAATATAACAGATAAAGCAAGCAATTAAAAAAAATTACAAAAATGACTGGCATTTTTGTATTTAGATAATAAATAGTGAAAAAAACTTGCGATTATGGTAGTCATGACCAACTATCAAAATAATAATAATATTTTTTTATTCAAAGGGCACTCCAGTAAATCTAGATTTATGTCAGAGGTGTAATATTATCATATCTAATAAAGAATATTATTAGGATGCCATTTTTTTTATTCAGAGGGCCCTCCAGTAAATAATATTATTTATAAATAAATTAGAAAAATATATGTATATTACAAAAATGATGGACTTTCAGGCCATGCATATTTCTCACATTTATTTATATAATATTTAAATCTTTTGTTTAATTGACATTAAATCTTAAAAAAAAGTGTTGAATCAACCAATTAAAAAAAACGATGTCCTTTCCATAAACAATCAATATATACATATGACAATCCATCCTCCTTGTTGGTGTTCCTCTAACAAAACTCATCGATATAATATTACTAGGCCATTACATTTTCTTTAATATTTTAACAAATAAACAATACACAGACAACTTCTTAAAATTACATTATTTTATTAATTTTTAAATTAATTTTATAGATTTCCAATTAATAAGCAATTTTTTTTTGTTTTATAATAAATGTTCCTTTATTTTAGCTTTTTAAAAAAATAACCAATATTTTTTTGTTTTGTAAGAAATGTTCCTTTAGGTAAGGTTTTTTTTTTTTTTGGAAAAAAAAAAAAATTGAAGAAATTTGCAATATGTTCATTTGTTAACCTTTTTTCAATAACGTTGATTTGATTACTTCAAACATAGTTTTATTTTTGTTTGATAAACAATGCCTCAATAAACAATTTATTTTTGTTTGATAATAAATTCTTCCTTCATTTTTTTATTTTGCGAACAGTAATTTAATATATTAGGCAATAGAAACATATTGAACGAATGCTGTTTTTCACTAACATTGATTTGGTTACTTCAAACATAGTTTATTTTTCATTGAAAAGCAATGCCCCAATATCAATTTATGGTCAAGTGTTGTTATCCAAGCGGTCAGCGCATCTTCCTTGCAAGCAAGCAGTTGGTTGTTGCGGGTTTGCCTCCTGGCCGATGGTATGACATATGGAAAAAAAACCAATTTATTTATGTTTGGTAATAAATGTTCATTTATTTTATGTTTTTTTTGCTAACCATAATTTAATATATTAGCCAATAGAGATAGCTTGAACAAATACTTTTTTTCACAAGTAGCCATTTTTTCAACAACACAAGCTCTTGCAAGGTACGAGACTTTAGATTCAGGTATACTGAATCATCACATTTTCTAATTTTAACACATTTACAGATATAGTGTGATAATTTGGAGGACCTTATGGTAATTCATTTAGGTTTGAACATAATTACTTCTAAGCGAATATTGGTTCACTTTCCATCATTAAAATCATTCACATTCTATCATGATAACTTAGTGATATATTAAGTGTTAGCATTTGTATAGAGGGTAAACAATACATATCAATGCTAACTGATATGGTAAGCTAAGTGTGGAATTGTGAGAGCAATTGATCGCAAAACACACTGTAGGCCACCAGAGCAATTGATCACAATGCACCCTATAGGCCACTGTTAGCCAAAAGTCTCAATTACTAGCACTCAATTACTGATAGCAATTGAGCAGTTGTGCCTGATAAACAGTATTTTCAACTACTTTTAAGCTAGCAACAACATCATCAACTGGGATGGATTGTCATATGTATCATACATTACAAAAACTATTTCAAAAACACTGTCTAATTTGATTGAAGTAAAATATATATTTAGATAATGCTGTCAAATTCAAATTGGAAAATCAAAAACTTAAAATTTGTTTAAAGTAAAGTATATATCCAGAAAATATAAAAGTGTAATGTTACTTTGTTAATTAAAATAATCTTTGGTATTAAGTATATAAATAATTAGTGAAAATCTTAAAACTATATAAATATAGTTAGAAAACAATTACTAAAATAAATGGTATAGATATACTGACATTTCTAAAGGCTTTGCAAAATTATAAGTATAAATTAAATAAAATAATAACATAATTAAATATATATTTTTAATAAAAATTGATAATTATCAGATATTAATGAGACACCAATAGTACTAAAAACGTATTTAAAGACAGAGAAACAATTAAACAATGGAGAGATTATGTATCTGAAATGGGACAAATTGAAAAGAATCAGATCCAAAAAAAAATGAAGTGCTTGAGAAAATGAATTTTTGTGAGAAATATCTCAACCTTTATATAATGCATTAAAACATCAAAGAGAAAGATGAGAAAATGAATTACCTTCTCAATGATCATAGCTTTTAGAAAATCTTAATACTACTAATGATAAACAATGATGCAATGAATCCATTGCCCAGCAATATGAGTGCTTAATTCAGGATGCAGCTTCTCATGATGATGAATGAGAATTACATATGTCACAAGATTCATCATTTCTAACTTTATGACAAATAATAATTGAAGCACAAGATGAAATTTCAAATCATCCTGTTAATGATGCAAGAAGGCACCCTGAGCCATCTAGAACAAATATTCAAGAACAAATTCAACAAACTTTTCATTTAAAAATAAGTGAATCAATTATAATTAGTACATTCATGTAAACCTTTAAATATTATTGGTCATTTTTGTGGAGCATTTCATATTATAGCTGAAAAGCAGGTGATGGAAAATTCAATAGTTGTTATCATAAAGTTAAAGTAAAATTACCATCACATCCAAGATTTCCACAATATCTTCAAAATATTATGTGTAATCCAAATGTGCATGACTATCAAAACTTGAAATATTATACCTTATAATAATACTATTATTTTTGGCTCAATGAGTGTTAAATTAGCAGGAAATGTTTTAGGTCATGGAATATATTGTTTTCAAATTCAAGGACAATTGTATCATAAAATATCATATTTACATCCTGCTGAAAGTGAAGAAAGAAGATATATACAATTATATGCATTGGATAGCATAGAAATATTACAACAAAGAGTAAACAATCCTCAAAATGAGGATTGCTTACAACATGTAATGCAAAAATTAAAAAAATGCAATTAAATATATTTGCAATTGCTTATAAAATGCTGAGTGAAGTAGAAAGAGAAGGTTGTGAATATGCTGAAGTAAAAAAAAACTATATCAACAATTTATATGGATTTATGAAGAAATTGAGATAGTAATAATTGTCAATATAATTTACTAACTACTAATGAAGTAGCAGTGGTATTTAAAAATGAAGTTGAACCATCATTTGAGCATGGTATTCAAATTTATCTATGTAATGATCAACAGCCATTTATAAATATTAACATTCTCAGCCCAAATTTGGATCCAATGACATATCCAATTTTTTTATCCTAATGCAGAATTAAGTTGCAATCCAGATCCTAAAGCTGAAGTATCCTGGCACTGGAATTGGTGCACACAACAAGACATTGATATTGCAATTGAATGTATCACAGATACCTACACATCACTGTGTTTTTAACCTGATTTCTTTTATGGAGAAAACGCCATTCATCAGTGGAGTGTTGACTCATATTTTTAGGTTGAGGCAAATAATTTAAATTTTATTGCTCATGAAGAAGAAAAACTCCATGTTGAAAATTACAGTGGATTAATGGAGTATATTGTTGAAAATGTTGTAACTACAGGAGAACAAAAACAATGTTATATTACCATCATCATATCAAGGATCACCCAGAAATACATGAGAATGCAATGGATATTGTTACAAAATTCAGAAAAACAGATATTTTTTATACTTTTACTTGTAATCAAAGATGGCCTGAAATACAATAAAATTTATTACCAGGAGAAAATTTATTTGATATACCTGATGTAGTGGCTCAGGTTTTTAAAATAAAATTAAAAGAATTGCTAGAAAATATTACATGTAGTGTATTTTTTGGTAAAGTCTTAGCATGAGTATTCATAATCAAATTTCAAAAACAATGATTACCACATGCACACATATTATTAATATTACCAAAATATAAGATAAATAAAAATAAAAAGAGTGAAAAAAAATAAAGGTGAAAATAGATATATAGAAATAAAAACAAATAATAATATTATAGTGAATAAGTTTAACAAAATTATAAAGAAGATTAATAAAAAATGCAAAATAATAATTACTATAAAAATAGTTAATAAAAAGGAGAAAACCTCCTAAATTTGATAGATAACAAATACATAAGATATAATAAAGATAATAAAAAATAATTAATGGAGTATATGTGATAAAATGCAAACAATGTTTAGATAGTGGGATTGATAACAAATATGTGGAAGAAACAAAAATTCTATAAAAACAAGATTAAAACAAAATATGTCAGATAATAAATAACAGATATATATATATACATATGAAAGAAACAGGACACAAATTTACACAAAGTTCAATAAAAATTAGGTTACATATAGAAAATATTGAAGGAAGGAAAATAAAAGAAGCAATACTAATAAAAAAAAATCAAAATTTAATAGGAATTCTGAGATTAGTGTAGATATTGTTATTAGATAAGATATATGGAGGTAAATATATAAAGGGAAAATTGTTTATAAATGAATATTGCATATTAGAAAAAAACTTAGCATAATATTTACACATAAAGCAATATAATATAAATTTATAAGATTTATATAATAATAATAAAAGTTAGTGTATAAAATAAAAAATATATATAAATAAAGAGTTGTAGGGAATATATTGTAACGGTCAAATATGTAAATTCGTGTAACAAAACCTAGAACTTTAGTAAATCATCCCAAGGCTGACCAGAATACGGTGGTGCAACCACAGGTCTGATATAGCCCTTGTTCCTTTATTATTGCTCAGAGATTTCCCACCTTGCAGATGACACATATGAGGCCACAGCAGTATTCTCCTTCATCACGTTACGGCAGTAGAACAACAGTAGAGAAAAAGACTGTAAACAAGTTGGCACTCTATCTAGTATAGCTATATAGGCATCATGTGGCTAGTATATGATTATTAAACAATGAAATGATTTTAATAACTAATAATAAAATAATTACTAAATGATAGAATGATTATGAGTTGGTGAGCAAGACTAAGACATGAAGCAAAGTTAAATTTAAGACAAATTTAATAAAGTTAAATTTTGAAATAATAATTAAAAACAATATTATAATAGCCAGATGTTTGATCTCATGTGCCGATCACTAAGGGATGTTTACATTAAGTTTGGGTTCACACACAAGTGATGGTTTTAGACAAATAATTCTTTATGGCTGAGTTTTACATTGCTTGGTTTACATATATAGGTGGTATGTGAAATCACTCACAGGTGATATTAAGTTTCTAGTTTATAAATTATCAGGTTTCTTATATATATATTTGTGTTTATCACTCGTAGGTGATAATTTAATATTTATGTACTTCTGGTTTATATATAGCATTTTAATCACTCGCAGGTGATTGTAATTTCTAGGTTACAATTATTTAATTTACTTAACTATATATATATATATATATATATATATATGTTAAGTAAATTAAATATATATACGTATATATATATATATATATATAAATCACTCACAGGTGATGAAATTATAATACATTTGAATTTATGTTTTCATGAGCTTTAATATTAATTTTATGATTAAATGAATTTGCTCATGCTTATCTATGCCTAGTTATTGCTATAAAATGATCTAGATTTGCTTTATGATTAGTGGAAGTGAATATGAAGATTTATAAAGAATATAATACTTTACTAAGCATGAATAATCAATATATTCTCTATATAGCTACTTTGCCTATCAAATTGGATTCGGATTCAGATCAAAGCTGAGAATAACAATCATAATGGCAGGATGAACTGATTATTGGCAGCCATACTTCTGATACTAAGGCATATATAAAACATATAATTCTGAGTCTTCTGCATCTCATATATGTGCCTTATTCACAGGATTTTTACCAAGTAACAGTTCCCTTTGACCGAACTCATTGCTGTGAAATAGGAGGCCTTTAGTCTGGATGATCAAGAAATTTATTTAAGTGGGAGTCTCATGCTCTATTTCTAAGGATACAGAATGGAAGGCATGTACCAATCCACCATCTGAAGAAGATAAATTTCCCGAACTAAGAGTAATGGTGCAGCACGACCACATACAACTATTAAAAAAAAAAAGCAACAAGTGAGTATGCATAGTGTTTGTTAAGGACACATATGCACTACTGACAACATTATCATATCATAAAATTAAGACACTAAATAATAGTTTCCTTCATGAAACTACTCTGTATCAGTTCATATTATAGTATTTATAATTATACTATTAAGGAAAGTTTATGAATCCAAGTTACAAAGCTATCTCTATAGGCTTTTATTTATCTAAGGAGGGTTACAGCATAGTAAAGGAAATTACAATATAGAACTATAGATTTATGTTGCATTTTATCACTTCAACTGAATATTGGTTAAATATTATATTTAAAAGCAAATCTATCTTAGAATAACTGTATGCTTGTAATTATATTCCAATAAAGATATTTTAATCATGTCAAAACAGGGCTTTAGTTTGCGCATCAATATACATTAAGTTACATAAATACGCAAAGTTACATATATATGTGTGAGAATCTATACTTACTTCTCACTAATGATTTAACTATGAATAAAACTTGGTTTTGAATACATATAGCATACACAATAACATAATTAAAATAATATATAGGGTACATGAGCATAATTAAAATAATAAGTTTTGGCATAGATTCAATCAAATGAAATGTAAGATTTAAAATATAAGATTTCACGTAAGTGAAATCTGAAATTTGGCTTTGTTTTAAAGTAAAACTTATGTGACATTCACTGATATTTGATTGATTCAGTTTCGATAATTTTAAATATATAAGATTAATGATGGCAAATATTATCATTAACTTAAGATATACAAAATGACTTAGAAATTGAATAGTTATTTTAAAATAGATCATTTTGCATTATACATGACAAAATTATATTAAAACATTGAAAATATAGATTTTAGCAAGTTAAAACTAAATTACTTTTAATTATTTAAATTTAGGATGGATACATGACTAAATCAATCATAAATAAATTCAGCAAGTAAACCAACAAATACAGAAACCATATCAATAAATGAAAGGGGTTATTTATGCAAATAATAATTCAGATAAAATCATAAAACAATTAAATTGGTATTTATCAAATATTAAATTATTAAATTAGTTATCAGATATTAAATCAGTTTATAAATTATTTTAAATATGAAATCAGTTTATATCATTTTAAATCAGTTCAAATAGGAAATCAGTTTGAATCATGAAATCAGGCAAGATTTTAAGATTGAAACAAAATAAAAATTATGTTTAGAAGTAAGTTTAGTTTACATTATTATTATGGCCATTAGATTAAGCTAGCATTTTAGAGTTGAGTTTAGTTGAAAGCTTTAGAATTGAAGGAGTATTTACCATTTCTTCTCTCTTCTGTTGATTAAGTTATTTCTTTATCATGGGACTTATTTAGGTGGTATGGTTGTTACTTCATCTTTCTCCACATTAGGCAGCTTCTCATCGGAGGCGAAAGGCAAGATTTTAGACCTTTACCCTGGCATGATTATCAACGCTATTCAAGTACTTTATTAAAATTATAATCATAGAGAGTGTTTTCAAAGATGGATGCTCCAGCTTTTATACCAGCAAACCTCCCTCTCCTTTATTTTATTATTTTTAGATTAGTTTTTTTAGCTTACTCGCTGTTTCAAAATTCAGGAGAATCCCGCTGTGATTATTTTTCACTTAGGTCAATTTAGCCTCTTTGACACGTGGTAATTTATTCAGTTTTCCCAATTTAAATCTAATTTTAATTTTAATTAAAACTGGGTCAATTTTCAGCAAAAAGGATTAATTTTTCTGGCATCACTCTTACTAGAAAAACAAATCTAAAATTATTGAAAAACATTTTGTTATATAGGTAACTCGATGTTTAATTTAGCGATATATGCAGAAATATATAATTTCAAATATTACTAATTTAATAAATATTTTAAAATAAAGAAATCTTAATGTTTTAAATTCTATTAACATTCTTTTTCTAGCATATATGTAGTCTTAGGTTACACATACAACTCGTTTTTCATTTAATTCCCATTAAAAATATATATGTGGGTATTTTTAGAGATTTACGAATATAAATGCAATTTTCTCTCTATATGTAGAGATATTCACACACACACATAGTAAAAGTATTTAGGTTTAAATTTAGCCAGGTTTTATGATAATATTAGCATAATATACAAGATTTTGGTGGTTATTACTTATAAAAGAATACTACTATAGTAGGTGAAACAGTTGGGTTGTAAAAGCTGACCATTTCATTATATATATATATATATATATATATATATATATATATATATATATATATATATATATATATTGTGACCATCTGAATGGGCACAAGGGTTTAATATACTTTGTATCTGTATTAAATAGTTATATTATATTTAAAAAAATGAAATAGCCTTAGAATTTTAAAATTTTTTGCTGGAGATTGTTTAAAGTTTAGATGTGGGTTGCTCATGCAGTTTATTGACCACTTGATAGATATTCATTATTATTAGTGTGGTTAATGAGGTATTTAATGTAAGGAAGAGGGGTTGTTTATTAATGGAATTGATACATTTTGTCAGAAAGATGCAAAGTTAATTTAAATTATTGTAGCATTAGTTGAATGGTTTTAAAATTCTTTATTCATTAATACTTATCCTTTTGTCAACAATTAATAGCCATTTCAATTATATTTAGTTAAGATAGTTTAATATTTAGGTTGTAGTACATGTGTATGCACGTATGACTCTGCATCATTTTCATTTCATTTTCATCTTTTAATAACAGCAAACAATAATATATTCACAATAAAAACATTTAAATTACAATAATTATCTTAAATAATTTAACAAATATATATTTCTTTCCAATGATTAATAGATAGTTGAATCAATAGATTATTTTACAAATTAAATAAATTATTAATCATTTTTATTTAATAGTTAATTAATATTCACTTTTCTTTCAAGTTTGTAAAAGCTATGTATTTTATTATCATTTTTATCTTGATTTTTGTTCTAAAAATCAAAGTGATTTTTTTTTTGAAAATATTTTTTTTGAATATGTAATTAGCTGAGATAGAAGAGGAGTGTGGGAGTAACCTGGTGAAAGGAAATGAACTTTGCTAAAGAGAGCTATTTAACAAAGATCTCCAGTGAAAAATGTGCATATTATGTAATGTAATTGTAGCCAAAAACAGTGGCTGATTATTGTGAAATTAAAACCAGTTGCTGAAGTCAAATTGATTTAAAAAAAAAGGACTTTGGAGTAAAACTTCGATAGGATATTAAGAAATATATTATGGAAAGAGTTATTTTCAGAATGCAGTTCTAAGTTTTAAAAAGGTACTCAGTTTACTTTACTCTTCTTGATTAAACATATTGAATTAACCATCTTCATAACTATTGCTCTTTTAAAAATGTATGTTAATAACGTTCAGTCTACATTACTTCACTTAATTATCATTTTAAATAGGAATAAATTGCATGAATATTATTGTTGTATCATTGACCAACGTGTGTTCTTTAATATATCTGGAAAATGCATGCAGAACTATTTTACAGAATATATTTTTATTCTTCACTATTCTCCGTATTATGTTTTTGTGAGATTAAACATCAATGTAAGAATATGCATATTTTGATAAATCATGCCATGTTTAAATTCATCATAAAGAGATGACAGTATTTATTTATCTGGTATTTCTGGAAATAATACGTATGTTAAATGAAGGAAATAAATGTGAGCTACTTCAAATTAAATATCTGTTTAAATCGAATAGAAGGATAGAAATGCGGGTAATTTTTGTTCTCTTTGATAAAGATGGAAAATAAAACAAAGTATTATTAAATGCTATTCAATAAACTACTAAAAATAATTACGTATTCAATTTAGAACTACAATGGAATAAGTGAGATAATTCCTGTCCAACAGTAGTTAAGAATTTATTATATTCTCATCATAATAGAAGATAAATTGATTGCTTATGTATGATACAGTAACTTAAATAACTTTGTTATGAACATTGAAGATGCTGAGTCCTATTTAAACATGACTATATTTGTTTGGTTATCTACAGCAGTTTATTTTAGTTTAAAATTCAGTTTGGAATGTGTCCCATATTGTTTCATAAACCTGGAACCGAGCTTTGCAAGTGAACTTTTATTTTAAATTACAAAACTAATAACTTTTTTTTTTTTTACTTGTCATAATTAATGTATATGATAGGTAGATAGGCTTTATTTATTATTATGTTTATTTATAATTTGGGTATTTTGACCATCAAGAACATCTCTGAAGTGTATCCAAATGAGGAGTATGCTGGTAAAAATTGATTGTGTTCAAACAGGTCTTATTGTTCTTTTATGAAGATAAAAGAATGAAATATTTTTTTAAATATATTATTAGAGAGGTTTACATTTATTTTGTATACTTTATTATCTCTAAGTGAAAATTTTGTTCTCTTTTTAAATCAACGAACTTATAATAGAAGTAGTTTGCAAGATATGAAAGAAAGTTCAATCGTAATAATTATAAATATTAAATTAAAAGTTATACCTTAATGCAATATTTAATTATCATGTTACCTGCTTAGTGTATAATTTTGAGTTAATATTATATATACTTTTTATTCGCGGGTGTGTGTTTGTTTTGCACAATTATGATATTTGTTTGATAAAGTTTAGTTTGTGAATATTTTATACATAAATTTCGTACACTGTCATATTCTACTGAGTTGAATGGATTGGTATGTTATCTGTATGTATTTATCTGCCTGCGCATATTTATAATGTTCAATATTTAAAAAAGCTATGAGAATGTAAAGAAATCTGATTGCGTTATAATGTCTGTAGAGATAAAAGATCTTGCTTATTTAGTATATGTTAATAATTTTCCATGAGTAGAGCCTAGTTTATTTTATATGCATATCATTAAATGATATTTTTTGAAGTGATGTTTCCTTAGGGCCCTGGCGATGAGGAATAAGTCCCCACCAATAAGGTATTTAGAAGTAGATGAGTTATTGTTGAAGTATGATTAAATGATGCTTAGGAAGTTATGTGACATTTTTCTTAGATTCTTGGTGATGAAGAAATGTTCTCCACCAACATTATATTTATAATCAGATGAATTATTGTAGAAGTGTTCAGTAAGAGTTTATTTGTTCCTCATGTAGATTTTTTCCTTATAACTATAGTATGTATAATCATGAAAATATAGCTTTGTGTTAATTAATAAGTGGCCAGATAAATTGTTAGATTAATTCTTGATGTAATATTAGTGTCTTATTTTATTGATGAATTATGACATTGTTCAAAATAAAATAATTGTATGATATTTTCTTGATGATTGGAGAGTTTATAGAAAAAAATGTTTTATATTATTGCTGCTTGAACTTGCACACACATGCGTAATACAAATAATATCGCGTACATAAAGTATAGAATTATTGAAATTAAAATGAGAAATAAATGTCTTTTGAAATAAATTACATTCATTTAAATATAAAGTATAAAGTATTGAGATTAAAATGAGAATAAATATTCTAAAATACAGTGTATTTATTTAAATAAAGGTTATAAATCATCAAATCATCAGAATAAACATGATTTTGTTGCTATGCATGTATATGTAATTGAAACTGAATATTTAGTCAATTAGAGAAAGTTGCTTTGTTGAGAACCAAATATAAGTAATTTGATTTATTTTGTTAATCAAGAGTAACATCCTCTCAAAAGTATTTTTTTTTTGCGCTAATAATATAATATGTTATTTATTTATTGTCATGTAGATGAAATATGTAGGCAAAGCATGTGTTCAAAGTCAGGATATTTAAGTTTTGTTATTAATTTGGTTTGATAGTAGGGATAATCCCAAACTGCTGCTTAAAGTTCATTTGATAATTTAAAAATCTGTAAGTCAAATAGTCCATTTGTAGGTATCATATTAAACCAAGTTTATTTTATTGTAATAAATGATTTGTTTTAGTTATTTAAAATCTTAAAATCTGTGTCTTGAGTTATTCTTGTGTACATTCGTGTTTTCCATTTCCACATCTCCACATTTCATAAATCTATTACAAAATAGATATATTATTTTAGAGTTATAATACTAAATCTGCAGGTGTCTGACAATATTGTTTTTCTTAATTCAAACATTATAAAGAACATTTGCCACTGGATAAACGTATTAGAAAGATTGCCAAGTCAGTATATTTGTTAGATGATGATATGAGATTAAAATACTCTATCTCTGTCATTATCTTATTATTGAAACACAGTAAACCATTTTAGTCAATTTGTTCATTACATTTTTATCACACTTTAGAATTATAATTTATGGGCCAATGTAGTTTATTTAATTCAACTGTGTTTGTTAAATTCCCTGAGATCTTATTGTTTATTTCTTGATTGGCATTAAAGTAGATGTTTAGATTATGATATGCCAAGTCATAGAATTGTTTAAGAATATAATTATAGCAAGCTGATATGTGTTATACTTGGATGAAGGAAGAAATTAAGTTTAAAGTATATTTTAATAGACTGTACCAAATAAACATTATGATTCTTTATCATACAATTAATTAACAAAGGAATTTACATTATATTAAATGTTTTATAATATTTCTTCTTTTATTCATTTATTATCATATATCTTATGAACTGCCTATAGCCTCCCATTGAGCTGAGCTGAACATAAACTTAAATATAGAGTCTCAGTAATAATTTTGTATTATATATCTTCTTATATTGTTCTATTCATTAATAGAACTGGTGCCTGGGTATTTCGCTCATGTAATGTATATGAGCAGTGTTGGGAGTGTAGGTTATAATATATATATGTAATAAATAAAGTTTGATATCTGTATTCGTTTCACAATATAGAAATATAAATTTTTCTTCTATCTATATATATATTTCCTCTTTACATAACTTTTAACTTTTAATATTTAACAGAACATTAAATTTATTCACAAATCATATAATTATTTCTAGTTCTATATTATTGTACTAAATTTACATCATCAATTTAAAATATATATTAATAAAATCTATTATTAATCTTATATATTATTTAAATATTAATACATTCCATCAATAATCATATAACATTTGTTGATCTAAAGAAAACATAGTAAATACATCAAATTATTATTATCATATAATTTTTTACCATAAATATACTTCAATTCATCCTCACAATTCCTCCAAGATTTCTTTTCAAATAATTTTCATTTCCTCAACAATTATTCTTTAAATATTATTTTTATAATTATAAAATAAACTTTATCAAAGAAATTTATATTAATATTTAACTATTTTTAAAATATAAATATACCTTTCCTATCTTTAATAAATTAATAATTAATTAAATATTTATGTCAGTTAATAAATAAAAAAAACATATTCATAAAATCCAACTTCTTCTTTCATTATAATTTTCTTTTTCCTAGCACAAATTTTCACCAAACATTACTTCCTTTTCCTACATCACATTTTTTAAATTTTATAATAAAGAAAATTTTTTTTAAAAAAAATAAAATAAAACAAATATTCCACCATAAAAATAAAATAATAATTAAAATAGTTTATGAGATCCAGATTCATTTCTTTTAAATATGAAAAAAATATTTAAAATTATTATTTTTACATTATCTATAATTTATAAATTCTTTTTAATTATTTTAATTATTTGATATACTACATTTGATTTCCATTCCTTAACAGATATTTAAGTAAGATTACTTTTAGACTTCTCACATACTTTAATAATATAATAATTTTTTATATATTTCTTTACCCATTAATTTCCAATTTATTTCCTTTTTAAAACTATCATAATTTAGTCTTTAAACCATAAAGACTTACCAACAAATATTTATACAATTACTTTCATATTATACTTTACCAAGATATATTTTAATTATAATTTACAAAACTTCTCATAAAAATATTTCTCATTCTTTAATATCTTTTTATAAAACTAATTACAATCACTTTTAAATTTATACAAGGTCCAATTATTACTTTTATCATCTAATAACTCTCCTAGTTAATCCACTTTTTAAATTTTTGTATAAGCTCCAATACATTTTATCCTTATATATTTTCCATACTATTTGATAGTAAATTGAGCTTTATCGAGACGATAGAAATTATAATTAAAATTAACTCATATTTTTAAACTTTTATAAATTATTTTAAAAATACTCTCTTATAATTTTAAACGATTTTGAGGCCTATAATTACTTAGCTATTTTAATACACACTTTCTTTAATTTTCAATCACAATTCCCCTCCAACAATTGAACCTTTTTTTACCAAAACTCCCACTTATTGGGATTAAACAACAACTTTGCTTATTTCATATTTTACCAACAAGATAGAATTAAAATAAATAATGACTTATTTAATATTTATTATTTATCACATTATTAAATTCTTAAATTAATCTTTATCATTTATTTAAATCCATTAAACATTTTTAAAATATACTTTCTTATTTTATTCACTTTTCTTTTATAAGATATTTTTATAAACAAATTAAGTCTATTTTTTTATTTTTTCTATTTTAAAAATCAGATTTAATTTTCACATTAATTATTTTTATTTTTATCTCATGATAGCCAAAATAATATTTACAAATTTTTAACAAAATTCTAAAATTTTCAACTTTATTAAAAAACCCCAACAGGTAGCTAATTAACACTTTTTTCTTACAACAAACTACAAACTTGTAATAATCTAAAAATAAACTAACAATTCATTTTTTAAAAATAAATATTTTTAAAATAAATAATATCTTATAACAATTTTTAAAATAATAATTCGATATTATTAAAATCAAATATTAATCTTCTATTTTCTCTAATAATTAAAATATTTATATTCATTTATTAAATTTTATCTTTATCAACAATAAATATCATTTAATTTTACTTTCTTTTAAAAACTTTAACTTTAAACAGTATTTATTAAATTTATTAACGTATTGCTTGTTTCCCAACCATATACTATTATCATTCCCATTGAAACCTCTCTCAAACACAGCACAATTTTCACATATCAAACACTCATGAATTCTTTAATTCACTTTTTAAAAGATTATCATAAATAAATTAATATCATATAGCTAAATATATCTTAAATTTAAATTTTTAAATAGATTGATACAATAATTTATGAAGACCCATACAAAAGACAATATATATATATATATATATATATATATATATTATATTATATATATTTTTGTTTAAATAATATTTAATAGAGGAGCAAGGACAATAAGAGTAAAATAGAAAAAGGATATACAGAAAGAATTATTGGTTTTCTGGGTTGGGAAAAGAAAGGGATTGTATAAAGAAGAGTTGACAAAGATTATGTTGTGGAAAAGGGATGGAGCAGAATATGGGAAAATTTAGAGTGGGGAATGGAAAATAAAGTGGCTAACAGGTTTATCTAGCATAATTGCTGAGATATTCTTGACTTCGTTTAAGGAGAAGCCACAATACATCACATCACATCATTATGGAAAAATAAATATGAAAAAGTGATTATACAGAAAGTAGATTATTGGTTTTTATGCTGGGTTTGGGAAATGATAAGGGGGATTTAAATAAGGGGGATTTAGACAAAGATTATGTTGTGGAAATGTGATGGAACAGAATATGGGAAAACTTAGACTGGAAAATGTAAAATTAAGTAGCTAACAAGTTTTTCTTGATATAATTGCTAAGAGATTCTTGACTTCATTTAAGAAGAAGCTACAGGACATCACATCATCACTTCATCACATTTAAGGGATTAAAGTGAACTGCATAAGATCAGATTATAATGATTATAAGTTTTAGATATTAAAAAATAATAATAAATATAAAATATTATTTTTACCAGAAGAATGAGTAAGGAAATAATAGATATTATGTGATTTAAAATTAAAAGAATATTAGTCAATAATGGTAAAGTTTAAGAAGAATAAAAATAATTAGGAGATTGTTAATAAACAGGCAAAAATTTTCTATACAGTTGTGCCACTCAGTGCAAGCCAGAGTAATCAGTGGATGTAAAAAGGCTTGTGCATAAAATCTCTATGTAGTGCCTACTCATCCAATATCCCCAGTCTACTTTCTGGTTTATGGCGTTCATGAGTGAGAAGCCTTGGATCTGAGAGCACTGCACATAGATCTTAAGATCTAATGCAAACCTCCAGTAGCCAGCTTTTAACTCTACTTAACTACAAAACTGAGAATAAAATTGAAAACACAATAATAATTTTAATCTAAGCTCATTAGCTTATATAGTCATATAGGTCTGAACTCAGTTCAGTACCCATACATTTTGGTATCTTTGGCTCTTTAATAATCATAGCCTACTACTATCCTACTAGGAAAGATTGGGATTAAACCACCAAACATCATATGATCACCATTTCTTATGTTTGCTTATAACTGTTATTAAAACAGGCAAAACTCCCCATACAGTACTGCCTCCTTGAAGCATACATTAGCAATAGAAAAAAATGTTGACTCTTAAATCTAAAAAAATATTAAAAAATATTATCCATCCTGTTATGAAAAGATGTTTATAGTCTATATTTCTGCAACTTTTCACCAGGATAATAATAATATGTTTAATATCAACTAAAATATCAATTTAAAGTAAATAATCCATTCCTTCCATGCACATATGTTGGTAATAGATGCATTATACTTGGCAACATTTATTGAGCTCATGATTTCAAAAAAAAAAAAAAAAAACATATCATTTTTAACTTATATTCCAATGAAGCAGAATAAAACAGCAAATAAGTAAATTCAGTTTTTAGTATTAAAAATTATTTCTTAATAATATATTTTCTACCATTAAGCATTTTTCTCTTTTCAAAATGTATAAATAAACAGCAGTTATTATATATAAAAATTCACATCCTTCATATATCGTTTTTCAGCAATTTAATTTTTCTTTAATTTATCTTTAAAATTTCTTTCTACACAAGCCCAAATCAGTATTTGTTTTAAAGACAAATATTATTTAAAACTGCAATTATTTGAAAATAATGATATAAATATTCTAGAAAATGATGTATTATATTTCATCTCCAATATCTTTTATAAGTTAAGAGCAATTTATATTTTCACCTTTTTAAAGGTATCCTGTCACTATAATGTCTCTTTAAAATTATTAAATTTATTAATTCAGACATCATTATTATAAATATTATATTTCTAGAGAATAACTATCTACAACTTTGAAGTATTCCACACAAACACATATTTAACACCTTACATAACTTTGGTAAGAATATGCTTTCATCTACTGTTTGGTGTTTGGTCTTTCATTTGCTGATATACTTGACTATAAGTTTCCGTTCCATAAGTTAATGTCGATTTTTAAGCACGTTTCTGATTAGTTTACTGGTAGGAAATTTAAATTGGTTTACTCACAATACTGAAGAACTAAATGTTAATTCTCTTTATTGTTTAAACTTTACAAAATAATGTTTTAAAATTTTATATAATTTACTATTAGACTTTAGCATATTACAAGCCAATAGTAATATAACTTTATACTGTTTAATAACAAGTAATAGGTGAAACAAAGTAATTATAATAAATGTGTTCAGTCCTAATTTTTACACATTGTATTTATACCTCATTTATTAAGAGATTTGATTGGATAACATAGAGTGAGACAAATAAACTAATTTACATATTACCTAAATGAAGTAGTTTTAACATTGAAAATAAAATAATAAGCCATCTCTTAAATAAAAAAATATAATAAAATATTTAATTTACTTTATAACCCTATTCAACCAAACAAAAATATTTAAAAATAAGACAACATTAATTTTTTTACCAATTTATTAAATTAACAGAAAATATTTAATTTAATGTAGCAATTTAAATCTACATTTATTGGTTCAAAATACCTTTAAAAACAAAATAAAATATTATTTTAGACTTATTTTATCATGTTCAAATGTTTCTACTTTATCAATAATTTTAGAAAGTAATTAAACATTTTCTTTTAATTCATTCAAACATTACACACATATTGCCAGTCATGTGATAAACTTTTCCAGACATACATGTTACATTTTTTTGAAACTTAGTGTCTAAAATAAATTTAAATGAATATTTAAGCTAAAAAATAATGCATAATATTAAATACAATAATAAAATTTAGAATAGTAAATGTAACATTTTGTATAACAATAAATAAAATTGGAACATTTGGTATACCATAAAATATTAAGAACAATTATTATTAAATAGTTTTAACTTATTTTAAAAATAGTTTTACTAATTTGTTCAACTATATTTATAACTACATTATGAACTAATGATTTTAAAACATTTATTCAATAGAATATTAAACATATTTTTCAAGTATAGCTAATATCATTTTATTTTAATTATAAATAGTATATTATTCTGTTCTTATTTTATAATTTTTACAGTTAAAATAATTTCTAAATACTCTACGATTACTTATGTATTCGTTTTAACAAGTTCAAGTTCTAAATCAATATGATTATAATCATAATTTTTAAAACTACTTAATTTAAATTTTTTTAAGAAATTAACTTTCTTTAACATACCTAGCCTTAACAAAAAATGTACAATATATTATTTAAATTTATTAGTTTATTCAATAAATAATTGTTGTTGTTTTTTAAAATAATAGTGTTAACATCTTAATTTCTCTAGCTATCTGTTCTATGAATTGATTTTGTATGACTTAATTTCACATAGTATGGTGTTTAAAGGAATGGTAAATTACACCTGTAAAATTAACATAAAGTAGATTAAGCATATATATTTAGTTTTTCTCTTCTTCATAGTCACAATCTCTAGAATTCTTTTGATCCTGAGTTAGCTCTAGAGTAATAAGAAATAATTTATGTATATTAGGCATATGTTTGTGTTTGCACAACCAAATAGTTTTCTAGATAGTCCAAAAGTCAATATAACCATTGAAATCCATTTACTGCTCTATTATTTTATACATGGTAGAAATTGGCTTATAGTTGGCCTGTACCCTCATGTTAATAATATGGCCAATGTACTGATGATGATCAGCATATATATGAATCTCAGTATTTTTATTACAATTGATAGATTAACTCTTAAGTATGAGCAAGCAAATGATTGTTTTGTAACCTGCCCTATGATTGAAAGTTATTAATAGTAATGAAATTGAATTTGCATACTTTTAGGGGTCTGTTATTGAACATCTGCCTAGATTATATATATCTTTTAAATCGATCCACAGCAGATGACTGCTCACTCATGTTTAATGCTGACACTTTAACTTATTATTGTTATAACTACTTATTTTTATTAAATGCTGTTGCTTTATAATGATAACATTTCCCATCTCCCCATGTTATATCACTTTCAATCTGTTACAATATATATCAAATTTCTGATTTTGGTCGATCAATCAAACACAATTAATATATTTTTCACTACACCTATACTTATTAGATTGTTATCCAAAATGACCATTTATATGGCATCTACTACCTAAAACATAGATTAATTTATATGCAATTTATCTTTTATGGCAGAGTTCATTTGTTATTTATTTTGAGTGCTTTTATTCAGGAAAAAAATAGACAAACATTTGCAATATAATTAAATATAGCTTGTCCCAAAATTATATATAATTTTTGGTTTAATAAATCACTTTATTGAAAAGGGATAAGTTATTTGGTCATTGTAAAGTGTACATATAATGTGGAAAAAAAATACTATATTTGAGACTGCTTCCGGTTCTTAAACAGCAAGCAATGTGAACAATAGCTCTCCTCAAAAATTGAAATCAGCAGGAAAAGAGGTGTCAAACACCATTCCAAACCTCTAAATACAAAGTAAGAGAAGTTCTATATATTTAAAAATGGAATGTGACAATGATATAGATAATATACATAGCAATTCAAGCTTAAAATATGACAGTCGTTTAACAGAAACGATCGCCGAAATCTTCCTAGCTATAATAACAAATCTCAGGCTCCATCTGGGATCAAAACCCTTCCCATTAGCAATACTAAGCACCAAATAATTACTAACAACATTAAAACAAGAAATTATACAAACTTCAGCAGTTATAAGCAATAGCATTGGTCTCCCATTGGGTGAAATAAAAGCTAATTTTAATAATACATATGAAAACAGTAACAACACTCATTGTATTTCCCAAACTCCTTTAGCAGACAGAAATAAACACAATTCATCCACAACCATGAAACACTCACAGAATAATTTGGAATGAAAAAAAATCAGCAAAATCTATCTGAAGAAAGTTTTAAAAAATCTCACCAGAGGTCACCAAATTTGCTGCTGTAACATCAGAGATTGTCAACAGTATTTGGGGGGGGGGTGAAATAATAGATAAAAAAATCAACAGAACCCATTCACAAACAAATGAAAATTTCAAACTAGATAAACCTCTAATATCTACATCGTTAGAATATTTCAAAACAGACTCATAAATCCCAACCTCTCCAAAAAAATCAATATCCTATGCAACAAAGATGTTAAAACCGTGGAGACTAACTCGGTCAGCAATATTAATGAAATACTTATAGACATATCAGAATATGAAGTAGAAATCACAACAGAAGATAATCAACACCCTCAATCAATTAAGATATTAGATTATAATAATATTACTGATGAAATACATCAAAACATAAATGATAATTTCAACAAAACTATCCCAAACATGCTCTATAAATCTTTCCAAAATTATTACAATGACAAAACTCTAATCCTAGCAGTAACGAATGAAAACCTAGCATTATACAAATTCCCCATGGAGCATTTATATTCCATAATTAAACAACATGGTTCAGAGTTGGGAATTTATCAAATACTAACTCACCCTAATGACAGATATGTGGCAATAGAATTTAAGACCTGGGCAGACAGGCTCCAATTTAAAAACAACAATAAAATACTGGGAAACAATATACTTTACACTGTAGAAATGAACAGACCTATGACACTACAAGGGAAAATCAAAAATTGCCTAACAAGATTCACTGAACAAGAGCTCCAAAATATCCTCAATCCCTATGGCACTGTTTCAAAATTTAAATTCCTCCCAGACCCCATCTTGGACGGAAACATAATATCATACACAGCAATCTTCTCACTAGCCATGAATAAAATGTTTCTCCCACTGACATTCCTACTGCAGTTAATGCAAGAGTTTCACCAATGGTCCTAACATTTAGGGGGGTGCAGCCTCAGTGCTTTCACTGTTTACAAGGGCAGACTTTATAAAAGACTGTTTGGCATGTATCTGCACTACCTGAAATCAAAAGAAAGGCAAGTTCCAACACTGCAGTAAAAAGAATATAGAAAAAACAACTACAGACACCAAACAATCACCTAAAACAGACAATAATATTGAAAACCACACTGATAAACACAAGTCTACAACATCAAAATACACTAAATCTATAGACATTCTCACAGATGTAACATCAGACCACATAATATCTAGGGATAAGGATCAAGATGATAATCTTTCCCAACAAACCAAGATGGAATTCCACAACAATACAGCCAAAAATAGAAATGATAAACAAACAACTACATCAAGAACACCTCATCCCATTTTAAACCAATACACAGATAATATTCAGCCAATAAACAGTACAACATCAAAAAAAGACTATGAATCAATGCTTGGCATACCTTCAGACTTTAAATCATTTCCAATAGAAGAAACAGACACCAGAATCACCTAGAAAATCACAACTAAACAAAATATAATAACACCTCATCTTCAAAAAGAAAGTAACGAAACCAATAAATCAAAGAAAAAAACTAAACACATCACACAGCAAAACTCCAAACTCGGGGGGAAAGGATGGTTTGCCTGGACATTGGAATCAGGATCTTTCACAAGAAGTAGAACTAACATGACAAACTATACCAAATATTAATAAATGGAAATCAAATATATATTAATAAATGGAAATCAAATATTCCAGATAAATCAAGCTCAATGATGATATGAATTCTGGGTTTATACCACAACTACTCACAATAAAACCAGATTCACAAGAACCACAAAGTAAACATAGAGTGTCATGGAAAAAAGAAAGGAAAACCTCTGAGCACTCTGATACTGATTCAGCACCAATGGAAGATGATCCCTACTTGGAATTACAAGATTCTATGGAAAATGAGGACCTTCCAGTACTCATGGAATCAAATCAACTTCAACTCTCATTGGAAGAAGCATCAGATCAAGAAATCAATTATAGTCATTTACTTCCAAATTTTCCCCAAGATTATGGACCAGCTGAGGGGCCAGGGACACTATATTATGAACTATAAAATTGCTGGGATTAATGTTCATGGCCTCAACTCATTGGCCCATGCTCACACAATTAGAAATTGGACAAGCATTAACTCTCCCCATATCCTACTAACGGGGGAAACCAAATTTCATAATAACACTGATATTAAAATAGAAACATTAATTGCCATCATGGGCTTTACTAAATTTTCAGTTGGACATTCAGAAGCTGGTGGGGTTGGAGTATTAATTAAAAAATTTTCCCCCAACAAATTCTGTATACTCTATTTGGATAACAACTTAATCTTATTAGAAATAGACTATTAGGGCTACAGCATAAATCTAGCTTATATATATACTTCAAACAATTCTACTATCTATCACAAAATCATTCAGACTATAAATGCTATCCTTAGCAACAAATCAGGCTTTTTACTTATATTGGGAGATTTTAACACCACATATGGTCACTTTAACTTAAAATTTCTTCCACTGATAAACAGAATCTTGATGTGCGTGGAAGAATTTCTTCTTCCTGGATCCTACTCCTTTTACACCAAATCCTACCAAACCCTAATAGACCTGTTACATTATTCACCAGATTTACACTTTCATCTAAATGCAAAACTTTTACCAGTGTCATTTTTGGACCATATGGCCCTTGTAGTTACTCTTGAAACCATGTCTGACCTACCAACCTTAGAGGCCCTTCACAAAACCATGTGAATGGTAACAAAATAAAATATGACAGAGGCCATAGTGTCTGAAACTTATATATATATTCACAAAATCAACATCCTTTCAAGACCCACTGAAGAAGCCTGGTTTTCATTTGTAGGCATTCTACAGACAATACTAAAACACCACAAACCATGAAAGCCAAAGGCCCTAATGGCCTCTTCAGAGATCTTCTACAAATAGAGAATCAGCTTCAGATGCTCCAAAGTCAACCTATTAACACCCAAGATATATACAGTCTTAAAAACCTATACCGATCAAAACAGAAATCTCTGGCGGAATACCTATCCACCAGGAAAGCCAAATACTATTTATCTCAACAACACCACTGGGCAAAAGGGTACTCGAGATGAGAACTTGGAGGGAAAAACAACAAAACCACTCCCACCACCATCATTGCAGATGGGAAAACCTTGTTGGGAACACCTATGATGAACACAATAAAAAACACTTCCATCAAAGGATGCAAACTGCAATCTTCAATGGCACATAATCTTGGTCTGAAGTTGATCCACAGGCACAACATGGAATCACAGAAAACCTACTCCAAAAGAAAATATCTCCCATTCCAGATGGTATACATCCTAGATTACATAGGATTCCCAGATTACTAATCCTACACCTCAATCAATTTGCAATTTCCATAATGAAGAAGATGGTGGACTACCTACCAACTGGTAATAGAGTTATACCTAATCTTTACTGAGTGGCACTGGTTCCATTTATTTAAAAAAATCAGGTTATGGAGCTCTCAAACATCATACCTATTTCCATCACACCTATTCTAATTAAAATTGTAGAGTCCGTGATCAAACCCCATCCATCCAATCATCTTAAAGAACATATCTAACAACCAATATGACAAGAAGGATTCCTCTACTGCACAATGCAATGGGCAACATAATCCTCATCATTGATTATGTAAGAATCCACCGGAAGTCAGGGTCGATAGTTGTCCAACAGGATATCACTGCAGCCTTTGACTCGATACATATAGACACACTCTTAAATATTTTGACCAAGTATGATGTTCCTGCAGCTGCTTTCCAGATCATAAACAATTTACTATACAACAGGGAAATATTTATCACTATGGATGGTTACATCACCTCCGGATTTAAACCAACACAAGCTCCTCCCAGGGTTCTTTCTCAGTGCCCTATGCTTCATCACATCCTCTCCTGATGGATTTGGAAAAAAAATCTACCAGGTTCTTTATACCTAATTTAAACAAAGAATTCAACATGTTTGCCTACATGGATGATGTAATGACCATCCTACCATCAAGAAAACATATTCCTCTATTACAAACAATATTAAGCCACTATATAGATAAATACAGGCTGCAATTCAACCCCAGCAAGTCTGCCTCCTGGCAAATTGTTTCAGGAAGGAAAATCAACACCCTCTTCTCTGTCAAGCCACAGAAATATCTTGGGTTTTCCATCATGAAATCCCCCACAGAAATGTCCAAAAGATTCAGGATAACATCCTGGAAACAACAAATGAATCCATCACTTCCTTGTCACAAGTCTACTTTTCCCTCCCTGGCAAGGTAGCACTAATTAACATGAATGTGATGCCAAAAATATAATACTTTCTTCCTTTTATCAAATTCAACAAAAGCTTCATAAATAAAATAAATGGATTGTGTTCTAGGCTTTTCTGCAGAGGTAAAATGGTTGCAATCACCCTCAAAGGCACTCAGTGACCAAGAAAGCTAAATGGTCTTTCTCTTCACTCCATTAAGGCATTGATTTACCAAAAAACCCACAACATTAGACACAACTTGGTAGCATCATATGGTTTTGACACAATTCTCCAAAAAGCTTTGCTTCAAAAGGTAACACCCACTGACCGACCCCCACTAGGCAGACAAACATAGATCACTAGTGCACAAGTCTTATCAAACAGCACTGCCCAATAACTGGCTTCACATTCAATTCTAAAATATCATTATGGCAAGCATACACAATCCTTCATCCAATCGTACATCCTATAATCAACACACTTTATTAACATAATCAGAAATTGGTATCCAACTTTAAAAGATGGAGTCTAGAGGCCAAATACCTAGACTTCCTCATTAAATACAACATTAACAGACTACCTACTATTCATTTCCTTTTTTACAAACAAGGTCACAAAAACATAGACCCTACTTGCAGCATTTGCATGAATGGCGATAAGACCTTGGATCACCTCTTCTCACAATGTATGGGACTCAGAGTGATCCAATAAATTATACTCTCCAACACCAAGGTAGATTTCCAACAGATCTCATCTCTGAAGGATAGTATCAATACTAAAACCTATCCAGTAATATGTCTCTCAATATTTTTGAACTATGCCATATGGGTTACACATTGTAAACTAATCATGGAACACCCACCACCTCTTATAACACAGGTTTTTTTCAAAACAATGATTAAAATCCAGTAGAAAGACCAACTCCTGGCATCATCAAAAGCATTTGAGGATACTTGGACATTATACAATATGCCAAACTAACAACAAGGCAAAAAAAGGGGGGGGGGTAACAATCAGATAAAAAATATGTGAAAGATTTAATGTTCACACTGTCTTGCACAACATAGACAAATCAGAACTCCAAATGGAAGTAACAAGATGGTTGGAACAATAATGTAAACCTCATTTGTTTGGTTACATATCACTGTATATATTAGAAATAATAAATTATTATTGAAATTGAACTAAAATACTATATTTAATTATATTACAAATATTTGACTTAAAATTTTTTATTTGGCACTATATATATATATATATATATATATATATATATATATATATATATATATATATATATGTAACCATATATTTTAGTATAAAATATATT